>CAWUCP010000282.1:0-30996 GCA_963920765.1 Ulota crispa
CGCATAAGCAAGGAATCCTTCCTGCATGTTGAGCTGGGTGCTCATTCCCCATGGAATTGCGGCATGAGTGGATAGACATATTATGCTTGTGAAGGCTGCTGCAGCAAGCCAAGCTTGAAAGCCTTGTGCAGGAAAGGGCTGATGCATTAGTGAATCGCAAGATAGTTGCTGCAGGCTGATCATGGAACAATGAACGTCAGAACAAACAGATCAGAAAGTTCCGGGCAGACCTGGAATGCGGCGAGCAGAGGTGGTGATGAGAATGATGCTGTCCCGTAGTTGCAGCAGCTGCATGACAGACTGGACGTATGCCGCTGTGACGAGCATGAAGAGCGTGCTGCCAGTCTGGGACGCTTCCTTTCTCAGCTTCTCCAACAAGGCAGCGTCGACAGTGAAGTCCAGGGCTTGGGTTGGCACCCAGTCCAACTCTGGGGGAGGTCGTAGCCGATCAGGTGTGGCATAGCCCGCAAGGTGACCAAGCCAAAAGGCTTTGTGAGCCTCCAGAGAGTGAGTACCCAGCTGCAGCGCATCAGACAAGTTGAAAGTGCAACCTACTCAGATGGAGGTGGTGTTGTTATCAGAGTTCCGGTCAGCTTGTCGGATGCCCTGCAGGGTTGGAGGTGTTGTCACGTGAGAGCAGAGCTTGGGGAGCTTGGGAAAGCGCACTTGTGCAATGATGCATGATGACTGCCAGACTTGTGTTAGAACTGCATAGCCTCGCCATCAAAGCTTGCCATGCACGATGCCAGATGATATACAACCACGCAACGGTGGCTTCATCAAGTCCACATTTCTGTTGAAAAAAATGATTCTAAAAAGCAAAGGAGGGATGCATCGGCGCCCCAAATGCGTCACCTGGGCTTTCTCCCAGGCTGTGTAGTCAGGATCCTGCAGGCTGAGGAGGGGAAGATTTGGTGCCTGCCTCTGCTCCATGGCAGTGTACACGATGCCAAGGTCCCTGAGCAGGATGATGCGCGAGATCCCATCGCAGATGCTGTGGTGCATGGCCACCACTATCCACTGCTTGCGCTGACCTCTAGATGACCTGTCATCTGACTGGCCAGGCAATCTGCCATCTGATTGAGATGTCCTGCCATCAAGTGGGTGCATCGTCTTGTCATCAGATGGGGTTGACCTGTCGTCTGAATGGCCTGTTCTCCTGTCATCAAATTGGGATGATCCGGTCGGCCGTTGTGCCAGTCTGATGATCGCCACACGAGCCAAAGGCCCCTGCTCAAGATCATAGGGCCGTCTACGAATCACCTTCAACAATTCTGCTGCCCGTTCTGGACCCTGGGCCGTAAGCTGCTCAAGCTCCAATTTTAGCATGGGCTGTGTAATCTTCAGGGCCGGGCTATCCTTGCTGCCCATCTTGAAGCGCGTGCTGAGGGCCTCATGCCTGGCACAGATGTGGTCCAACGCATGCTGCAATAGCCCTGCATCGATGGGCCCGGACACCTCGATTGCATCGCATGTGGACCACACGGGGCTAGTTGGTACAGCCAGAACGCGGGTCTGGAAGGCGTGGCATGGCATGCCCTGAGCCTTTTGCGAATCAGAGAACCCGCCAGATGTGATGGGTGATAAGTTGCGGCTGCCTTGCTGCAGTGCTTGTGCCATGGCTGTAGGAGTCGGGTGCAGGAACGCAAATTCGCCAGAGATGGGCTGACCTGTGCACCAGTCGACAACATTCATATATTGCCACGTTCAGATGATCGAAAGATTTCATCCATCCCTACATGGAGGAATAGTCATGAAGCTTCTTCAATTTCTCATGGCATGCAAAGCTGCATGCATCGTGTGCACTGATGCGAAGTTGCACGCTGCTGCTGCAGCGGTTGGCGAGCTGTGGAATGATCTCAATGTCAACCGGTGTAGAGCTCTGGCTGTCCAGCTTTAGCAAACATGACTGATGCTAGCTGCAAGCAAATGTGTTGATCAAGTCCAGCTCTTGTGATCAACTTCAAGAGATGCAGCAGGGTCTTGTTGGCAGGCCTGCACCTGCATGTCTTCACTTACATGCAGGGCCGGAATGTAGACCTTTTGTTGGAAACCCTGGTGGCCAGTTTACTATGTCCCTGACGTACTCCCCCTGGGTGGGGGGGGGGGGGGGGAGGAGCTCAAAACCAAACACCTCTGAGATTGTAGCCAAAGCTGATGGACAGCGCAGATGATCATGCACAAGATGTTCAATGATAATTTGCCCCGAGTCAGCCTTTGGAAGATGCCCACGTTTTCATTGATTCAAACTTTGAAGACACTGTGCTTCTTTTTGGGGCGTCTGGTTGTACGCCAGCAGTCTCCTCGAGCAAACAAGCTGGACTTTGTCATCTTGCCTCATGCTTGTTCAGATGGCGCAAACAGATGAAGTGGTGCGGGCTTGAGGAAAATTGCAGCGTCCGTGCTGCAACAGTAGGCAGTGTGTGTGTGTGTGTGTGTGTGTGTGTGTGTGTGTGTGTGTGTGTGTGTGTGTGTGTGTGTGTGTGTGTGTGTGTGTGTGTGTGTGTGTGCGCGCGCGCGCGCGCGCGTGTGCGCCAGGGGGTGGCCTGCACTGCAGCTCAGGTCCAGCCCCATCGGGTGACCTTGGGCCTCATCTACTGCACATGATTACACTGTTGAAGACACCTGGAGGCGAAAACCAAGATTTTTGCTCATGCATTGGTGCTTGCGGTACTTACAGGTATTCAGAGAAGGACAAAGCACCAGCAAGGCAGAGTTCGGGCCTGCAAACTTGCCTGTCTTGCGAGCAAGCGAGCTGGCCAATGCCACAGCATCCTGGGAGGCGATGCCCTTTTCAGAGAAGAAGTTCTGCTGTCTGCTGTGTGGTGCTCGCCCTGCCACCTCAGCCCAGGCCTCAGCAACATGGATCTCAATCTCGGCTGCCGACATGGGCTTGGTTTCAGATGTCTCATCTGCTGCTGGCTTGCAGTATTGTTGGGCGATGGTGCGCCGTTGCAACTTGCCTGTGGCGGACTTGGGAATGGCTTCCACAATGTGGATCGCGCGCGGGACCTGCAACATGCCTTGCTTGCCTGCAGCGCTTTGGCAGCAGCGCTGACTCTCAAAGCACTGGTCACGCTACAAACATTCCAGAGCAATTCAGAGAGGCCGAGGATGGCCATCATTACCGTGACGCATTCGTCCGTCAAATTCATAAGTATGACCGTACTTGCCTCATGAAGCTATGATGACACTGACATACTGCACTTCTGTGTAGAGCTCACTTGCTCTTTGGTCTCATCTCACATAAGTCAGGGCAATGCTGGCCTTGCATTCTGCATCCCTTTTGTATTTCAGTTGCTGCAGCATGGTGATGAACATGTAAAGGGTTTAAAGCACCTGGGACCTCAGACACCATGAATAGTTTCAGGCTAGAATGTCAGACATTCCATGAGCTTCAATGAAGTTTGCCAGGAGAGCTTGCTTACGTCATTCATATTTCCAACACGAATATCGGAGGAGCCAAGCCCTTTGCATCACCCTCAAAATCTCTCCTCCCCTGCCAGCCTCCTCTCCCATGCAGAGGGTGGGGGAAGAGGGGGAAGAACATGGCAGTGGGGGCATCATGAGCATAGGCTGATGTGCCGACACTTTGCGGAGTCCCTCCCCAGCGCCGCAAGGATTTTCAGTGGGCATGCATGGGCCATTCGCCCCAGGGGGGGGGGGGGTGGGGCACCTTATCTGCACTGAGGCGCTCAGCAAGGAAGCTACGGATGCCGACCGCATGATCTTGGCCCTGGCTGCCATCTGCATCACGCAGCACCACAACCGCAGCGACGACTTCTCCAAGCAGATCGTCAGGGCCCCCGAATGCAACCGCCTCTGCCACGTTGTCGTGGGACAGCAGCGCCTCATCAACCTGCAGCCAAGCAACCAGCAATGACTCGCAGGGGGCAATCATTATCATCGATTGTCAAGCAAACATTTCAGCACTGAAGTAACAAATGCAATGGAAATAAATGTTAATATCAACAGCAGTATCAACGACATTGATGATACTAGTGGTCATGTTGACAATGTGATAGCCATGATCGACTTAGTTTAAAAGAAACCCTGCTCTGGCTTGCCAAGTGCAGAAAATGTATGCTACAGCAGCTTCACACAGAGAAAAATAACACAAGGTTGTAGAGAATCTCTCAGCTTGCCTGCCATTCATGTCCGACTGGATGAGCAACAAATAGCAAGGGCTCAAGGAGATGCTGCAGTTTGAAGGATCTCCTGGACATTGCTGCAGCAGCAATCAACATGCCAAAGAATTATGCTTGGTAAGCAGACTTGCAGATGGTTCACGTGTCTTGTCAATAAAGCCAGGTCAAAGATATGAGAGGTGGGCGAACGTGAAATGTAGATGCAGGGCCCTCAGTCAAGAGCCATCAGTCAAGCCAGACAGCTGGGTGTGGATGATTGGCTGCACCTCCACAGGTGAGACCTTCTCGCCAGCCACATTGATGAGCTCCTTGATGCGGCCGGTCAATCTGACATACCCATCCTCACCCATGCAGCCCTGGTCGCCAGTATGAAACCAGCCACCTGCAGACATTTTTGTTCTTTCCATTTGTCAGAAGAAAGAGGACACCGGACCTCGGCAGCCTGCCAGGAGCTTTGACTTGCATGTTGTGCTGCGTTTATCGAGCCTGAGAATGAACTTATTCTCCTGTAGACGTGCATCTGAATGTTGGCAACTTATCAGAGACCTGGGCCAGCGGCAACATCCAGATCTCGGCAGCTTGCAAGGAGCTGCAAATTGCATATGTTTCAGGATCTACAGAGCCTGAGAATGGAGCCAGCCACCTACCAACATGCATCTGAGCGTCCACAGCTTGTCAGGCTACATGACCATCCTTTTTCCCATCCATTCTCTTGATCATCTGGGAGATACAGTGCAGGGCCCTGAGATGAAGCCATCACTGGCAGACATGCACCTGAACTTCAGTAGCTTGCTGTGAGCCTGACAGAGCATAGCTGACCTCACTAATGCAGCCAGATCTGGCCTCAGAACCCATCCATCTGTAGATCTGGGAGTGGAGAAATCAGCATTTGGCCAGACTCAAATTGTCGCAACCCAGAACTGCAAGCTGGGTTTCAAGGACTGTGGACATGTGCCAGTCAGCATGCAGTGAATGTGCTGACCTGCAAAAGCTTCTTGGTTGGCTTCCTCCCGGTTGATGTAGCCGGAAGTGATGCTTGGTCCTCGAATGCAGACCTCACCAACTGCATTTACCTCCTCCAGCACGTCATTTTTGCTGTCCAATATCGCCACAGTTATGCTCCCTTGACAGGGCCCAACAGTCCCGGGCCTGTGCTCTCCCCGAGCTGGAAGAGGGTTGGAGCACATCTGGTGTGCAGCCTCTGTCATTGCATAAGCCTGCAACACACTATCAGCATTCAGCATTCAAGCTAGCTCCCGCAGCTTCCACGCAGCTGCCAGATGCAGATTCGGCCAATCTCTCTTGCCATTGGCCTGTATTTGAAAGAGAAAGCTCTTCCGGGGGTCGGCATTCTATTCACATTCTCCAGATACTATCAGCGATGTAGAGCAAGCTAGCTGTAGAAATTTGTGCATGACCTGGAGATGTCATGAGAACTTGGGAACCTCCTGGCTTTTGCAGAATAGGAAGGTCTGATGACTCAAGACTGCAAGAGATACCACCTGTCGTACGCATGACAAAAATTTCATTCATGCAGAGCGTTATGCTTTTCAAGACTGCTGATAGCACTGGATGCGCCTTGCTCGGCTTGAGCACACGCAAGCACATATCGATGTGCATCGCGGCTGGTCCAGAAAAAGCGCTGAATCATGGAGTTGGTCTTGCCTGCCAGCCAGAACGTGATGCAGAACGTGATGCAAACAATAGATTGGTAATTCACAGCCTTGAGCAGGTGCAGGCTGGGAGTCTGAGGTCAGCATTGCAGCATACCTCAAGCAGACTTGTGAGAATCAGGTCAAGTCCAAGCATGAGAACTGTAACAGAGCAAAGCCCAAGTGAGGGCACAGCAGCATACCTCAAGCACAGGCACCTTGAAGGTGGCCTCCAGTCTCCTGAGCAGGGCTGGAGCCAGGGCCGAGCTGCAGGATCGGATGAAGCGCAGGGGGGGCGGGTCATCTGCAGGGAAGTCCGAGCCTGCTCTGGCCAACAGCAGCTGATGAATGGTGGGCACAGCCGTGTACCAGGTGATGCGGTGCTTGCAGGCATCCTGCCAGAAGGTTGTGGCATTGAACCGCCCGTCGGCGGGCAAGATGACCTGGCTGCCTGCTGCCAACGGAGCCAGGAGGCCTGCAATGACAATGACCATTGATGCACATCAGATTTGATGGTCGTTGGGAATGATGTGGTAATTATATTGCATGCGCAGAGACCATTCTGTGCTTCCTCTCATCAACCTTGCGTCCTTTTCTCAGGAGCATGGAACCACTTGATCAGAAATAAGACCACATGCCAGCATATCCTCTTCGCCTCGGTCCACCATGTGCATACCAACTTTCATGAGATTGGATGACCGTTCCAGCTGCAGGGATGTAGTTGAGGCTGATGCCTGGCACGGCAAAACATCACCATGAGCAGACTCCCTGCATTTTGCACTTGCATGCAGCATCAGGCTGCAGAGTCTGGTTCCTGGTCCGACGGAAGGCAAATTATCATGCTTCCCAAGCCGCTTGCTCTTGCGGCTAGCAACATTCCATGAGAAATGCTGCGGTGACAGGCGCTACAATCATTGGCAACACGTTGCTGTGTGGGATCATGGCTAACAAGTGGTGCAAGGGGCTGTCGAATCTGCAGCATGGATAGAGGCTGCAGACCATATGAAAAGAGGAACACAATTCAGCACCTGCACAGGCTTTAGTGGTCTGCCAGCTGACACCTGGTGCAACGAACGACATTGGAGTCTCTGTATGCATCTATTGCTCTCTAACAAATGCCTAAAAACGGTAGGCTCTTCCACTGTCTGAGGCAGCCCAAAAGTGAAGTTGAGGGTGCTGGATCTCATGCAGCAGCTGATGAGCATGACGGGCATATACACAAAGCTTGTACAGCTCATAATCTGGAAAAGACCCTCAACATCAGTTGAGCGGCTGTGATGGCTTGGTTGGCTTGGCTCAAACATTGTGTCCCAAGAGACAAGAGCCCTCACCTGCTGCAATGCCATGGATGTGGAACATGGGCATGACAAGCAACGACTTGTCTCCCGGGGAGAGCTCATAGGTGTCAATGATGTTCCGGATGCCGGCCACAAGATTGGCATGCGTCAAGGGCACGCCTTTGGGCTTGCTGGTCGTCCCTGAAGTGTGCAGCAGAAGGGCCACATCCTCAGGCTTTGGTGGGTCCTCCAAGTCATCGCTGCCTGGCAGATTGGCAAATTTTGTGCCGTCGGTGCTGACCTCAACCTCGCCACCTGCACGACATGTTTTACAAAACAATCTTAAGGCAGCAGCAGCAAATTTGCATACATATTGGCGACACTTGGAGCTAGTAAAGAACACAAAGATCAAGTGTGAGCTCAGGGAAGCTTCAGTGCGCACCTGAGCTAAGGCCAGCATGCAGTACAGGGATGGCCAGGCTCTTGGCTGCTGAGAGCGCATCCTCAATCCTGGTGCTTCTACAGGAGATCAGCAGCTTTGGTCGAGCCTCCTCAAGCCCAGACATATACTCAGCCTGCCATCAGGTCATGCCCATTGCAGCACAATGCATGTGTAATAACAGAAACTCAAGAAACCATGTTCAAACATTGGGACCTACCATGCGCAGGGACGGGCTCATTGGGGCAGCCACACATCTGCAAAATGTAATCGCAAAGAAGCAGATGACCGCCTCGAGCTGCAGGCAGCAGTCGCCTCTGAGTTTGTGCATGATGCTGCTAGGGAACAGGGCACAAATGGACAACAGCTGCTGGCCTGTGTGGCAAGCAGACAGACCAGCGCAAATGCAAGTCTGGCAACACTCATACATACTGTGGTGGCTGTGACAATACAAACAGTGTCTCCTGGCTCGATCTGAAAGCTGGCTCGCAGGTGCTCTGCCAGCGAGGTCGTCAAGCGCTGAATGCTGCTTGCGTCCAAGCCTGTTTGTGACCCAGCAAGGCACAGAAGGCTTTGGCCACTTGGTCTTGCTGTCAGCGTATGAAAGAGAGCCCCATACAGGGTCTCTGAACCTTGAGAGCTTAGAGATGCCGACATGCCGTAGATCAAATTGCTGGCATGCACGGCTGGCAAAGCGGATCCTGTCGGTCTGCAGGCAAGAGCGTGCTGCGGTGAAGACCAGAGTGAACAAAGGGTCACTTGCCTTTTCGAAGGCGGACTTCATCGGCTGGAAGGCCGAGTCATTCAAGTGATGTCGCCCCGCAGGGCGCTCACCAAGAAGTCAATGGACCTGCTTGACTACTTGCAAACCACACAGATTTTCCATGATGCATTGACTGAGAATATCCATCACTGTGCATTCAATCTGCAGCTTGTTTGGCATCGCGTCTGACAGCAATACATGCAAAGACATATTCCACACGCAAAGGCTCTTGACTTTATGGTGTCGATTACACGTCTGAATGTTGCTGTGCAAGAGATATCGATGTACACTGTGCATTGCACAGCCAGCGATTTGTGCACAAATGGGCAGCAGCCTTGGGTGAGCGCACAAAATTGCACATCAGCAACAGCTTGACAGATTTGCCATGCTGCTGGCTGAGTGAATAGGATCCGCTGCACATTTGCAATGCTGCCAGCATCAGCACAAAGATCCAGCTGCCACATCAGCGGCAGCGGATATCAATTGTTCTCTGGTCGTCCAACTTCCCAGGTCTGATTATGCACTGGCTTGAGAATTTCCTTGACTTCTAGCATCATCTTTTCTTCCTTCTCCTTCAGTGGATTGTCCTTGACGCCAAGTGCCTCCAGGGCGCTTTGCACATTTTGTTTCACCTGCACACCGAGCTGCCGCACTTTGTGATGGCCTCAAGCTCTGACGATGCACACATGTCTGGGTTGGCATCGCAAGATCGGAATGAAATGGAACATCCAGATTCATGATGCGTGCTGAGAATCACTCCAGCCGCAGTCGGCCTGAATGTACGCTGTCTCGCAGACACGAGGGGTAGGTTCAGGAAATGCAGCCAATGCGTGCTATGACGCAACAAGAGCAGCTGTGCTTGGTTGTGCACGAATCTGCATGCATTGCATTTTGTGCATCAAGTCCAGGTATGCTTTGGACACCATGGCGCTTGGTGAGGTGTAGCTCCTGGCTCCCTGTGCGGGGGGGGGGGGGATCATATATGGCTGCAGACAGCAGAAAGCAGGCTTCTACACATCCTGAGAGGCCACACCTACAAATGACACTATCTGTAGGCTTGATAGACATGACACATACAGCCGTGTGCTGCAGCTGCAGGTAGCAAACCTGGCGACAACCACATCTGTACATCACTCTCTGGTAGGCAGAATTCACCCCTCTCACTGAGGAGTAAAAGAAGGATGCCTTTAAAACTCAACGGCAGCTGAACATCAGGCCTGCCCTCAATGCCTCAATTAGCAGAAGCTAAGGCTGAAGGCAGGAGCAAAGGCTTCAGCAGGCTGCACACATGCAGGTGCATCAGCAAGCATTTGGGAGACATGAACTGCATGACCACTGCGTGCTGTGAAGCTGCTTGAGGATCACCTCGTCAGGAGTGGCCATGCCAATGAGCACCGTGGAAATATTGGGCTTTTGGAAGGCATGCTGAATGGCTAGTCGTTCGATGGATACGTCTTGCGCTTTTGCATGTGCTGCAGCCTTGGCACAGGTGTCCTTGATCTCTTTGGGCGCCGGATGCCACTCCGGAGGCCCCTTGAGACCACAGGCTCTATCAGTCTTGAGCAAATGTTTGCTATGATTTCACTGTGATGCAAGGAGAGGCTGTGACCAGGCTGAACATGCAAAGACCAGGAGTTTTGCTCAGGCACGCTGGCATTTGCAATGACCATCATGCACAACTTTGCCCAATGAACTTCTATACCCAAGAAATTTTTTCTTCTCAGCTCAGCAACATGAAGCATCACAAGATTGTCTCATGTGGGCCCTTTGGCTTGATCAAGAGGTGTCTCCTTGCTGAGAGGCATGCAACACATTGCGCCAGTTGCTGTCCAGCTCAAAGAGAAAGGCACAATGCTAGACAGAGAAGAGGGAAGTTGGCTCATGCCAGCAGAGCAACAGGCTAGAAAAGGCCGGCTCACATTTTGGAGGCATTTTGATTGACCAAGCTTTGTCCAATAGGCGACACAATCATGTGAGTTCCGAGAAGAGAGGAGGGAGGGAGAGTTTGCATGACAGAGGGCTGCTCCGCGGCTCATGAATGCGGCAGCTCAGCCAGAGACACAACAGGTTGTCAAGTGGCAACATGCATGCACTGACGAGGCCAGGACTGACCCGATTTGATAAAAGGCCCATGGACAGGGCAGATGCTGCCACGATGCCGATGCCGCGGTCTTGCAGATAGGGCGTGATGGTGTCGAGCGTGTCATCTTGCAGCGTGTCATGACAGTATGAAAGGATCATCTCGACGGTGCCCTCTGGGACCCTGCATTGCAGTGTCCCTCAGAAAGTGTCTAAAGAACGCAGCATACACTGCATCACGCGCATGAGTATCTGCTTGCAAGCAAGCATACAAGATTTGGCCATGGACTGTCTGCACGAGGGTGTTGCATGAAATACATTGATCTCCCAGACCAGAAGCCCGCAACTGGAGTCTGCAAAGGAGCATATGCCGCTGTCAGGCTCCAAGTTGCATGAAGCGCTGGCAAGGCTTTGAAGGACGCACAGAAGCCTTCAGCTAGAATGCTCGGGCCATAATAGTGGGTCTGTGGAAGTGTGAGACAACATTGAGCAGAGTCCAAGACGTGAAGGCTAAACGTGGGGTGTTGATTGATACATTGAGGGGAACAGAGTGAGCAGAGAAGTCTGTGTCACATGAAAGCTAGGGCATGGGATGTGTGAAAGAGCTGGAACCTTCAAAACCCAAATCCAACCTGTGATGCCTCATCACTTGCATGATTCCCATTTTGGAAATCTTTGAATGTTCGCATGCAGAGATTGCTTTGAGCGCTGCCAGTGGACGCTGGATGTGACCAGCCAAGCTTATCGGGAGGACAGTGTGGCAGCATGGGATTGAACAATCACTCCCCCCCGGGGGGCGCCCCATAGCGCATTTGCGAAAGTGGCATAAGCGTGTGGAGGTGCCCACATCATCAGTAGCGCTCTGCACACTTAGGAGGTGCAGAGACGCATGTGCCTTTTCAAGCTCCATTTTCCAGATTCAAGTCATGCAGACACTGGCATGAGTCAGTAAGCAGTCAGAAAGCTGCCAAGCGCCTGCTGATCCGCAGCCAAGCATCTGACAATGAGCAGCTTGGGCATACAGCACCACTGTTGAGCTGCGAGCAGGCCGTGCGGGACACAAATTCCCAGGTGAGCCGCCGTTTGACTTCATCGCAATGTGAGCAAGCAGAGGGTACAAAAATTTGCCTGCCAAGCTGCAAGGCACATGCAGGAGGAGATGTGCTTGCATGCGAGCGATGCACTGGACTGATCCATTAAAATTCTTGGGCAAATTGAAACGGGTGCAGGAAGCCTCGATCTAACATCCGCCTACCTGTCAATGACATATTGATATATCTTGAGCGGGAGCCCAGTGATGCCAATGTGACGCACAAGGCCTTGCTTCTTCAGCTTTACCAAAGCTGGTAAGGTGTCCTTGACAATCTGCATGGCATCTGCACGCTGAGGCCTCAGGTCATCAGCAAGAAATGGTGACACACCCTTGGACATTAAGCGTCGCATATGTTGAGTTGTTCTCCTTGGGTCAACACAATGCAAATCTGCTGGCATGCAGAAGCGCTCAAGATGCACAATCGAGGATGATTGAGCATGGGTGCTGCAGCAGCAATTCTTCTGCAGGCAGACATGTTGGAAGCAGGTTGCTCCTAGCAGATCTGCTCCACACTGTTGATCATTGGGACCCCTCGCAGTGTCCCTGGGCAGAAAATGGGGACATACTGGGTGATGGCGGAGCAGACGGGTGGCATGATCCCACCTGATCTAGATCGCCAAACTCAATGTCATGGATCTGAATGACATCCAAGTAGTCGACTTGCAGGCGCTCCATGCTCTCTTTGACAGTCTTGGTGACATAAGCACCATCAAAATTGAAATGTGTGGGGTATCTGCCGCATTTTGTCGCCAGGATAATCTTGTCCCGGGGCAGCGATTTGAGTGCCTTGCCCAACCTCTGCATTGACATTTGCAGCCTCAGGGCTTGCATGCACAGATCCAGCTGCGGGATCCACCTATTGAATGATGCAGCTTGCAGTCGCCATGAAGCCGTTGCAATCCATGCAATCCATAAACAGTGATGTCATTCGTGGGCAATGTGGCATGAAACAGCAGGAAATGCTCACGATCTCTGCTCGAAGCTCCCCATACCAGGGCGAGGTGTCAAAGTAGTTGATGCCAAGATTGAAGGCCTCATGCACCGCCTTTATTCCCTCATCTTCCTCAACGCTCTGAAGAGAGGTAAAAGCTAGTCAGTTTTTCCGCAGTGATCAGGATGGCCACGAGAACCCCTATAGAGACAACAATCACACAAGTATTTGGCTGACATCACAGCAACCTGCCTGATATATGCCACCTAAGGGCGATCCACCAAAACCAAGCACTGAAATCTCCAGGCCCGTTCTGCCCAGCGGACGTCTTGGCATGTCATGACTGACCATCGCGATCAGAGTACGACAGCGGCTGCAGTGGTGCCGGCGAGGCACTGAGCAGCCAGGCCTGAATGAAAGATGACAGCGAAGGTAGGTGCGCTCAGCTGAACCAGACAGCATCCGAGGGCTAGCGATTGCAATTGCGATCACAGGGCCTGTGTGTATGCTGCAATGCATTGCAGTGGTATGCTCCTTCTGCAAATGGTCTTCAGAGCTGTGCGTCCCTCACATCCGTTTCTGCTGCGAGTGTGTGTGTTGACGTCCATTTTCCCGCTCTGCGATCTGCAACAGCACAGCATTTGAATTTGAGATTCAAAGGTGCAGTCAGACTGTTGTGAGAGCCGTGTGGCAGCTCGCCACTGTGGCACTTGGCCCTGCGGACTTCTGGCTTCTGCCAAGGGCATATAGTGTTGCTCAAGACCCTTGGTACTGTCGGTTGTCTGCAAAACCCCAGCAAGCAGAAAGCGACCTCTCGATCGTTGTTGGTCTGTGATACAAGTGGCACATATCTCCTCCACCCTGAAGGGCCAGTCGTCTGCCGACTTGACCTCCAGAGACACTTCACTCCAAGGGACTAGTGCTTGTTGGTCTGCCCCACGGGAGACCTTCGCCTGGAGCTTCACCTGCAGAGCACCAAATCTTGTCCACAAAGGCAGTGAATAGGCAACAAGGCTTCAGAGCTCGGCAGCAACAGAGCAGCTGAGGGCTGCAGCCAAGCCCCATTCAAGGGTTTGGGCAGCACCTCATCATGACCACCGTCCGTCGCAGCAACCGCACAGTCAAGCAGCGCTTCATTGTGGTACATGCTATCACCTGCCAAGCCTTGATGTGCTGACATGCGCTCATACAATCCTTCTGCACATCATACTGACCTGAATCTTCGCTGATTCATGCTCATCGCACACGTGCCTTCCCTTGAAAGCATCTCGAGGCTCTGATCAATTTCTAACAGTCGATGTGCCCATACAGATTGATGGACACCATGTGCTCAAGGCAAACAACTATGACATGGAGGGAGGGGAGCCGTCTGTGTTTGTTCAGGAATCATCTCGTAAGTCTCAGTTGGTCGACAGCCAATAGGAGGGATTTGTATCAGCAGTCGCATTGGCCATGAGTTAATTGCTACATGCTGACTGCTTGGGCTGTTCACCAGTAGCCTGCTTGCAGCACCGCTGCTTTGCTGGCGGCTGGATACCTTGTCTGTACTGCTCACCATGACTGGTGTTATCCCAGCCCTCGATCAAGTAGGGATGCGGCTGATATCCTTGTCTGCGTTGTGCTCACGTTATGTCCGCTCCCACTCAATCTAGTCACGAGTTTTGTACTCTTCATTGAAGACATCCTCTGCAGGTGTTGCGATGGAGAATGCAGCTGCACATCGCAGCAAAAATACCACAGCATTCTCTTGGGCGGCCCATGTGCCCAGGTGAACAATGCTACATCCCACAGGAAATGCTCACGCAGCTTTGTTGCACTTGTCAAAATTAGAAAGATTTCTCAGCTTATCACCTGAATTATGCTGACGCATGAGGATGTGGGCACTTCAATGTGTCATGCTTGCATTCATCATGGACCTGGCGGCAGCAGTGCAAGCCCCCAGCGTTTGAGCTGAATATGTGGTCATCACCTTTCTGCTCGTCTGATCCCCTGTTCGATGATTGTTGCGAGATAAATGATCAAGTGCACATTGGCCTGTACTTCAAAGACATCTGCTTGTAATGACTATCACAAGGCTATGCAGACAGGTCGAGAGCCTGATTTGCAGCGGATGGTTGCACCTGAGGGATCTGAAGCAGCCATTTGCTCGCAATGCTTAGACACCCACTATGTCAGCTCCTGCATTTCTGTGCCCACACATCCGGTCTCGAGCAACAGGTTCAATGTCAGGCAAGACTGCCTGTCTTGTTCTGGCCACTACCGCGAGAGATGGGATTAGATGAGTCGATGCAGGGTCTGGCAAGAAACAACCCCAGGGAATGATCGCTGAAAGTTCTGACATGGTGTCTTTTCCAGCATTTATTGTACAGCTCTCCCTTGCTGCGCATTTGACCTGCCGTGATCCACACACAGATCTTGCAGCAGGCTCACAACATGGTCTCACCCGAACACCCGAATCTCAACCACATTCCTGTCTGCTGTATTGCCACATTCCTAGGTCCAGGCTTTGTCACAGAGGCAGGCACTGAAAAGATTCATGCCCGGAGCAGGCAGGCGCCAGAATCAGCACCACCAGGGACCACTCGGCCACGGGCTGTGAATCCAGAGGAGCAGGCACGGCATGCTCACAACCAGACTGTGCGGGATGCTGCTGCTTGCTCCATCGTGCCCCGCTCCCAGTTCCTCCTGAGGCACATTGCAGCCTTCACCCCCTTCATCACCGAGAAGGTCCAGACAGCCATCAGGTGTGAGCATCACCTGCTTCCTGCATTAGCGGCAGGGTATGTACATCATATAATTTATATTGTACACTGTATACCACACCATATATACATGTCATGCTGTCTATCATGTATCCTATGTACCATTCATATGACATTCGACTTTTCTGGCACTGGCTCTGAGCAGATTCCTGCTGCTTGACAAATGTTGACAGCAATCATGTGTATGAATGTGCAGATCTGGACACCATCTTATGAAGTGCTGGAAACATCCTGATGACATTGAGACCAGCTGTTCAAGCCTCCTGGTTGGCACTTTGGAAGAAGACCTCATGAATGATCATCTGCATACTCCAGCTGTTGGTCTGCTGCACCGCATTGCCATCATGCATGGATGCAGATGCAGCATTGGGAATCCCAGACCCTCACCTGCTGCTTGTTCAACAATTGGCTGCATGGTGCCATAAGCATCCGGTGTGCTGCAAGCTGAATGGTGCTCCACAGCACTGGTATCTTCAAGCTGATATTCATATACTTGAACTTCAGACTCATTGACCAGTACATTTACAACATCCGGAAGGAAGCTTCATGGACATGAGGAGGGCTGTCTTGTCCAGCCATCAGCTGCAACAACTTCTGCCTCAGTGCCATTGGCATCTTTATTCAGCTCTCCAAGCTTCGTTGATGCACCTTCCGGACTGACTGCCACATTGTGTGCAAGGCTGCTGGCAGACTGAACAACAGTCCGGAGGAAGCCCTGGTATGTATGTAGAATACTGGCAATAGCAGCATCCAGAGAATCAAGTTAGCCCTAGGCTTTGATAAATCCATATGGCACACCATAAGCTCGGCCTGACTGTCTTCGTGATCCTGCATTTTGAAAGGCTGGTATGACTGCTACTACAGGGCAGAGGCAGCCAAACACGCATCTCAGGCTGCACAACTGGCAGCACCACGGCAGATCCACACGCAGCCAGCAGCAATCCTCGGCGACATGCGGGACTATCAGCTGGGGGGCCTCAGGTTCATGGGCAGCATGTATGAGAACGGCATGAACGCGATCCTTGCGGGTGCGCAGTCCCCTTTCATGTAGGAGTCCTGGCAAGTTCAATGCTCTGCACCTGATGACTTGTATTATTGCCCTCACCGCGTGATTGGTACACCCTAGGCCGCATCGCAGGCATAGTCATAGGGACTGATGCTGGCTCTACCATTGGTGCCTCCGCTTTGCCTGTAGCATACCAGCAGCGCTACTTCGTCATGAGGTCTGCCTCGGCACGGGGCAGACGTGTTTCTGATGACGCATATGCTGATCTCCATGCAGAGCCCTGCAGAAGCAGTGTCTGGCTTCCCCTTCACTTGACGGAGTGGTGCATGGTCCGTGACATTCAGGTTGTCGGTCAAACTCAGATGGCATGAATGGTCTCTCTGACCTCTGCAATAGTGTGTGATCCCTGCTCCTTGCCAGTCAAAACTTCACGCACCAATGAGCTGGTGTCCGACACTTTGGAAATAAGATGGCTATATGCATGGGCGAGTCTCAGCATTCCTGGCCAGTACGCAAACGCAGCTGGAGATTGAGCCCGATGCCATGAACCGCAGACGAGATGGGCTTGGGGAAGACTCTCCAGACAATATCCTTCCTGGCGCACCTGTACTTGGAGCGGGGCATCTCAGGGCCAAGCCTGGTCGTTTGTCCTTTATCTGTCATTTCCTCCTGGATGGCCGAGTTCCAGAGGTGGTGTCCCCAGCTCCGAGTGGTGCGCATCCACAGCAGCGATGCTGTAGAGAGAGCCCGCATTCGACATGAGGTATGCACTCTTGAGCTTCTTGTTTTGGAAGCTGGGGGCCCGACAGGACATTCATGCTGCTTTCATGCAGATGCAAAGTCTTGCACTTGAGCGGAGTTGTTGGTTTCGTGCCAACACTCAACATCAGACAAACAACGCACCCTTTCTGCATGCCTATTCTCGAGATCATTGGCATCATCATGGCAAATGACATATGTCTCATGCAGCAATCCTCTTCGCTGTGCAGGTGCTCTGTCGGCCCCATACGTTTGATGTGGCTGTCACAACTTATGATCTGATCAAGAGCCAGGAGATTGGCAAGTCTCTCTCCAGAAACATCACCTGGTGAGCTTGTCTCTACCATTCCAAACTTCTTGCATGGCTGTCACCTGCTTGTCTCTTCTGTTTGACTCCTCTGGTGCCAAGTCATTTGCAAATTGAACAGGATCTTACTTGTGGTTCAGAAAGTGAATGTGTCACTGCGTGACAGATGAATCGTCATGTACCCTAGAGCTCGTTCATGCCCATGCTAAATGATCGACTGGCGCAGGCGATACTTGGTGCTTGATGAGGGGCACAAGATCAAGAATGAGTTTACTCACATTGCCGGCGCAATGCGTGCTATTGGGTAAGCATGTTGCAACAGATGTTCATTTCTTTGCAAGCTTGTCAGTTGCCAGGTACTGCGCAGGAACATCTAGCATGTCGCATACCTGTACTCTCCCACATCTCGCTTTGCTCAAAATATGAGGAAGGAAAGCAGCCACGCCTTGTACCTTCTGCACATTGAATGGGGTCTGACGGATCAGACAAGCTTGCTGTTTGGCATCATAGCACAATATTGATGCGTGAGGGTGATGAAAAATGGTGACCTTTTGCACTGTGTCCTGTTTGTTCATGCAAGCCAGGATGCTTCCTTGGGTAATGCGTTGCTCAATTCGCCAAGCCCATCCAAGCTGACTCTGCCATCTTAGTCTTTGCAAGCCAGAAGCTTCTTCTGACATGCAATTCAGCAGCAATCAGGGTCGGCAGGCGCCTTCCCGAGAAGCTGGTGCAGTGTCTGAAGCATTATGTACGTCTTGCAGGCACCAGCACATTCTCTTGTTGACGGGCACACCCATGCAAAACAATCTTCATGAGCTCTACGCTCTTCTCAACTTTCTCTACCCTGATATCTTCACCACCTCGAAGGCCTTTGACGAGGCCTTTGATCTGACCCACCACAAGGTGCGCAAGATGATTGTCCTTTCAGAGCCCTCAGCATCCATGCCCGTTTGCTCTCTGAACGGAGCATTCGGCATGCTGTCTCGCTGTCTTGCAATCAGCGCAAGCACATAAGCTGTTGAGTTTTCTGACAGAAGGCAACATCTTCTGGGGCGATATCTTCAGCTTGGCAAGAAATGTCTATGCTCTGATCAGCTGAAAGTACCCAGAGAAGTTCATTCATGGCCTCGCTCAGAGACACAGCAAGATTGCTGTAGGCCAGAATCCACCTATGGATACAATCCTTGCAGGCATCCTTGGCCTGTGTGTCTGATTGCGCAAGAAGGCTACTGGTCAGAGCACATGTATGTTGTGCTACATCGGTTTTTTGGTGTGCAGGTAGACCGTGAAAAGCTGGACCAGGCTCGCAAGCTGCTTCAGGTCATCTCCATCAGACGGCTTAAAGAGAATGTCGAGAAAGGTCTCCCGCCCAGGGTGAGTAGAGCAGGTGTAAAGTGCAGCACACCGTCTGCCATATCATCTGCGCTTCCTTGCTTGCGCGATGGTGCCATCTGCCGGCATGCCTTCTGCTGAAAGCACTTTCTGGATGCTTGTCGTCAAGTCTGTCAGATGCAGTGCATGCTCGTGTTTTTATGGCGCAAATGACAAAAGATGTTGAGACTGCTCGCCTCCCTGATCGGTCTCTCCATTTGCCCTTGTGTCTCACGTCCAGATGGCATTGGCAGGTGGAGACTCGGGTGTACTGTCCGCTCTCTCAGATGCAGACCTTCTGGTACCGTCGGCTGTTGCTGAAGGATTCAACGCTGCTCCAGAAGGTGGAGGCGGAGTACAAGGCTGAAGGTGGCAAGGCAAGATCATTGTCAGAATCTAACTACAGAATTGAATGCCAGGTCATAGGATTTTGAAATCATCTGGAGGCCAGAGCCAATGCCCTGAAGCAAAATGCTGTAAGGTCATCTTGCAACGTCTGCAGAAGTTTGCCTTGATTGCAGCAGGCAACACTATGACAAGCTGCATGTCAGACCAGCATGTAGATTAGGGACTCAGCAGTGGGTCAAATCAGCGCTCAGCCCTGACCGCAAGACTCTGCAACATATCATAATATGATTTGTTGCAGGGCAATCCTGGATTCTGAGACATGTTGTGCTGCAGATGGCAACTGATGGAGATTGGCGCCGGCTGCGCATGCTCTGGGTACAACTTCGAAAGTGCTGCAACCATCCCTACCTCTTCAACGCGGCAGAGCTTGACTTCGATGGACAGACAACAGGTCCTGTCGCAGCCCTCTTCCCAGGCACAACTTGAAACCATGCTGTCGCTGATCTGAGCGGCTGTTAGGATTGTGTGAAAGGTCAGGAGCATGCACATCAATGCGTCCAAGTGGTCATGCCACTGTGAACCTGGGCCAATCAAGATCCCAGCATAGTGGACTTGCGCTAGACATGTTGGCCTGAGCACAGTTACAGCCATGGAGCAAGCCCATGTATCCAGAAGGTGAGGGCGAGAAGCACTCAGTGTGGCGCAGCATAGCTCCCATAATTAGTTTGTGATCATGGGAGCTATCTGGAATCACAGGGCTCTTGCATACTGTGCAGTCTGACGCATGCTGTTGTAATATGCAGGCGAGGATCTTGTAGCTGCAAGCGGCAAGATGGCTGTCCTGGACAGACTGCTGCTCAAGCTGCAGGGACGTGGCCACCGTGTGAACCTCTTCTCTCAGTATCAGATGCAGCTCGATCTCCTAGAGGACTACTGCATCATGAGGGGCTTCAGGTATGTGCCGAGAGCTGCTGTGCAGATGCTCAATACATCTGCTCACGTAGTCATCTCATGCTTGGCTGCCACATAGCGACCATCCATGATATGCGCACATGCAGCTTTAGGGTGCATCATGATACGTGGCCAGTTATATAGCAAGGCATACATCATCCCTGCCATATGTGGATGCATGGCTAGTCACTTCTCCAATGGGCGGAAGCTCCTGCAGATTGGACTCAATTACCCACTGCTGCCAATATGCTGCTGGCACTGAAGATGGCATTGGTGCTGCATAGGTACCTGAGGCTGGACGGATCCACCAACAGGGTCATGCGCATGATTGACATGCACCTCTTCAACCAGCCAGATTCCCCGTACTTTGTGTACCTGCTGTGCACACGCGCTGGTGGCCTGGGCATCAACCTGCAGTCAGCTGACACCTGCATCCTCTATGACAGCGACTGGAACCCTCAGGTGAGCGGTGTTGCTGCACTCCCGTCCCAGCTCGGCTTTCCTGGCTATTTCAGCGGAGATGTTTCTTGGATGCCGCTTGCATCCTCAATTGAATCCTTTCAGCAATATGAAAGGTCACAAAGGGCATCATGCCTCAGCATCTGTTCCTGGTTATGTAGTTGCTCACAGGCAGGCTCAAACGCAAACTTATGCAACGGACCCTGCTCCCTCCCACAAGCTGTGCCTGGTCCCTTATACAGGATGCAGGTGACTTTTGTGTCTGATTTATGCATGCTGATGCTTACGGCTGTGTCAATGCAGTGGGATCTGCAAGCTCAAGCGCGAGTCCATCGCCTGGGGCAGACCAAGCCTGTGCATGTGTACCGGCTGTGCACGGGAGGCACCATTGAGGAGCGCATCCAAGCTCGGGCTGAGAAGAAGCTGTATCTGGACCAGATGGTTAATCGCGGCAGCCTGTCCGCAGGTAAGCTCTCTTCTGTGTACCTCCAGGGTCTGTATGGCCTTGAGCACATAAGCTACGTGCAGCGTACCAGCAGGCTTGAGGCTTCAGCACCTTGTAATACAGACTGTGCTGCAAAAGACCATGCCTGAATTGGCCTCAACTTGAGACCAACTTGGCAGTCCTAGTTTGCAGCAGCGTAGGCTGAGGTGGAGTAATCACAAATGCACCTTTCGTCCGGGCATGCTTATCAAGTTGCTCATGTCCCATTGCAAATGTTGTCGTGATTCCAACTGCAGATATTGTCCTGGGTGAGCTTTCATTGATTGACTCAATTTGATATGCAGTACCTGTCGCTGAAAAACCTTGTCCCTTCGCCGACTTGGGATTGCTGCGTTGCATTGTACACCAATCCCCATCAATGTGATCTCGGAGCGTGCAGAAGGTGTGGATGATCTGGAGGGCCTGAATCGCGGGGAGATGCTGTCAATGATCAAGTTTGGGGCTGATCGCATCTTCAAGGCTGCTGAGGGCGAGGCGCCATCGAACGAAGACCTTGAAGCCATCCTGGACCGTTCTGTTGCAGCAGGGCAGCACGGTGAGCCAATTTGCACCTCATCAACAAACAGACAAACTGACAAAAGTCAATGCTCAGTGTCGAGCACATCCATCAGCAGATCATGAATTGTTGTGTAACATCACATCATCTTCTTGCATCATTACGTCTCCCTTGACATTCACGAGACAGTCGGTGATGCCAACAACCCATAATCTGTGTGTTTGCTTGCGAGCGTCCCAAATGCTGCAGCTGGCTTCACAGGCAACATCACTTGCTGCAGCACTCGGACATCGTCCACCTGATGCATTTCCTGCTCGAGGACGTGTGTGACAGACATTTCCATATGGCATGCTTTCCTGCCAAAGCAGGTTCCATGTCTGCACCCAAGTCTGCCGATTGTCATGTTATCAGTTCCCACTCTCAAGAAGCAGTGACCTCATGGAAATATCGTGGCAGATTGTGTCTTACGGTCACCAGACAGGACTCTGGACCTTGCGCCACCTGCAAGAGTGCCACAAGGGCCACGATCGCCACCTGTGCACAGCTGGCGAGTTCCCTGCTGTGATCACTTATCATCTGATGCCTCAAGGTTGGCGTCATGATTGCAATGCATTCTGAAGCAAAAGCGAGGAGGAGTTTCAATGATTATCCACAGATTGAGAAGAGAGAGGCTCACACATGCTGTGCTCCTTGCTTCTTGCTTCTCAGGAGCTGTACGACTGCATGAACTCATGCTGATTGGAGACCTTGCCCACTGCTGCGTGGGTGTGGAGTGCAACCAGTGGACACAGTCCCAAGCCACTGCCC
Source organism: Ulota crispa (assembly GCA_963920765.1). Taxonomy (NCBI): domain Eukaryota; kingdom Viridiplantae; phylum Streptophyta; class Bryopsida; order Orthotrichales; family Orthotrichaceae; genus Ulota; species Ulota crispa. The sequence goes on from CAWUCP010000282.1 coordinate 22,154, forward strand.
AAGTTTCAGAAATGAAGTTTCGTCGATCATGCATGCAGCAGCCAAGGCAGCTTCCACGCCTATGAAGCTTGAAGGGGGCGTGACGGTCACAATGGAGGCGCCTGATGCAGCTAGACTGGCTTCTCTGGCCCCAGGCGCAGACCAGGCAGGCAATGCAGCGCGGTCACCTGCTACTGCCCCTGCAGGCCCCAGCTCTGCACCCGTATTCATCGGCGGGGACATCAAGGAAGAGCGGGCAGCCGCCCTGGAGTCGTCCTTGCCCAAGGCCCTTGCAGAAGGTGAAGATGGGATCTTAGCAGATGTAATCGACGCATGCCGTCAGAGTGCCGCAGCTCTTGAGGGCCTCCTGATCTATTCCCCATACGCATCCCAATGTGTGGACAAACATTACGCCTTAAAGCCAATGCTTGAAGCTGATCCTGATCCTAAGCAATTGGCATTTTGAAAGCTCTAGTACAAACCAAGCAGGCACCATCAGCACTCATTGTGAAGACCTGAAGGTGGGCATGCCTACCCTTGCCCGGCAAATTGCAACAAACTTCTTCCCCAATGCAATGCTCTCTGGGACAAATTTAATATCCAATTGGACATGAAATCAGGCCCCCAAAAGGTGACAGTCTCCCGCACTGCGTCATGAGCTTCTTTGTTGCGGCGCAGTCAAAGCAATATTCAGCCTGACACATGCTCAACATGAAGGGTACAATGATTCAACATGCTGGGGTGCGAGCAGGCAGTGTGGCAGCAAACGCGCCCAAGAGGCAATGCCGGTAAGCGCCCTGAGCCTGGCTCTGTCCGGCAGACGCGAGCCCCCGTGCATCTGCTCAGAAACAGCCCCCGCTCCTCTCAGAGAAAGCCAGGTGGGCCAGCTAATCCCTGCTATCTACCCATCTTGTTCTGCACCAATGCCTCTGTGATCACTGGCACCGGATATCAATGAGTGTTGCTTGCCTTGAGCTGTTGCTGCCACCTTGAATTGAAGTCGTGTCATACATTCATGACAGAGGTGTCCTGGTCGTGGCGAGCTCACAGCACCGCCAGGACCCATAAGTCTCCTTCGCTCCAGAATTTATTCTGCAGATCAGGCATGATAGAGGTCATAGGTCCTTGGTCAGCAAGTCCAATTATTGCAGCAAGCATGGCCTCCAATACAGTTCCCTGGCATGTGCACAACTCTAGCCCTCATTATTTATCCTGATGTTGGTGCCTGGCACGAATGTCAGCTCAGGCTGAACATATCCGCATATGGGCTGCCACATCATCTCAAAGCAAGTCCCTTGTCATATTCCTGAAGGCCTGCCAATCTTCATGCGCACCTCTTGGCAGCGAATATTGGCTGACACGTCCTTGCCAATGTCAAGGGGCTCCATTGCTTGTTGCCCCGCCAGTCAGTTTGTGTTCACATGTGTCTCCTGTGTGAAACAAAGATGCTGCTCATGTGCATGTACCACAAGTGCATCATGCTTTTGCAGGTACTCTGCGTGAGGGCAAGCTGGATGCAGCCACATTCGATGCCGAAGGATGTGCCAACCTCATGCCTTGTGCTGAATGGTGTTGACTACTCGGAGGCCCGCACCTGAAGGTAAGGAGATTGATCGCCAGACATGAACATGTGCAGCAGACTGAAAGCAGTCTGAGGCCCACATTTGTGAGGCCCACAAACTCACAGCCAGAGAGAGACACTATCCTCAAAGCCTTGGGAACAGCTAGTTGACCAGGCAATGCCTGCTAGCCTCACCTATCCATATGAGTTTCACACCTCAGAAAGCTGCGAATCATAGATAGACGAAATGAGTCAATACCTGCAGGTAATGCTGAGACAACATCTACCTTGTTGATGATGCAATGTGCATATGTGTCAGTGATGCATGACTCTAGATACGGCACTGATGTCGGATTCAGTAAATCTACTGGACAAAGCCATCAATGCAGTAATCGTCACCGCATAAGCTTGCGCCTGCATCTGTTTGCAAGAGACTTCAGTCGCCAATGCAAGCTCAGCAGGTGCAGATGGTAGGCTGGGGACCATTGAGCTTGGTTCCCAGCATGCTATTTAGACTTGGGTGAGGTGCTATCTGACGACCTGTCAGGAATCAATCAATGTGTATCTTCGGCCTTATTTGATCACCATACAGTACAAATACGTCAGCTCAGGAATATATCTTCTGTGTTGGTCATCAGGATCTGAGCATGTGCGCAGCGCATTGTTAGTGCATGCAATGTCAAGAAAGGGCCGGACAGACCGAGCATGCCATTGCAGGGAACATTGGCAGAGAATTTTGGGGCACCAAGGACGCCAAGCGGCTGCGCAAGCCAGAGATATGTGACTGTGAATGGCCACAACATCCTGAAACACAACATGTACAGCCTGAACCAGGTAAGGCTTGTGGCCATCATTGTTGCACACTCGAAAAACCAAGACTGATGCAGCCCTATCGCACCCCAGGAAGACTGCAGATGTTGAATGTTAGCCACTGCATTCTTTGAGACATCCTACCGCAGTGCACAACGTTGTGTACAAGGGTATTTAATGAAAGACGCAATGCCTGTGTCAGAACCTCTACGATGCTGCATGCATGAGGCATGCCAAAGGGCTCAGCCACAAACCTGAGTGTGATGGCATCTAGAGTGGGCGTGCAGGGAGAGCCAGAGCGTGGTTTGGGCAGGAGCTGGACATGAGCCGGGAACGGGCGCAGGACAAGAAGCGGAAGCTCCAGGTGAGCATCAGTCATGCCAATACAGCAGCGACAGCCAGTCATCCAGGCCTGCAGGCAGGACATGTTGTGTTGCAAGCTGTGTATGTGCTGATGCATCACAACTCTTTCAAAGATTTTGCATAGCTTGCAGCCATGGCGACTGGCAATTGACAGACACAAGCATGCAAACTTGTAAGACATATCCAACTGCAGCCACACAGTCACTCTGTTGGCTGTTTGCATGGCAGGCAATCTCTCTATCGAAGGTCATGTTTCACACCTGGGCATCCGTGTATACACGCCAAATGTCAGACATGGAAGAGATTTGAATTTCATCTCTGGCCACTTCACCAATATTTGCATAGGCTGGTTGGCGTTGCTGCAGATTGCGGGCCGGGACTACACCTGGAGCAGCAATTGCCAGTTCTGTGGGCAGGGCGGGGAGCTTGCGCTCTGCGACCAGTGCCCCTGTGCGATGCACCCTGGCTGCCTGGGCATGACCCTTGAGGTAATGCTGTCTCTTAGGGCCTTGAAATAATGCCGTCCATGGTGCTCTGCTATTCAGCGCTTCAACAAGCGCGATTAAACGTTACCATGCATTTTCCACGCTAGGGGATATGTCGCATGACCAGGGCTGCAGACCTGGGCCGATTCTTGCAACAGACATTGATCCTCCTGGATCGACTGTGTCCCCAACGATGGGCCATGCTGCCAAAGGACCAATGTGAAGAGTTCTGCGCGATTTCTCATTGCTCTGGCAAGCAGGGCCCAGGACACAAAGGTTCCTGAAGAGCTCTGGAAGCTGTAAGTCAGGCGTTTCAAAATTTCTGATGCTGCGATGCATCTTGAGTGTTTCTTGCATTGATAAATGACATCTAAGTTGTCAAGAGTGACAGCGGCAGCTTAAGGCTGAGATTGTGAGTATACATCCTTGACTGCGCAGATCATTGCTCGCCAGTGCACTTGTGCAGCAGCTGGTGCCACGCCAGATGTCGCCATCCTCAAGGCTGCCAGACTCCCAGATTCATCTCTGGGCAATCTTAAGATTGGTCCCCATCGACAAATTGCACCTGGCATTGATTCATTGATCTGTCGATGACTGAACAATCATTCTATCAACCCGTTGGATTTTTGCAGATGTCCTGAGACATGCATCAGGCAGAGACTTTCTCATCACTTAATACACTATGAGAAGCCCCTGACTCACTGAGGCTGCAGGCTGCAGAAGAGGCTGCAGAATTCTTTTGGCCTGACGCATGTCCACACAAACTTGCACTTGCTTGTCGTGTAGCAAAAAAGACCATCCACACTAATACCACAAAAACACCAATGATCTAGGAATTGATCTAGATCCACTAAAGCTCATTGTAGCTTTCTCTTGCCAATTTTTGGTCTGATGCTGTGCAGGAGGTGGAGCAGGCGAGGCAGCTGGTCTGCCCGCATCACACCTGCTTGGAGTGCGGCCGCAAGGCCCATGCGGCAGGGGGCGTGCTGTTCCGCTGCGAGGCCTGTCCCTTGACCTATTGCGAGGACCACCTCCCGCTCATGAGCGTCCGGATCGTGAAAGGAGTCTGCTCGCTTCCAGGCCTTGGGCCAACGCCACCCCCTCCACTGTAAGTCACTGGTGAAATCAAAGTAATCCATACAAAGCTATACAATGGTCTAATGTAAAACTGTAAATATCAATCAACTTCTGACAAAGCCAGGTTGGATTGAAAGATGATCCCTCAGCAAACAGCTCTCAAGGAGACTATCATGCGCGATACCAGACCCAGACAGGCAGGCCTGTTCAGGCAAGAGAAGCATTGGGTTTTGAGCACACTTACAGGCACACCAGGCCTCCACTGTACGTCACAGAAGCTCATCTGATGTCAAATAGGTCTTCAGCTTGTGGCTCATGCCACATCAACATGGCGTCTGCGCATGTTGCATTTATCCGGACGTCTGCAGAAGCTCATTTGATGCCAAGTTGGTATTCACCTTGAGGTTCATGCCACGTTGACATAGCCACTGAATGTTGCAATTCCTGGATATCTACATCCTGAGATCGCCATTGAAAACACGATCATCCCTGTAAGGGCAGCTTGCGCTTAGTTTGCCTGAGTCAAACATTTCGGCCAGTTTCCATGTTACAACGGAAAAACATTGCATTGCCGATCAGTTCAGACACGCACCAGGCTCAAAATCTGCAAACCTCCACTAACGCCTTGAAAAGGCTCAGAGAGCGGTGGAATATGCCTGCTGGTCTGCAAAGCATGGCAGACACATCAAGAGCGACAAGGACAAGGTGCCTCATGGCCTGTCTTGGTGGACCGCTTGGCGCTGGGAGGCAATCGCTATATTCTCATTGAGTTTGTAGATCTCCAGCCTAGGGCTTGTCTGAACTGATCTGCAATACATCAGTCATGGTCCTGTGATGGCATGCAGCCTGCCTACTGATAATGCGCTGGACCGTGCTGCGCAGTATTCTCGACGCTGGCACATAGAACGCCAACGCATTTAAATTGCAGGTCGTTTTGCATGGGTGACATGTCAGGGCAGGTCCAGCAGTAACGATACCTTCCAACAGACCATGCATTCATGTTGCTTCTTGATGAGATCTTTGTTGCAGCTGCTAAGAGGGCAGCATGATCAGAGGCAGATCAGATCTGCACGGTCATTCCCTATTGCAGACTTGGTCCACAATGTAGCTGCTCTGTGTAGGCGTGCTTCATCCGCTGCTCTCCTGAGTGCGACGCCTTCTGCGCGGAGAACCCTGACATCTTCCCGAGGCCCAAGCAAGGTCATGCCTTGCCAGCTCCCACAGCAGGAGCCTTGCAGAAGGGCCGCAGGACCACGGCCCGACCCAGCAAGAAGCTCAAAGTCGAGATGCAGACCAGCTCTGCTGAGAAGGAGAACGCCGGTTGCTGATAGGCCATCCATCCAGCTTCCATGGAGCCTGCCCATTCATTCGTCAAACCATTCATGTTGCTGGAGTCCCCCAAGTTCCTGAGGGCTGAACAGTATGTCCAGCAGTAGTCTTGCCCAAATGCCTTCCAAGTCTTGCGCTCATATATGGCAGCAAGCCCAGAGTCTCAGCTTCCATTCTGAGCTGGATGCCTGTCTCCTGTATTTTCACTTCTAGCCTTCATGAATGCATGGCAAATGTGGCATATGAGAGAGGCATTTCCGCTGCAGCAATTGCTGCCGATGTACATGCCTTCTAGCTGACAGACATCATGGCCCTACCACTCCTCATTGGGTGTCTTGGCAATTGCCAATGACCTTGCTGTATGACAACCATCCACAGTCCTGTATTGTATTTCTATGAGTCCCTCTGGATCCCGTCTGACAAATATTCTTCACAGCATTTACAACCACTGCACTGGACTGACAGTGTATTAGCAGCCCAGAATGGGCGTGGGCAAGCTTTCATGTCCGCATTTGTCCAGGCAGACTTTGAGCATGCACCCTGCTTCCATCTGACCGTCTCATGACAATTGCGATGTCCTCCGGCTCCATTCGGCCAGATTTGTACTGGCTTCTGCGGGATAGCGACTGTTCTACTTGAATGCTATGCAAGAGTGCATGAACATGCGAATACATGGACTGGCCAGACCAGTCCGAACCTTTTCAAGTGTGCAGCACTGAAAGATGCAACGGTCAAATGATCTTGGGGTGTCGGCACCTGCATAAGCGGAAACCATCAATGCAGGGTTGCAACATCGGTTTGCGCATCACTTTGGCACGTTGCCACACAGGTGACTGCAACTTATGCATGACATCTAGTGGCAGCTGCATGATCCATCTAAGAAAGGTCGTCTACTTTACTGCGCTTGTGCACATCCACATGTATGTATGCACTGCAAACCGCATCAAAAGGGCAACTATTTGGCAATCTGACCACCCTACCGGTCCTGCCCTCGTACATATAGCACGAGATCACACGAAATGGCCTGCAAATCGCAAGCAGTAAACCTGATCATCCATTACACACAAGGATGAGGCATCTAGGCAGACAAATGAGTCATATGCATATTTGATGACTTGCATCCGCTGCATCTTGCGGCCAATCCTGCATCTATGTACAGAGATCCTTCCTTCCTACAGCTGGACGCTCATCAAGTTCAGCTCTCTACAAAATGCCAGCTGGAACGACATTTTCAAACCCTCCAAAAGCCCTCTGCATTGCAAAAATCAGCCTACAACACTGAAACCTTGATCTTGCCGTGCAGATGTCGGCCTGCTGCTATGTGATGACTTCCCCTCGTAGTCCTTCACTGCATTCCTGATGCCCCTATTGGACACAAGGCCATCATGTGGCATCGGGGCATTTGTCATTGGGCTGGTGTGGTTCCTCTTCAGCCATGCCGTGATCGCTGAACGGGAGTATGTGAAGCCGTCTGCAGCGATGACAGGCTCCTCAAACAGCTCCTGCCACCAGAACCAACAGATGAACAAACCTACAGTGGGCATTGACCGTGCATGCATGGCGTCGCCTGAGCAACTGTCAGCATCCTGCTAGCAAACTTAATAGACATGCAATTGTCTGCAGCCAGTAGGGCTCATTGCCCTCAAGAATTGCTTCAGATTGGCCAAAGCCAAAGCGAACACAGCCACACAAAAAGTTACAGAGGGAATGGGTGCAGGTGCAACCCATTCTCAAGATGTCGACGAGAGATGGCATGCATTCCTGCGATTCTGTGCATGCTGCTCCTCCAGTGCAGCAAAGGCGCAGGGGAACCTCCTCCACCGTGACCCGGGGGGGGGGGGGGGGGCTGCTTTGGAGTCACATGGCATGGTGTGTCACAAGATAAAACAAAGATTCGGGCCAACTGTAGCCAGCCTTCCCTACAGACCATACAAATCTTGACCTCGTGTGTGAGATTGCATTGCTGCCACAGTGCTTTGTCTATTACAGTGCCGTGAGCACAAACAATTGCATTGCCAAACAGCTTTATGCAGCTGTGCAATGCTCACCCGAGTCAGTGGACAGATGAGGGATGAAGGCACGCCCTCAGCGTCACTCCTGGGGCCACCACCCTGGTAGGTGTCAGCTTCCACTGTCAGATCAGTCAGGTCTGGAACGATGTCCTTCTCCAGATCAGGCCGCTCATCTGCCTTGTATGCCACGCACTGCCAGAATCGCATGCAGAGATGACATTATGGACCTGGAAAGGAAAACCCACAGGGATTGGCACCTGCTCCAGAGAAAAAAACCAACTTCAAATTGGTGGGGCTGCAACATAGTGCTTTGTGCGATGCAGGCGGGAGCAAACCTGCCAAGTACAAAAAAATGGAAATGCAGCCTGGCTGCCTCCGGCAAAATCGGACGTGCAGCCTGCGCTCACCCACCAGAAGAGAAAATGCCTCCAGGTCCATACACACATCAAGCAGATACCCAGAGCCCTTGTAGAAATGTTGACCTGGTTCAGACACACAGCCAGTGGCATAACAGTGTCCTTGCCAGACCCACTTGGAACAAAGGCAGGATCGATCATCTGCTAAGCATGGTGGCTCAAATCTCCAGAGCCTCGACATTCTTGCTGTCCAGTGAAGTTTGTATCCAAACTCCCAACTGGACACACTCTGTCAAGTGGGTGTGGCGTGCGGGCGTGATATGTGATGCATCTTGATGAGCAAATATTGACAACACAAGATGCAGATGATATCTCACCTTGGGAACGTTGTTGATTGCATTTCCTCCGTGATGGAGATGCATTTGGAGCTTCGACGCCATCTGCAGAATCTATGTCAGGAGGCTGACATGAGGGCCAGCTTGGCGAGGGCTGTACGTAAGGGGGGGGGGGGGGGGGGGGGGGGTGGGGTCTCACTTGAGTGCCATCTTGGCGAAGGCGGTGGCATGCTGCTCCGGCCAGGAGCCAGCGCAGGGGGTCAACAACATCCCCAGCCAGGCGACGCTGCAGGATGGCTCCGGCAACCAGATCGGCCAGGCCCTGTGGCTCGCGCCCTGCCAGCAGCTGCAGCATGGCCACTCCCAGACCAAACACATCTGTTGCAGGGGAGAAGCGTGCCTGCTGAAGCACCTCTGGGGCCTGGAACACTGCTGTCCCAGGGGCCAGGGCATCCCCTCACTGCCTGCTCAAACTGCAATCAACAAACATCATACTTCACCAACTGCACCAATTGCTCTTAGGAACAGTCCAGCTG
>CAWUCP010000283.1:0-21665 GCA_963920765.1 Ulota crispa
GCAGCCCTCGTCTGGACCTGCTGCCCGCTGACTCCATGGCTTCCGGTGGGCTGTCCCCTGATGGCCAATCCTGTAATCCCTCCCACCAACATCAACATGAAGCCCTTTGCTCGTGTGCCTGCCTTCCCTCTGCATATCCATCCATAGTTTCAAGATCCAGTGCTGTTCACTGAGGGGCTGGGGTCGGCCGCATGCATCCTGCATGGCTGTCATGGAAGTCTCGGATGGTGTCTGGGGCTCACAGACTCCATGGCTGGCGATGCGATGTCCCCTGGGTGCAACTGGTGTAGTCCCCCTATCTCCTGCATCGTAGTTGTGCCCTTCCCTGATGTAGTTTCCTGATCTCTGCATGAAGACCTGCCTCCCTGCGTGTATTGCCTGCCGACATAACGACCTCTCATGAAGCTGCGATGCTCATGATCCCTGTCTGGTGCATGGTCATCACAAGCATCTTCATTGGTTCTGCTGCCTGCCCATATGCACGGCTTCCATCAAGACATCCCTCACTGGCATCTCCTGTCATGTACTTTACCATGATGCCCTGTTCGACACAGATTCAGGGACCTCACTCATAATCAGTCAAATTTGACTGCATGCCTGCACCGACTTTGAGGCTGGACGCTGAATCATCGCAGTACATTCTGCTGCTCGCAACTTCCGTACCGTTCTGCGAGTCTCTCGGTCAAGTAAGATCTGGCAGGTAAAATCATTTGTATGTATGCAATGACATTTCTTTCTCATCTCATGCTTGGAACAAGCTAATGACAATGGGATTCGTTGCATGTGCAGACCAGGGATTCCAGCAGCCTCTGGAGATGAAGAGAGCATAGAAGCAATTGAGAACTTGCTAGAGTCCTATTTCATGCAGATAGATAGCTGCTATGATCGCCTTGTTTCCATGGGTGAGCCCTCTGCTGCCGTTACCTCATGCCTTGCTTCACTCATGCCTTGTCATTCTATTTGCTCTCAGCCAGAATACTGGTGCCCCCATCTATTTTTGAGTTTTCCAAGCTTTTGCATGGCTCAGGCCACTGATTCCCTTACGCATCTACAAGATCTCTGACTGGGCTGCTGCTCCCCACTGCTGCTTGCATACTCGTGAGATCGACATGCATGCTCATGCTCAACTAGCCAGCACCTGTCTGCACTATGGTTTGATGAATGTGACGAAGCTGCATATTTCCTTGAGATGCCAACATGCCTGCTTTCATGTCAGTGCTGAAGATGGTCCACGCCCTCATTGAGCCGGAGCCCGGTGTACACTTTGGCACTACCTGCAATGACTGCTTTTGGTACGTTTCTGCAAATAGAATGATGAAATCACTGCTTCTCTGATTGTTCAGAAGGCCTCTATGGTGGGTAGACAGTCAAGCGATCTTGGAATGCCAATCATTGAACATGTCCAATCAAGTGGACAGCAGCAGCAATCTGTACCGCCGACATCTCCGTCATCTGCCACCGCCACTCAGTCTCACCCTCTTCTGCAAGATCTCCCGACAGGCTGTTGCTTTGCCCCGGTGTTGCACAACTTGCAGCAGGATGCAGGCAGCATCTCAAGGAATGATGATTCCAGTATCACAAGCTCTCTGCATGAATCCTGCATACTGCTGAGCTGTTCGCGCTTGGGTCGCATGTATGATACGAAGTCGTCTGTTGAGATCCAACCCCTTCTTTCCTAGGGCATCCTGCACGTTAGGATGTCCCCCTGAGGCAAAGTTTTGCATTCAGGCGAATACATAACGGACACAGAAGAGTACATCAACACTTTGCTGGACACGAAGCAGAATGAGCTGATCAAGCTGGGCGTGTGGGTGGCCGCAGCCACCTTCAGCATTGCGGCCTGGACCCTTGCTGCTGGTGCGCGGCCACCCCCCCCCCCTCCCCCCACGCAGGAGGACACTGGGCGCCTTTGATGTCCAAATTCCACCCTCCTCCCCCCCCCCCCCCCCCCGCTTTCCTGTCTCCTCCTCCCCAAAGCCCTCTCTTCATCTGCTCACCGTCTAGCAGCAGGCAATCTCATCGTCCTCCCCCCCGGGCGGCAACCCCCTCCCCTTCCTCAATCTCCCATATCAATTTTCCTCTTTCCCATCAAGATCATTTCCTTCTGCCCATGGCATCCTGGTCTCAAAGTATGCATCTGGCATTGCTGTTCAGGCGAGTACATCAAGGACACGGAAGAGTACATTAACATAGAGCTGGACTCCAGCCGAAATCGGCTGATCAAGCTGGAGATCGTCATCACTGCCGCCACTTTCTCCATTGCCCTTTGGGGCCTCGTTGCCGGTACAGTCCATGTATTTTAGATCATGTTCATTTTCTTGGTGATGTCAATGGCAGCCTAGCCCTCCATGCTGTGCATTTGCAGCTACGATTGGCGTGCTACAAGACCACGGCGCATGAGACCTCATCAAACATCCCCTTACGCAATCCAGTCCATGAAATACTCAAGATCATGGACTCGCTGCATTCCTCTTGCCATGCGTTTCATTGCCCAAGCCTGCATTGCCTTGCTTCTCGCTTCTGCACTGGGATTATCTAACATGGCATGCGTCCCTCTGTGCATGTCTGCAGCAGTGAGGAGGCCTGCATGCACCCGCGCATATGGCTCAATTCCCACAAGGCCAGGCCATGAGCCCAGCCCCTTTTTATTGTCCAAATAGCCCTTGGTCACTTGCTTAGTCCAGCTGCAACGGAAACTTGCGTGCTGTTCAGACATGGGAGCATAGCAATTGGATGGCATGCACCTTGTCTGCATCCTGCCAGGGTCAGCAGCTTGCATTCGGGCATGCATGCCCTCTGATTGCTTGTCGTACCTGCAATCCTACATTTCGCCTTGAGCTCCCATGCAGCACTTGCACCATTGTATGTGGCAATGGCGTGCCATGTCAGCTGCACTCACCTGTGATCTGTTGCCATGCTATCACAGTAGGCTTATTCTCAGCTGTCGAGGCATGTTGAGGCTGCACACTTGCAGGTTGACATTGCAGATGTCCAGCGGCAAAATTGAGTGTGCCTGTTAGACTGTGTCATGGCCTCATGCATGTGTCTTGCTTTCGGCAATCTCTGACTGTGCCCTTCCATATACTTTGGGTGAGATGAGGGATGGCTGACCCAAGCTCTGTGGCTGGATGCAGGTGTGCTGGGAGAGAACTTGAAGCTTCCAGAGTCCATCACCAAGCATGTGGGCGGCTTCTTCTTCATCAATGGAGCAACATTGCTCGTCTGCATCCTCTTCTTCTATGCTATCTTGGCTTACATTCGTTACAAGCGGCTCATGTGATGCTGCAAATTGATATTGCCTATTGCGAATTGTTGCCAGAGTCTTTTCATTCCCTGGTCGGTTGCTGGCCGTTTCAGGCCCGCCTGAGCAGCTGCATCCACCTCTGTATGAATGCACCTGCTTGATGCCAGCATGTCATCGGCTCTCACTAACACTTCAATTCAATTCACTAACAGATGCAATCCGGCAGTTTCTTCGCGACCTGTCTGGTCTGCTACCTGTATGACTATCTCAAATTGTTACAAAGCATGCATGTGCATGTAAAATGTGGCGTATTGGCGCTGCAACAGTACAAACGGGTGTTGAATTGCGATCGGTGACGTTGCCAATGGCCTGCAGACGACGGATGTGCAATTTCCAGGCTTTGCTGGCAATGATGTGAAGAAGCAGAAGTATCAAATGTCATCTGTCCTGCGCAATGCTGCATCTGAGCGATGCCTTCAAATGCTGACATGGAGATGTGTCATGAGATCTGTGGATGTGCAAAGACCTGCTTCAAATGTTAAGCTTAAGGTACAAGCCCAGCTGTCTGGTCAGATAGTCAGCATGCAAGGAATGGTCATGGTAGCATGCTCGAAGTCAGCCCGCTGGCGCCTTTGACATGGGTTGACATGGATGGTGGTTCATCCAGATGTGACTTGCATGTACCCTAAAGACTTTGAAGAAAGCATTGCCAGCATGGAGTCATGATGTTGCACAGCTTGATGGGCGCTGCACAGACCTACAAGCGTATGCATATCAGCCATTGCCTGTCCTGACAGCAAGCACTGCAATCACCGCAAACCCAATTTGACATGGAAGATGTCTGGGGCCCAAAGAATGCAGAGACGCATGCGCATACTGCGAGAGCAAGATGCGAATCGTGAGCAGCAGGAAATCATTTCAGACTTCTTGGGGGCTGAGCGGCAAACTAGAAGCAAAGGCTGCGCAATCAGGAGCGCACCGCACATGCAAGAACAAGACACTGGCTGTCCATGGACAGTCGCACCTACATCTACACCCACTCTTTACATCATTTCTATCTTGCAAGGCGACCGAGGTTGCTTGGATCAATCGAGTGCATGTTGTTGCCAGTCTTGACCAAGCAGCCCCCATCATGATTCCCTAAGACTGTCCCCACATCGCCGGAGTGGACGCCTTTGATGATCCGCACTTCATTGGTGGCCCAGATGGCAACCTGACTGAGCTCACCAATAGCCTGCAAGCATTGATTCAGGAATAGGTCAGAAGCTAAATTTGGGCGCTGAGGGCAGGAGTACTGAGGTAGGGGAGCACAAGGGAAGGATGGAGGGACCAGTTAACTGCATGCAAGCTGGCAGGTGGATTGGCACCCAAAATTCAATTTGAACTCTGATTGGGAATGTTGACGAGAAGGCACTGCCGTGCAGGTGTCTCAGTCATGCGCCCTGGCATTCTGAATTGTTGTGATACAGAACAATGCAAGCACCTGCTTATTCCAATGATCATCTGTCAGAGCATCTTGCAATGAGGCTTAGATTGGCCAACAAGCAAGGTTTTGAGCGGAGTGTGCCTGTTCAAAATTCTCACCCTGATGCCTGAACATCAGTTCTACATGCTCTGCTGATGTATGCACACAGCACTGGGTGGAAGGCGAAGCCCAAGATGCACGGTCCATGAAAGAGCATGTGCCAGACACGCTTCTCAGACAAGGCATGGCAACAGAATGTGGCAGACAAGGCCTGATAGAATTGTGGCATTCAAATAACGTAACTCAAATTCAACATCTGAGTTCGCAGGAGGGGCCAGAATGCACGCAATCAGACACTCAGGGTATCTGATCATGATTTTCTGGGAATTCAACCCTCAACATACATTAGGAAATCACATCGAAATTGTTCTGGTGGAAGTTGGGGTGGGGGGGGCAGCACCTGCTGGACGATGCCGTAGTCATCACGAAGGCGGAAAGCGCTACGCTCATCAGCTTCATCCAAGCTGCCGATCGCAAGGGAGCAGACACCGCTCGGGCTGATCTGGCTCACCTCCCCATGGCGCCCATCCGGGAGCCGCATGACCAGCCCCTTATATAGCAAAAGGTTGGCTGCCGCATGGCCTACAAACCCACAAATATTGCTCTCTGCCTGCATGTTGGCCCACCCTGCCAGCGCGCGCCTCTCCACATGCTTCTTCTTGCGTATTGCTTGTCCTTGCTCATTGTCTGCCCACCCATCCATTCATTTTGTCTGCCTCTGTACATGTTTTCATCATCATTGCCTGCATCCCCACTCAGCTTGGCTGCCTCTGCAGAGGTTTGTCTGCGCTCATCGACTGCAAGAGCCTTGCAGTCAGTGCATGGACAGTCAAGGCGTTCGAGGGCCAGCGCATCCTGGCTTTCGGGAGGGGCTGTGCAAAGAGTGCACAGCACTGATTGCAATGGCTCAGTGCGTGCACGAAAGGACAGCAGAGCTCCAGAGACACCAGCAGACACCTCATGCTGGGCTCTGCAACAGGCGCTGGCCACTCGTAGCACATCTCCTCCGACTGCCTGTGCAATTGATATATCTATGAGCCAGGCCAGAGCTCAAGCGGCTCTGTGATCATGACTGGCAGGCAGGGTCGTCCAGTCAAGAATTGAGCACGCTTCACCATTCACCATGTTGTTTCACAGGGACATACGGTCCTTTGATTTAGGTAGCGAGCTCACGCAGCTGCAGTGATATCTCGGTGCAGACATCATCGCAGCTTCCATCGGCGCAGCTCAGATTCGCAGGTCATGCTCGATTGTCATGACGTCACCATAGTGGTGTATCTGGCTGAGACGAAATGTCTGCAGCTCAAAGAGAACAGGACAGGGATGATCGCAGAGGCCACAGCAGAGAGCCGCTGTGCCTCTTGCAACGAGGCACTTGCTAAGACCTTGCAGCTGCAATTGGTGGGTCTGGATTCCTGGAGATGCTCCCTGGGATGCTAATGTGCATTCGGAATGGGAGCTTCCATGCCAGCAAAGCAATGTGAATATAGAAAACAATCATCTGACTCCCCGTGCACCTGCACTGAAACAGACGATCCCACAACAGACACAAGCCATCTTGAGACTGAACTGAGACAGCTCCATGCACATGCCCACCCATTCCAACATGGACTGCTCAATATGGACACAAAGCAGAGCTTGGGCCAATCCATGTAACACGGCCCTAGCTGTGGAAAGGGGCACGCACAGGATCAGTCCCACCAAGCAAAGCTCCTCCAGCCCAGATTTGCTGATAGATTGCTGGCATTGCATTGCTAGTGCTGCATGCCATATATACGCAAAGCACTGCGGCAGCAAATCTGAAGGGAGCTCAGAAATGAGGAGGGTCCCAAATTCCAGACGTACCATTGCTGCTGGGTGCTGCAGCCAAGCTGGTGTCCAGAGCCGGGGTGGCTGGGAGGGCCATGCCAGGGGTGGGGATCCCCGTGCCAGGCCCCAGATAGGGGGTGCCCGCAGGCGTGAAGCCGCCGTTCAGACCGGGGGTGGCCCCACTGCCGATGTCCAAGGCAGGCGTCGCGCCATCTCCAAACCCAGGCGTGTCGCCCATGCCCCCGACAAACGCCGGAGTATCTGCAAGCATTGCATGCCCTGATGAGGGAGTTGCAGGAATGGCAGCATTTGTGGGTCTAA
This sequence comes from Ulota crispa, assembly GCA_963920765.1. NCBI lineage: Eukaryota > Viridiplantae > Streptophyta > Bryopsida > Orthotrichales > Orthotrichaceae > Ulota > Ulota crispa. Next base: position 6,900 of record CAWUCP010000283.1, read on the forward strand.
GAGCTGAGCAGGATGTACATCAACCCCTCATCAAGAGGAGCTTTGGCTGTGTTTCTGAGGAGCGATGCCATCGGCTCCTGGCAAAAATGCAAGCATAGGCTCTCCAACTTGTTGTTGTGTTCTGATCCGGATTTCCTTGGAGGGGCTGCAGGGGCACTATGAAGGGACTGCGCCCTATTGCAGGCTTATCACACCCTTTGAGCATGCAATGAAGATCAGGTAAGCAAGGTAAGAAGGATACGGTGTGAGGTGTCTGTAATAGCACACTGCATGAGATGAGGTTTACTCGTCGAGGTAGCATCCTGCAAGAGCATGATGCTCATCAGCTCTATTATCCCATGCAGTGCCAGAGCCCATTCTAGGGGGGTCCGTCATCCATCTATCTACTTGCATGCATGCATCTCGGTGTCTGCTATACGAATTCATATTTCCACCTGCTTTTTCAAATGCCACTGTCCTGGAGGATCCCATCCTGGATATATCAGGAACATCCTTGTCCAGAATGTCAAGCACATGGCTGCCCACAGCTGTGTGCCCTTGGCAAGCTAGAGATAGACCCGCCTGCTGTCAGAGCCCTGGTGGACCCCCGACCAGCTCCCATGCCAGGGACATCTCAGAATATACAGATATCATCTGGGGAAAAGGCAGCCAGGCCTGGAATGTTTGCCACCCTTCTGCTTGCGATGCTCCCGACTTGTTGCAACAATGTTTTTCAGTTTCCAGTCTTCAAAGATTCAGGCGTTTTTGGCCCATCCTTTTTTCAAAGAGCGTCACACAAATGCTCCTTAAGAGAATCTGTGGATTTTCCAACAAAAACATTTATACACCTTTGTCTAACCTGCTTGATCAAAGCAGGAGCTGCACTGCAAAGAGTTGAAGCCAGAGCCTTAAGATCAAGCAATCAACAGACCCACCTGCTGTGAGCGCAGGAGTGGACCCAAGGCCAGGGGTGTCTGCAGGGGTCGCAGCCAGGCCAGCAGGCGAATAGGGGGTGCCGTAGGTCTGGGGGGTGCCAGCCGGGGCTGTGCTGCCATAGGCACTAGAGGGGGTAGCTGCCTGGCCCCACTCATCGCCAGGGGTCGAGGCCCTGGGGTACCCCCTCTGACTGGATGTGTAGCCCGCGTCCAGAGAGGGGTGTGCTGGCGGGAGGGGGGTGCGGTTCCCGATGTCCCAGGCCGGATCATGCATTGGCGTCTGCATACCAGTCCAGCAACCATTGAGAATCTGGTCCACATGGTCATCAGGCCGCTTGCTTGCAACCTTGCGGGATGCAGGAGAGTGACGAGTGGGCTTTCTCTGTTGCTCAAAGCAATGCATCTCAAGCCTTCTTCAAGACAATCTCGCACATTTGCTCAACGCAAGAGTTGTGGCGATGTTGTGTGTCCATTTTTCCCAGACGCAGCTTTGCAGGCTGCGCTCAACTGCAGAGCTACCATACCAGGATGCTTGGGTTTGTGGGCTGCACACTGTGCATGATGGGGCCTCAGATTTCAGTGAGAGGCAGGCCGCTGCTGCAACGGCCGATATGGGATGGCCCCCTGGAGTATACCCTGCCCCTGCCCCCCCCCCCCCGGGAGGGAGGTTTTTGCAGAAGACAAATGTTTGTCATGGTGTAGGGGGTTGATGCTGCCCCCGGGACCGATGAGTCAGAGCAGAGGGGAAGGGGAGAAGGGGGTTGGAGGGCGGGGGTTGGAGGCAAGAGGCGCACCATGGAGCCAGCATGACGGGGGGTCATGCCCGGATGCAAAGGCGTGGCACTGCCATAGTGGCCAGGGGTCCTGCTGCCAGGCTGGTGTGCGGGGGTGCGGCTGCCTGCGGCCCCCATGCCATCGAGGGTAGGCTCGGGCTCCTTGACGACCATGCCCCGGATGTCCCCAATCTTGACGGTCACCGTCTTGTACTGCGCATCCAGTTCCAGCCGCGCTGCTGTGTCGGTTGTGCTCACCACCCGCCCCTTGTAGCCCCTGTCCAAGAAGAAGTTTTCAGATTCAACACTGCGGTCGAGCTGCAGTAATTCAGGTTGTGCTCACCACCACCCGCCCCTTGTGGCCCCTGTCCAAGAAGAAGTTTTCAGATTCAACACTGCGGTCGAGCTGCAGTAATTCAGGTTGTGCTCACCACCACCCGCCCCTTGAAGCCCCTGTCCATACAGCTATCGTCAGAAGAATTTCAGCAACGCGCGCTAGCTGCGGTGATGCAGCATGACTTTCATCAATCAGGCCTTGGAGCCCAATTCCCGCAAAGACTGTCAGCAGAAATTCCACACTGCAGTTGAGCTGCAATAATGCAGAATGCCTCCTTTCCCCACCCCGGTGTAGCCCCTGTCCGTTTACCGATCTGCAGAAAGGTTTCAAAACTTTGCTCAGATTGAATACACAAGGCATTGTGCCTCTCAGCAACTACAGTTTTTCTTCGAGGTTTAGCCATCGTCAAAGGAAGAATAGGATGCAGAAAAGATCTGAAGGCCTACCAACTTATTGTCGGTTTTGACAGCAACGCACAGTCTCACGGCATGCATCAAGAAGTACAGTCGAGAAGGATTGCCAAGAAGGGGTCACACATGGATCACGTGCAAATGCATGAGCTTTTGCACTTTGTTCTCACAGTATAAGCTTCTGCGCATGCACCCCCGTCCCTGACTGAGATTCAAAGACATGCCATTCAGAATGTACTGCCAATCTGGTCAGCACCAGATTCTGGTCACTCTGTGCATTTTGAAGATCACACATGACGATTGGTGATGGGGCCGAGATCATTATTTCAGGAGACATGCCCAACCAGGGAGCTGATTGTTCTCTCTGTTGTGGATGACAGCGGTCTGTGCTGCATTCATGCTAGGGAGAAGGGGAAGGTGGGCCCCGCCTGGGGGGGGGGGGGGGGGGGGGGGCGAAAGGGGGGGGGACAAAAGCCAGATGAGCGCACTTGTAGGGACCCTTGGAGATGTCCACACGCTGGCCCGGCATCAATCGGCGGCCACCAGGGCCACCTCCTCGGCCACCACTAAACCCGCCTCTGCCACCGCCAAACTGGCCCCCACCCACGAAGCCATTGCTCATGACAGGGGCAGGGCCCCCCATGTTGGGACTGGCAGGCATGTTGCCGAAGCCATTGGCCAGACCACCCCCGTATGAGGTGCGGCCTGGGGCCCCGAAGGGGGCAGGCGATCGCATGCCCAGCCCAAAATCGACTGCGGATCGGGCACCCTTGTTGGGGCCGCCGCGCACGTAGACGACATTGCTGGAGATGCAGGCAAAGCCTCCAGGCCCCTTGAAGTCCCTGCAGCATGGGCATGGCAGAGACGTGATAAAGTATCAAAGAGGCCAAGGGGCAGCAAAACTGTATGTCCAAATTGCCGGCCAGTGTGGGACTGCATGGGTGCTGAAAAACGCTGTGCCAGTTGCTGCTTGCCATGTAGTTGCATTCAGCTTCTGTTACCATGTCCCCCTGCACCCTGCAGCAGCTTATGTAGCGCAGGATGCAACATGCATGTTCACAGACTCCACACCTGCCCAGGATTACAAGGGCAACCTCAGATGCAGACTGGATGGCAGCCGCAGGTGCTGCCAAGTCCCCTTCACATGGATCAGGTCAGCCTGCCTCTTGCCATCAGAAGCCATGCCAAATGTGCAGCATGCTGCAGAAAGAGCCAGCCCCTGATGCATTCTTCAGGACTGTTGTTACAAGACGTGCGGCCGCATACAAAATGATGTGTGGGTATGCACACATGGTAGGAGTGTTTTTTTTCCATCTTCCTCAAGGCTGTACAAATCATCTCATTTACAGACCATTCTGCAAACTCGTTGAACAAGCATTTGACACAAAGGTCTGGTCAAATGCCAGTCGAAAGCTGGGAGTACTCGACAGATAGGATAGATGGGACCAGAAACCTCACTTGGAGTGAAGAAATAGCTTGCCCCGCCAGATGTACTTGACAGTGCCGGACTTGCCCTCCAGATAGCTGCCCTGCTTGATGTCCACAAGGTCCCCGACGCTGCAAGGGTTGCCATACTTGTCGGCGGCCTCCATTCGCCGGGCAAGCAGCTTCTGCTTCAGCTCTGCTGGCCTGCAGACCCGGATGTCCGGCGTATCTGACGTGCCCTGCAATCAGCACAGTGCATTATTTGGTGCATTTTATAGATGCATATGGCTTGCAGCAAGGAATCAAGCAGAGAAATTTGCTGCAGCCACAGTGATGCCAGTCCATGTTTCGGTTTCACTGGCCTGCAGACTCTAATGTCCAGCGCGTTGATGTGCCCTGAAGCCAGCATGAATGCCATCGGGCAGGCAGCAACTGGCAAATCAGTGATGGTGGCAGGGGCTGCTGCTGCTGCGACTGCTGCTGCAGTGCCAGAATGTGCAATATCAGCGTTCAATGCAAGATGATACAGTCACCACGATGCATATCGATAGCCGAACTTAGCTGGGATTGCACCACAAAGATAAAGCAGCAGACGAAAGTGGCATGTCAGTGGCATGCTGGCTGATTTGAGACCCAATCAGACTTTTGCATATTCTACCAGGCCTTGCTGCGCACTATAAAATAAAGCAGCGCAATCTGTGGAATGACTGCAGATGACATGGCAGGAGGCATTGCCACAGAAGAGAGCAGGCATCATGTTTCAGCGTTGCAAGTCCACGTCCAGAGAGTAAAGTTGGTCAGGCGATTCGGCAGAGACCGTATGAAGTCCAAAATGCAGTTCTCAGGCAAGCAATGCAGGTGGCACCTGACCAATCTGCAGGTGAATGTTTCCCAGCTGCAATTTTGCAAGCCCTGCAGGCTCATTGTGAGCAAGCGATGGCAATTCTGAGTTCAGGCATGGCCCTGTGCAGTGCATTGTTGGGGTACAAAGTGAAGGTGCCTGCCTGATTGGTGAGCACCCGGCAGGTGTCCTTGCCAATGTCAACAATGACGCCCACCACATCGCCCGCTGTCAGCTGCACCAGGTCATGCATGGCAAAGCCTGTGAACCTGCAAGGCACATGCGATCCAGATTGGAACATGCATTGAGAAAGTAGGCTGCACCAGGTTGTGCATGGCAAAGCCCGTCAACCTGCATGCCAATGCTGTTCGTCATGAGGCTGCTCATGGAATCGATGCAGCCACACAGGGTCATGCCTGGTCGTTGCTGCAGAAAAGGACAGTGCTGTGCATCATCTGAAGGGAAACTGCCTGAGACATGGCGAACACTAGCAAGCTGTATGCATCTTGTGATGCAGCGATGATGCTACCCATTCCAGGTATGCAGGGCTGGCTGTTGTAGATGATGCCAATGAACAGCAAATGCTTTCAATGCACTGGCCCACCAAGCAGCATACAAAGTCAAACTTGTATAGGTGTCTTGGGCATACGCCCACAAGTCCATGCAATATGTTGGATATCAATTGTCAGGCTGTATGCGTCAGAGTGATGGCTTCTGCATATCCTGCTGGACATCTAGCTTGCAGCAAGGTATCCATCATCTGCCTTTCAGGAACATATTTTGAGGAAGTGAAGGACCTGGTGAATATCCAGAGGACCTCTCACATGATGTACGCAGCCCAACAGCGCCACTGTATGGCCTGTGCATCACCTGCCTTTTCCATTTGTTTGGTGGACTTGTTTGTGATTGACAGCTGCACGCTATGTTTCTGACGCCATAAGCTGTGGTCTCTTCTGAATCTGAGCCATGGCTTTGCCAGGCCGACACGCATGTTGCCAAGCTGTGTCACATCGGTGTGACAGAAGACAGTGAGGCATCACAGGTCTGGTCGGTATGCAAGGCCCGCAGTGGAGCAGAAGCCTCACGCATGGTTCTCTTCGCCGACGGCAGTGGCAATGTCGGAGACCTCCTGCAGGTTGCGGGAGAACACGCGCAGCTCCTCCCTGGAGTGGTCGTCGAGCAGCACACACATGTGCTCCTCCACCCGCACAACCATGCCCACCTTCCCCTCGCTCATGCCGGACATCACCCTCACATGGTCTCCGCTCTGCAGCATCACATGTACAGGGAGGTCAGGTGTCTGCGAGGATCAGCGCTGCAAGCTAGTTCCTGAGGTCCTTCGCGGATGTGCATCGCCAGAAAATGCGCAAGCAAGCCCCCCCTTTTTCACGCTTGGGCAGCTTGAGTCACTAACCCATGTTCAACTTGAGTCACTAAATCATGTTCAACCCTGTTGGGGTTGATGTCATGACAAGTGCCATAGTCATGACATCAAAGGATTGAAATAGGGCATTGAGGATCGTCAGTTGGTGATGATGGTCCAACATAGCGTGAGTGCAGATTCGCGCAGCAGCACAGCCCTTGGCATGCTTCATGCTCTGCAGCATCTGATCAGGCAAATCAGCTGATGTAGACGCCGCATGGCAAGCATTCCTACGGTCACAGGCATCACTCGTCTCTTCTGTCAGACCGGCACTGTCTTCAAAAACATATATGCATCAGACAGGTGTTCATCCAGCATGAGAGGCGCGTGAACCTTCCAGGCCTGAGGCTCTGTTGACATGCAGCATCATGTGCGCTGCTTGTGCATCTGTCTCATTGGACATGCCCACCTGGCAGCATTTGTTTCAGGTGCTTGAAAATTTGAAAAGGGGACCTATCAGATCCCCTAGCATAAAGTGCTGGCGGTCCTGCCAGTCAAGCAGCATCGTTGAGATCATACATGCGCAGACTTGTCTGGGCCCTAGGGCTACTGCTGCAGCACTGGCGTGGGTCAAGTTGCAGTATGTATTGCTAGGAGCCGCTGTCCTACTCATGGCCTTTGCACAGCACGCCAGGCTAACATGCCATGCCGCATGTGCACACCATCATTTTGAAGCCATTCATCTGACACATTTGCATCTGAAGAAGCCAACCAGCGGCAGCATGAGCAATCTAGTACAGAGGCGTTCTGTGAGCAGAATGCAACAGCGTGTGGTCCGTACAGCAGACAGCTTGCTTACAGCACGTCTCTTCGGTGTGATGCTCATGGTCTGGTGTCGTTTGCAGGAGAGGATGAGGATGCCTTTGGAAATTTGAGCAAAACCAATGCCGCACATCAGGGTGGCATCATTGGATACGTCCATGTTTGATGCCATATCATCTGTCCAGAACCAGATCTGACAAGCTCATTGCATACCTTTGCTGGATGTCTATCAAGGCCTGCAGCAGACGGGCAGCATTGCTGCTGAGGATGGGCAATGAGCTGTCATAGCCCTGCCTCAGGACAATTGTACTCAGGCCTGTTCGACCTGCGACTTGCAGCTTTTAGGGAGCAATAAGGCAGCCAAGAGATCAGTGTGAGGCAACATCGCCAAATTGCTCATCCCAAGCAGCTCAATGACTTGATAAGCTCTATTATCCTCAAGTGGTTGATGAGCATGGCCAGCGATGTTGCCTCCAGCAGACGTCTGCTGCCTGACTGCCGCGCTGCATGCCATCATTGCCATTGCAGCTGTGCATAGGCCAGCGTCACGCAGCCGTACAGACTGCAACTGGATGGTCAGGATTGACATGGGTCCTGGCAACCCCATCTCAGCGGGTGCAGCTACCTTGTGGACATGGCATTGTATTGATCCCAAGGGCGACATGCAGGAGCCACCAGAACCAAACCTGCTCTGATGCGCAGTAAAATGAGTAATCAGATTCTGGGCTTGAAAATGCAACAGCTGGCCTCAGCCTGTCCCTCAACAACTTTGCAGCGAGGCAGAAGCTCACCGCAAACCACTTCTCGACGGCTGAGGCTGACATGGGAACGGCCTCGAGGCCCTCCATGTCCGGCAGCACATCCACATTCTGGCCATTGTCCCTGACGATGGTGATGGTGCCCACCATGTTCTTCAGGTCCCCCTCTGTCACAATGACCTGCGCAAGTGCGGACATGCCCGGCGTCAGACCAAGCATCTGCACAGCCAGGCCATCATCACAGCAGCTGGCTCCTGTGGCCATCCCCATCTCATGTCGCCTCCGGGTGGCGGGGAGGGGGTGGACAAGCTTTCATGCAGAGGGTCATACAAGACAAAGCGGACATGTTGGTGAGCTGCAGATTGCATCAGAAAAGCTGCGGAGTGCTAGCTGCTCAGGGCTATGGCCAGGGAATGGCGATTGAAGCGTCCCTGCAATGATAAGCGGGCACAGTATCCAATGCAGGCCTCTTAGCGTGCCTTGCAAGTCACCTTCGGACTACAAGCTTGCAAGCACAGGATGGTCCGTAGCAGCACCATGTTGGGCTGCTCTATTGCAAACCAGCAAGATCAGGTGGATTCATGAGCAAGGGTAGCTCGTACCTTGTCGCCCTTGCCAAATTTGGCGATCGGAATCATCGTGCCAGACCCAGTCACGGCAGCGATGCTCTGCGACAGCTGCTCGGCCGCATCGCCCTCCTCAGCCGAGCTCTGCCCCACCTGAATCACATATGCTCGCTGTCTGATCGTTGTCCATTGCAGTCTCTGCCCCGCCTGACTCACTTTCCAATCAAAATCTGTTGCAGTCTCCGTCTGCCCTGCCGCATGAAGGTCACCACCCGATTGTTGCCATTTCCGCTTGCAACATTGTCAAGAGAGCGCGCAGGTCTCTGGCATGGGCCTTTGTTGGAAGTGTTGAGACCAACAGCCCCACAGCAAAATCGCCCAGCATGCGCAGGACATAAGTTGAGAGGCTGTGGCCTGAAGTGCAGATGCAGAGTCTGCGATGGCTCAGTCAAGTGCAGGATGTGTTGCAGTGACACATTCCCCACAGCAGCCAATTTCCAGCCGATGAGGCAAGAGACGAACAATGCGTGACTGAGATGATGGCCCATGCGGGCCTGCAGGGATGGTCAGTGTCCATCATTACCAGGAAGCATGATGAAGCCCTCAAGAGCAAGTGCATGGTGAGATGTGCAGGCTGAAAGGGCGACCATGTCATCTCCCAAATCAGGACTTCAATCAGAACGTCAGCTGAATGTGTGTACCATCAGACAGCAGATCATGATCCTGCGCAACTCTTCATGTTGTAGAGATGACACCACCAGAGGTATGAAAGAGCTGACAGCAAAGGTTGTTGATTGAATCCATGAGCACGGACCTGGTGGAATTTCTGGATCTCTTCAAGAGGTGGCAGAGCTTCTTCTGCGCGGAGGCCTTTGAAGGACACATCCCTCAGCTCGTAGCCATCCCGGAAACGCCGCGTGCCAATGAAGTAGCTGATCTCAGCATCGAAGGCGTCCCGCTTCTTCTCGACCATGATGCTGTGCTGGTTGGCCTCTTCGCTCTTGAATGCCCTGCATGCATAAAAAAACATGTCTAGACTGTAATGCACTGATCACAGGATCACTCCGTAGCCTTGCATACATCGTGCCCTGACTTCAAGCAGCATCCCTAGCAACCGCAAAGTCTCGTCTCTCTTTGCCATTGACTTGCTTCCTTCCAGAAGAAATTTGTCCCTGATCAGACCTCTTGTGTCATTAGACAGCTGCTGTAGCTTCCAACTGGCAAGGAATGATGGCTTTCTGCGATGCTATCTGCTGTATGCAGAGACGTTTCACGGTGTTGCAGTTATTGTCCATGCATTCTGGCATTTCATTGGGATTGGAATGGGGGCTGCTGCAGCCTAACACTGGAAGACAGCTCTCCCATGCGCAAACCCCAAGGTGCAGACCCCAAGGTACCACCATATGCAGCTGATCGATGAAGGCGCTGAACAGCAAGGGACTGTCTCAGGTCTGGGGGAGGTGGTGACTGGACATCACTAATGATCTGCAGGTCGGCGGCCAAATCCTGCAGGACATATGTGCAGGGGCCTGCCAGAGGCATGACGTCCTTGACCCTCCTTGCAGTCGAGCAATCTTGGGGTCCAGACGCCAACGACAGGCCTTCCAACTTACAAGTGTCATGGAGAAGAGAGATCAGGGACACCATGACCAATTGGACTGAACTTTTTACTCACCCGCATAATTGCGGGGTCTGACAATCCCTGCAGGTCACCTGGGAAGGGGCCTGGCATTGCCGGTGGCCTGGCGGCCAAATGGGGCTGCTCGACCACCCCCTTCCTTCTGCCGCTTGCTGATCTCCGCAAAGTCCACCCGGGGGACCACCTTGACGACAGCGCGCTGCACGGAGTGGTCCACGCTGAACAGCTGGCCCAAGTCCTCCTTGTACGCCCCCGCCCTGATGCGCACCCAGCCTCCCGTCTCTGCACAGCCATGACCATGTGAGCCTGAATGATATCGAGCTTCCTAGATCCTCTTTGAAGGCCCTGCTCTGATGCGCACCCAGCCTCCTGTCTCTGCACAGGCAGGACAATGGCAAACTCATGGTTCATGATTCAGTCTGCATCTCCATGTACATTTACAGTTTAGAAAGTGTATATGCAATAGAACTTACAAAAAGACAAGAACAGCGAAACATGGCTTTTCCTGAACCTCTGCCATGGAACATGAATGATTCATTATCACCTTCTTCAAACATGCCTTTGAAGACATCCAGACCCTCTGACCATTCAGCCGCCGATGCGCACCCAACCTCGCATCTCTGCAAACATGAACACCTTGCTTTGTGGCTCATACAGATAATCACCGATAAATGTGCCTGTCAAGTCCATGCTGATGTGCATCCAGCCGCTCATGTGCAACAGTTGGGATGTGTGCCCAGCCTCTGAACCCTGCACGGACGAGGGAACGGGCATGCACGCCTGATTGAGGCGCTCAAGTGCACCATCGCTCTCAGCACCTGCAGGCAGAGATCAGCCTTCGTCCTTCCAGCTGCCACAGAGGTCCCACAAGCTCCTTTCCCGCTCTGAGACTGGTGCGCTGGGAGGGGTGATGTGGGGGAGGACCAACGGCGGAGAATGAGGATGTAGCACTCACCCAGGGTGGACTTGGCGGTGTGGCTGATGGTGATGGCATCGACCATCTCCTTCTCCGGCACCAGCTTGGCTCCCTTGGATACCCGGATCATGCGCAGGCCTGAGATGGCATCCTTCACATGCGACTCCTTGGCTGCCTCAATGTATACATAGCCCTGCACCATTGCAAGCCGGATGGACTTAGCACAAGCATAGATCACCGAGGGCTTTGGAACCATTGAGAAAACACATATTGCACATCTGACAAAGGTATGTCCTTCCAGCTGAAGTTCATTGCCATCGAAATTCCACAGAGAGCCAAGTGGTGGGGGTAGATAGAGTCCTGCACGATCCAAGCTTGCTGCGTCAGCATGGGCACAGATGCATCAGGACGGGGACTGGTCAACAATGATGCCACTTCATGTATTTGAGGACGATTCACTGCTGCATGGCCACCATGGCATTGATCACTCACCCGCAAGATGTCAACCATGTAGAAGGAACAGATCTGAAGGTTCTGCAGCAGCGGACTGGTCGTGGGCCCTCTGCAGGACACTGTCTTCATGGATGTGGTGATTTGCATGCTGTTGAAGTGCACCAGTGTTGCTCACCCGCAAGTGGTCGACCATGAAGACAGAGCGGATTTGCAGGGGGGTGCCAGCAGCGGAGAGGTTGTGGGCCTTCTGCAGGAGGCAGATGACGGCCTCACGCTCGCAGCCGCTCTTTACCTCAACGAGCCACAGGCGGGGGTCCCTGGCCGTGGGCAGCAGCGCTTGCTGGTTGACCCCACCCCCCGCCCCCTCGCCATCCTCGTCCATGTCTGCCACATCCTCCCCACTCCCCCATCGCTCCTGCAACGTTCTTCATTTATAGCTTTGTCTGCTGCCAACTAATGGTCGAAGGAGGAAAGGGCTTGAATTGCAAACAAGGTAGCGCTGGCTTGTTTGCCCCCAACCCCCCTCGCCCATCTATGCCACATCCTCCACACGGGCCCATCGCTCCTGCAAGGTCGCCAGCCCAGGGGCAAATTGGCAAAAGGGATATAGGGACCAGGATCACGAACCTTCTACAAGCAGAAAAGGGCCCAAGAAGTGAAGGATGACCACCTTTCTAGCAGTGCCCATTTCCCCTGAAGACAACAAAAGGCGGACAACCGCATCTCATCACTCACCCCTTGTTGCTCCAGAATGGAGACCACTGGCCATCTATGGTGCTCAATCAAAAACTGAATGATAAAATGCATAGCCTGACAAGCCCATTGCTCATGATCCATGCCGCTTGGCCATCAATCCAAACAATGGCGCCAGCTCTGGCCCCATCAGCATGATAAGGTCAGAAAGCATGGCCCTTGGAAACACTGATGCAGGGTTGCATGTGCCAGCGATGTTGGGGGAGACCTGCTTCTAAATGAGTGATGAGAGGGCATGTTTGCTGGCCACCCCACCAGTGTGTGACTGTCAATCTGATTATTTATCAGAGCGCATGCATGGCAGCAATCTGCAACATGTATGCCCCTGACACCATGTGGGCCAATCATCACAGGAAGTGTTGCTCCAGAAGGAGTATCCTCTGTGAAGCGGCATCTGTGCCTCTTGTTGAGGTCATGTCAGCCCATCACATGACTCAAGCTTTCTGAGACGGCAAATCTCCTCAAAGTGAAGGATCAGCAATGGAGGCAGGTGAACGATAATCTCAAGAGGTCCGCCCACCACAGGAACTGAGTCGCCAGACCTTGGCAATGCAGCTGATCTCTTTGAAGATCATAGCAGCCCGCTGCAGAGGGCAATGATCAGTACTTGGACGAAGCACAGATTGCATTGAACAACCCATTTGCACATTGCCTCAGTCCAGAGGTCATGCCGGGCCATCACATCCATCAAACCGCAGAAATCTTGACACAGCCGCCAATATCCTCAAAGGATCTGATCGGAAGAGCCAGCCATTACTTCATGCTGACCCCAGATCTCAAAGCTCCAAAAGCAATTCCTCAGATTTATGTTTGGTCTCTGCTCGAGTCGAGCAGACAGACCTTGACAAAGCGGCTGATTTCCTCGAAGGTCATGTCAGGCTGCTGCGCGCTGCGCATCTCGGGGCCCGAGGCGCGTCGCATGTCCTGCTGCGCCCTCCGCAGCTCTGCCTCGCTCGGCTGCTCCCCATCATCCACAAATCGCCCATCGTCCTCTTCCTGTCAGCACCAAGCAGTAAGGAGACCACTTGCGACAGAATGCGTGTTGGTGGGAGGGGGAAGGGGGAAGGGGGTTCCCTATCATTCTCAGCAATTAAGCCTGAGCTTGTGGCTCCAGGGCCTGTCTCTCCAAATAGCAGCCATCGGCCTCGTCCTGTCCCCTGGACATCTGTAAAAGTAAACATCTGATGCATGCTTCCTCCAACCTGTGTGATGTCTGTGTTAGGCATTGAGGGAAAGCGCTCTGCAATCCTCCTCCTGTGTTGTGTCATTTTGCTTCATTTGTTGTGCTCCGGAGTGTCTGTCTCATGAATGGATTATTTCATTCACTCAAGCTACCCTGAGGACATAGAACGCAGCCATTGCTCACTACCGTCCATGAAGCGCCCGTCACCTCCTCCTGCTGATTGCAAATGAAGAACTTGACCTGACTGAATATGTTGCCCAATGATAGATTGCACTAGTGATCAGCTGCATTTTGGACAGATGTTGCATGCAAAATTCCACCCATTTGCTCCTGTAACAGCGGCAGGTCTCATTAGCAGCGGGCTGTGGAAAGTGATGGTCACAGTGTTCAGAAAAACCTCTTGATCGACTTCTGACAAATTAGTCTGGGTTCAAGATGCAAGGCGCGCCACTCTTGTGTTCGGCTGGAGCATGTTCTCCCTGGCTGCCCTACCAATTTGCACCTGATTTGTCTGACCAACGCCTGGCGTCGCTGATGCAGCATGCATGCAGCATGCATGCAGCATCCGATGCTGCAGCTACGAGTCTCACCCCTGCTGCACGAAATGAACAGGTGAGTCATGTACTCACACAGCACTGCAGATGCACCATCCAATCAACTTGGCCAGCTGCATGTGCGCCGTCCACCTCACGCGGACATGAATGAGCATGTTTGCATGTATGCATCATGCGATATCGGAGCTCACATCCTCGTCTTCGTCCTCATCTTCTGCCTCATCCTCAGCGGCTTCGACGTCCACAAAATTGCTGCTGCGCTTCTTGCGCCGCCCTGCAGTGGCTTCGTCCTCATCCTGTTCGAATCACATTGCATTATTATCAAATCAGACAGAGGTATGCTGAATGTGACAACGGATAATTCTAAATGCAGTTATTCTATGTTCTATAGATACCATATCAACCAGATATTCAGAAGTCATATGAAGCAAGAACCTGCCAATAATCCGCTCAATCCACAATATGAGCATGCACATATCTGGCAGGCATGCGGCAGATGCTGCAGCTGTGAAAAGGGGAAGGATGTTGTTTAATCAAAATGGAAATGCAAATGGCTCTCACAATGGCTCTCTTTCAGCCCTGGCCCGGTATGCCCACCATGACATTGGCATGTATGTCAAGACATCTGATGAAGCACCATGCAACTCCATATCACCAGCCAATTTCAGATATTTGAGCCATGTTGCAATTGAGCCCTGGAATGCAAGACCTTGTAAATGCAGCCTGTCTGCAATCCAGATCAGCTTACTGCTAGATTCCTGATCACCAGGCACGTGGCCACTAAGTGAATGCAGCACATCATTGCAAGCTGAAAATTGCTCAGAGATTGTATGGTTGCTACATGCAGACCAAGCTCATCAAAATGACACCTCTGCCAGTCTGTTATGGTGCACTTGCGCTATGTGCGGACTTCTGTGTGCAGAGACTATTGCGGGCAGCAACATGGACTTCAAGTGGAAACACCTGTAGCTGCATCAGCCACATGATGTGAGCAAAGCATGCCTATCTGGTGCAATGCACTTGCATGTTGCCTGTGGGACATGCTGCAGTATGGCATAC
>CAWUCP010000287.1:0-24668 GCA_963920765.1 Ulota crispa
CGCAAACATTATGAGGCTGCACTTGTCCAAGGGCCACCACTTCTTGACAGAGTACATTGGTAGAGAAGGGGAGTGTCATGTGTTTGTGGACAAGAAAGGCAGGCCTTTCACTGATGCCAACTTCACCACTTATTGGGATGGGATGATGGTAAGGATGGGGCTATCCCCTCCCATCTCCCCAAGCTTGTGCAGACAAGTCTTTGTGCATGAGAGGAGGTCAGCAACAAGAGTTGATGGCCCTTGTGATAGAGGTGCAGCTATGGTGATGGGCCATTCCCTGCAGCAATGGAGCAAGTGGTATGATCTGGACTTCCACAAGAGAGAGGCACAAGCAGCAGTGGATGCCATGTCAGCTTGGAGGCATAAGCTTTTGGCAAACTCTCTTGCAAACACTGCAGCATCAGCTCAGCCTCAAGTCCTACCCCACACACATCACCAGCTGATTGCTCCAAATGTAGCCATTGAGGGGGGAGCCTTGGAGGCAGATGGGCATGTTGCTATGGTTGAGGCTCGCATTGCCTCTGAGGAGGACGAGGGAGCCCAAGAGGATGCTTGTGGTGCACTGAATGATGATTGGGAAATTGATATCAGTGGGGATGAGGCTAGCAGCTACTCAGACAACACCAATCCTTCTCATGGTGACACATTGGTTTGATTTTGACACAGTGTACATGTTGACAATCACATGAGCCAAATCCTTGACAACATCAAGGTGTCCCCTTCCCGCCTGCAAGCTTGCACCCCCCTGCATCAACGTTGTCCAGAAGAGTGCAGAGGTTTTGCTGATATACAGAGAAGTCCTACCAAATCAGCTTGCAACCATCACAAGAGCCCCCCACACTCAATCCATTGCCATGACCAATTGTGGCAAGCTCGTTCAAGGTGTTTGCCTCTGGAAGGTTGTTGGAGACGAGCAGAGTCATGCATGCAATCCTTTCATACCTTGTTTGAATTGAATTCGTCTTTGCCCAGTATCATGTGGATGCTTCAGATGTGGTAGCCATGTTCACAATGTACTCACCACTTCGAATCGGGTTCACATGTACAATTCGCAATGCTTGACAAGCTTGTTGACATATGCAAGCTACATCTTATGGGTTCGAATTCATACAAGATACACTACCCAAATCATTTCACCCAAGCTTCAATATCTGAGCAAGTTGCACCACCTTGCGACCTGCGGTTGATGTGCATCCTTGAAAGACCAATCTCAATCGACCATTTGCTTTTGGAAATTTCAAAATCCCCTCAGAATTACGGAATGTATGGGCACACCCAGCCTGTAGTACTTTGCATGCGATTCAATTTGCCCGCCATGCTCCTGCCGGGGCATGGGAAGCTACGACAGGCACTTGCAGCGCACAGTGCCTGTGCAAGAATTTCCTACCTGTCGAGCTCGATTGCTTCTCGTCGCGACCGCAGCATCCCTCCCAACTTTGCAAGGTCGTGCAACAGTACCTCAGCTTCACCGCTCGCCCCGGGCCTCAAGCCAACCGCCCGCAAGTCTGTCAGATTCTGCAGATTCCGAGTTGACACCAAAACCAGCAGCTTACACCGAACGCTTGCCCTTCTGCCGCTCCAACACCGTCAGTCTGCCTGTCTTGCAGCCTTCTTACTGCCCTCCGAAGCTCACCATGCGGCATGGCCCCTGCTGGACACGGTCAAGGTGAGCACCTATCAGTCCATCCCCTTTTCACTCCCTCCCACCCGCTCACCTGCACGGCTGCACCTCCAACCTTTCACGCAAGGTCAGAGATACATAGGCAGCCACTCACGCACGCACGGCAAGCAGGCATACACACATAGACAGTGTCTCCTACCGTTAATGATCCAATTTCTATCTTAATTAGGTAGATCGCCCCACATTCCATCCCACATCCGACCCACCCCCAATATCGTTCCCTGGCCTCTCCCGACCATCCTGAACCATTTCTGTGCTTGGCGCCGTGGCGCGACCAAAGTCTCCCCTTGCCGGGCCACCCATGCTCCCAATCCGGCCCCCGCGCACGTTTCCAACGGCTCCGCCTTGCCCCGTATGGCCCATACACTTGCTCTCCTACCATTGCCACACCTCACCACCAACTTCTGAGGCTCCCATCCCTCCCATATGCAAGGAACAGCCCTCCATGATACCCCCCGTGGCCGTCAAGGCACCGTGCATGCATTTCCATGGATGCCATGGCAACGACACACTTTCACACAGCCCTCAACCAGCCTACATGCAAGGTCTGATGGTGCAAGCATGCTCCAAGAGCCTGGACTCCATCATGCCACCCCATGTGGCTAGCGCAACAGTGCATCACGCATCAACAAACTTCCCTAAACCCTAAACCCTGAACCCTAGATGCAAGAGGGAAGCACCACTATCTTCCAGTCAGTGGCAATCGATCTTGGGCCAGACAAGTCACCAGCAAGCTTGCTCAGATTGTGTCCCAGCCCAGCTAGGGTCAGCTTGGTCCTGAGACAAGTGCAATCAGCCTTGCTACCTCATGTGACCCTGGACCAGTTCAGGCTCACAGCATCCAAGCAACATGCAGCAGCCATCAAGACTCTGCAAGGGCTTGATTGCTGGTGGATCTTCAAGTTTGGGGCAACAGCCAGGCACAGTCATGGTGTGAACATCATCAGCTTGCACACAGCCATCATGGCTTGCAAGCATCATGGGGTGCATCCTGCTACCCTGGCCAGCTTGACAAGCCTCAAGACCCCAGGCACCTACACTGTGTTGCAAACTCCAGAGCAGGTGTTGGCCATGAACTGCACACCATCTGTGAATCCTCCAGGCATCCTTGTGCCTCTTCCCTTGCCAAGCAATCTGCCAAAATCTCCTGTGAATGGGCCCTCCAGAAGGCAGAGATATGCTCTGCCAATCATCAAGCCTCACCTTGCAAAGGGGCTTGTGGTCACGCAACAGCTTGCAGAGCTTCATCTATGGTGCACAACACCCATACAACTCAACAGACAGGGCCCTCCTCTGCAACCAGTCTCATGGACCAACCTCCTTGGAGACATCTGGTTGTTCATGGGCTTCTGCTGGAAGTGGATGGGAGTGCAGCAGCCAACCTTGCAGCAGTTCTTGAACCCACACTTGGTGGCCTCCTTCATCAGCTTTCATGTAGCAATGAAGCACAGCAGCCTCACCATCAAGCACCATGTGGCCACAGCTCTCAAGGTTCTTGCTTGGTGGAGCACCAAGCCTGGAGGCCATGATGAGGGCTTGCAGAAGATGAGAGAGCATTGGCTGCCCACCCTCTCTTTGCAAGTGGGGAGGGCACTTCCAAAGCCAGCCAAGTCTGTTGATGCTATGCCCTCAGCACAAGCCCTCCTCTCAGTCATCCATCAAAACCAACAGCAAGTGCTTGCAGCTGTTGCAAGCTCAGACATGACAGCTGACATGGCTAGGTCTCTGCATGATCTTGCCTTGGCATGCATGGTGTTTGGCCATCTGCCACCCATCAGGCTGTTTTGCATCAGATCTCTCATGCTGCCAAGCTTTGATGGGGCATGCTTGCACACAGGCTGTGTTCATGGCCCTTCTTGCCATGGCAATCAGTTGCAAGAGAGCAATGTCAATGGCTTGCACATGCTCTTGGCACATCATAAGAATGAAGCTAATTGGGGAGGAGCTGCCATCACCTTCACCTTGCCTCTTGAGCTCGCAAACATTATGAGGCTGCACTTGTCCAAGGGCCACCACTTCTTGACAGAGTACATTGGTAGAGAAGGGGAGTGTCATGTGTTTGTGGACAAGAAAGGCAGGCCTTTCACTGATGCCAACTTCACCACTTATTGGGATGGGATGATGGTAAGGATGGGGCTATCCCCTCCCATCTCCCCAAGCTTGTGCAGACAAGTCTTTGTGCATGAGAGGAGGTCAGCAACAAGAGTTGATGGCCCTTGTGATAGAGGTGCAGCTATGGTGATGGGCCATTCCCTGCAGCAATGGAGCAAGTGGTATGATCTGGACTTCCACAAGAGAGAGGCACAAGCAGCAGTGGATGCCATGTCAGCTTGGAGGCATAAGCTTTTGGCAAACTCTCTTGCAAACACTGCAGCATCAGCTCAGCCTCAAGTCCTACCCCACACACATCACCAGCTGATTGCTCCAAATGTAGCCATTGAGGGGGGAGCCTTGGAGGCAGATGGGCATGTTGCTATGGTTGAGGCTCGCATTGCCTCTGAGGAGGACGAGGGAGCCCAAGAGGATGCTTGTGGTGCACTGAATGATGATTGGGAAATTGATATCAGTGGGGATGAGGCTAGCAGCTACTCAGACAACACCAATCCTTCTCATGGTGACACATTGGTTTGATTTTGACACAGTGTACATGTTGACAATCACATGAGCCAAATCCTTGACAACATCAAGGTGTCCCCTTCCCGCCTGCAAGCTTGCACCCCCCTGCATCAACGTTGTCCAGAAGAGTGCAGAGGTTTTGCTGATATACAGAGAAGTCCTACCAAATCAGCTTGCAACCATCACAAGAGCCCCCCACACTCAATCCATTGCCATGACCAATTGTGGCAAGCTCGTTCAAGGTGTTTGCCTCTGGAAGGTTGTTGGAGACGAGCAGAGTCATGCATGCAATCCTTTCATACCTTGTTTGAATTGAATTCGTCTTTGCCCAGTATCATGTGGATGCTTCAGATGTGGTAGCCATGTTCACAATGTACTCACCACTTCGAATCGGGTTCACATGTACAATTCGCAATGCTTGACAAGCTTGTTGACATATGCAAGCTACATCTTATGGGTTCGAATTCATACAAGATACACTACCCAAATCATTTCACCCAAGCTTCAATATCTGAGCAAGTTGCACCACCTTGCGACCTGCGGTTGATGTGCATCCTTGAAAGACCAATCTCAATCGACCATTTGCTTTTGGAAATTTCAAAATCCCCTCAGAATTACGGAATGTATGGGCACACCCAGCCTGTGGTACTTTGCATGCGATTCAATTTGCCCGCCATGCTCCTGCCGGGGCATGGGAAGCTACGACAGGCACTTGCAGCGCACAGTGCCTGTGCAAGAATTTCCTACCTGTCGAGCTCGATTGCTTCTCGTCGCGACCGCAGCATCATAGGTAGATCGCCCCACATCCCATCCCACATCCGACCCACCCCCGATATCGTTCCCTGGCCTCTCCCGACCCTCCTGAACCATTTCTGTGCTTGGCGCCGTGGCGCGACCAAAGTCTCCCCTTGCCGGGCCACCCATGCTCCCAATCCGGCCCCCGCGCACGTTTCCAACGGCTCCGCCTTGCCCCGTATGGCCCATACACTTGCTCTCCTACCATTGCCACACCTCACCACCAACTTGTGAGGCTCCCATCCCTCCCATATGCAAGGAACAGCCCTCCATGATACCCCCCGTGGCCGTCAAGGCACCGTGCATGCATTTCCATGGATGCCATGACAACGACACACTTTCACACAGCCCTCAACCAGCCTACATGCAAGGTCTGATGGTGCAAGCATGCTCCAAGAGCCTGGACTCCATCATGCCACCCCATGTGGCTAGCGCAACAGTGCATCACGCATCAACAAACTTCCCTAAACCCTAAATTCTTACCTGTTCTGAAATTGTCTGATATGCATTTTTTGGCCCACAGGAACCACAAATGGACAATTTTGAATAATACCTCACCCTCTGGTGAGTCTCTACATCCATTTTGAGAGGCATCTGATCTTCTCTTGGGGTGTGAAGGTGTTTACTTGATTACATGACCAACCCATATATGATGCACAAAATTTGTTGACAAGCTTGTGCCATACCTCCACCCATTTTCTTGACATGGGCTCTTGCAAGAAGCTCAAATATAATGTTTCAGTTCCTCAGGAAGGCTTGAGCCCTTGCATGGGCCTTGCTTGTGATGTGTCATGGCACACCTAGCTCCAACCTTGAACGTTTTGAGCGTTTTGCAGCAGATCATCAGCAGGGCCCCCCACACTCAATCTCTGGCCATGTGCTCTTGTGGCAAGCTCATTCAAGGTGTCTCCTCCCCTGCTGCAAGCTTGCAGCCCCTGCATGCACCCTGGCCACCAGAGTGCAGAGGATTTGCTTGTATGCAGAGAAGTGTCTGAGCGTTTTGCTCTGGCCCAATCCACCTTGTGCTGTGTGCAGGCTGCATGGCTTTGGAGGCATCCAAGACCTCTTTCCAGCTAGTGAATGTGTCAAGGGCATCAGACAGTCACCCTGTGACCTTGCTGAGGATGGAGAACAGCAGGGGCTACATAAGCTTTGTGCTCATCCAAGCACATGCTGTCTTAATCCCTTTGATGTCTTTGACCAGCTTCAGAACCTTGATCCAGAAGCTGGGTGGCTGCAAGCTCATGGAAGGCATTGACTGCCTGCTGGCATGGAAGCTAGGAGCCACCACCACTCATCACAAAAAGCTGAACACCATAAGCATGTGCACCCTGCTCAAGGCTGGCAGGCAAGAGGGGCTGAGGTCTGAAAGCTTGGCCAACTTGGAAAAACTGAAGCACTCTGGACAGTACAGCATCTTGCAACTTCCAGAGGATGTTCTCAGGCTCAATTGCCAGCCTGATGTCAACCCCACAGCCATCAACATCCCATTGCCCCTTCCCTCAAGCTTGCCCACATGTCCTGTGCCTACAACATGTCTGAACAAGAGGTATGGCCTCCTTCAAGTGAGACCCTACCTTGCTCAAGCAGCTGTCCTGAAGATGCAGCTTGCAGAGCTCCATCAGTGGGTCACAAGCGACTTCCAGCTTGACAGAAAGGGAGGAGCCCTTCAACAAGTTACATGGCAGCATGTCTATGATCACATTCTTCTCTTCTTGGGCTTCTGTCACTTGTACATGAAGGTGCAACAACCTACCCTCCAGCACTTCTTGATGCCCAACCTCATCACTGCTTTTGTCAGCTTTCATAGAGCAAAGCAATCATCACCTCTCACCATCAAGCACCATCTTCAATCAGCTTGCAAGGTGCTGTCTTGTTGGACAACCAAGGCAGGTGGTCATGATGCTGGGCTCCAGAAGATGCTGAAGGAGTGGCTGCCCAATCTTTCAGAGCAAGTGGGATGGGCCATCTTCAAGCCCAAGTCCAGCCATGCTGTGGAGCTTCCATCAACAGCTAGCCTTGTGTCAGCAATTGAGCAGAAGAAGCAAGAGGTCATGCATGCCTATGCTGAGGAGGGCATGACAGCCAGTCTTGCAAGATGTGTGCATGACCTTGCTCTGCTCTGCACAATCTTTGGCCACTTGCCCCCATTGAGGCTGTCATGCATCAGAAGCCTCATGGTGCCTTCGTATTCAGGCCCATGCCTTACCTCTGGCTGCATGCATGGGAGCACTTGCCATGGCAATCAGCTCAAGTTCACCCCTGACCATGGCTTGCACATGTCCTGCCCCCATCACAAGAACGAGAAGAGGTGGAAGAAGGCAGCCATCAGCTTTGATCTTCCCAAAGAGCTGGCTAAACTCCTGAGGCTTCACTTGACAAAGGGCTGGAAGCTCTTGACTCATCACAATGGGGTTGAAGAGGCTTGCCATGCCTTTGTGGACAGGAAAGGCAGGCCCTTCTCTGACAGCAACTTCACCATATATTGGAATAGAATGATGGAGAGCATGGATGTCAAGCCCTTTTCACCCAGTCAGTGCAGGCAGCTGTTTGTTGGTGAGCGACGATCAGAGGAGAAGGTGCAAGGCCCTCATGAGAGGGGAGCTGCCATGATCATGGGTCACTCAGTTGCTCAATGGGACAAATGGTATGACCTCAACTTCCATGCTAGGCAAGCTCAGCAGGCTGTGGATGCTATGACAACTTGGAGGAAGAGTTTGCTCGCCTTGACTCCTCAATTAACCCCTTCCTCCACTGTGTCCAAGCCAAATGCAAGGCAGCAGCATGAGCATGCTTCATTAGCGCACTCACACCCATTGACAGCGCTCATGCCAAGCCATGCTCCTTGTGTTGCCAAGGGTGGAGCATCATCATCTGGCCTTGCCAACCCTCTCGACTTGAAAGAGGATGACATTGTGGTAGAGATTGATGATATCATGTGGTGAGCTTGCCAAAGCTTGGACAAGGTCTTATTGCCAAGAGGATGAGGCTTGCGGCGAAATGCTCATGTTCATCATTTGTGTCCGACATTGGGCTGAATGTGGTGAGAACCTTGCGAGACCCTTGGTATGACCTGACCAATGATAGTGGAGCCTTTCGACATGCCCCATGCCCAGCTGACATGCATGTGTGACCATGTGATGCCCCCGTATGTGCTTTGGTTGCATCATGTGCACATCATGGCGCATGTGTCACGTCCAATCCGTTTCAAAGCCTTTCAAGCACTTGTAGGCACCTTAAGGGCCCAAGAATGGTCTAGGAAGGCTCAGGGAGGCCAAGGGCAACTTTTGGGAGAATTAATGCATGATGGAATGTTTTCAGAATATTCATTAGGTAAACCGGCCCATTTTTTTGCACGACCAGACTTTGTGTGCCGACGAACCAGGCTCTTCCGAGGCCTTTGACACCAACTCGCAAATTTGTCGGTGCGTCATCCCACCCGGTGCCCGTCTGGCTCGGGGATGCCGGTGCAAATAACAACGCGAGGGATCACCGCAACCGCACGGCTTGCCCTTGCGCACTCCGGCAAGGTGGTAAGCATCTAGGAGACCTGCCAGGAGCTTGCAACAAGCGAGCAAAGCGTGTGCGATCCGATCGATTGCACTCGAATCGGTCCTGCACTGCAGCGGTTGAGGTCGCAGGCTGACTGATATTGCAGGAAGCTGACATGGAAGCCACGCAAGCAGCACTGCAGTGCATTGTGCAGTATGCTTTTCCGAGCTTGTAGCTTGTCACGATCGCCCGTCTGCCTCTCGACAGCGCTTCGCTCTTGCGATAGGTCGGGATGAAGCCTGGAGGCAAGCTGGAGCGCTTACACGGCGCAGTTGGCCGGTTTCTGGGAGATCGGCAGCCTCGAGTCAACGACAACTGACCATCTTTAAAACATACTACTCGCACCTTCAGTTCTGGAGCGGTGCAATATTGCAGGAGCCTCTCAGGTACCTGTGGCTGCTCAGCTCAAGTTGTTGACGTGCCGAGAGAGCCTACTGGCTATTGAGACCGTGAGCTGGTGCACCATTTTGCTCGTTTAGGCATTGTCAAAGGCAAGATCTGAGGGAAGGCATGATTCCGAGCTCAGTCTCGCACAACCTTGCTGTATTGACCAGAATGGCTGCTGCAAGTTGTCTGACCACCAACAGATGTGTCCTCGAAGAGCATTGCTGGTGCAAGCCTTGACACTTGGTGTCCCTAAACCCTAAACCCCAAAAGCACACTGCGCAGGTTGACAGGCAGGGACCATCAGCTTGAAGCTGTGCCTACCGGACGGGCTGCAGCCGCAAGCCACGTTGGCCGAGTGAAAGTCTAGTGAGCGTTCAGAGGAGATGCATCCGCCTGGCCACCGGGCAGTCCTAGCAACATACCTGGTGTGCGAGTGCACTGCATCAGGTAAACTCTTGTCACCTTCCGGGCAAGAGCTTGGCTGCAGCTAGCAGGCTCTGCGAGCTGCCATACGTCCAGGTCTCAGCGTCTGCAGTTGGCCTCGTCTGAAGAGGTGCAGCATTCCCGACACAACTTGCGTGCGCAGCTGGTAGATCCAGAGCTATGCTGCCCACTTCGCGAACACCTTTGGACGGCCAACGCAGGCAATGTCCACTTCGCAAAGCGCAGTGATAAGTTCATTCTCGTGCATACAACTGCTACTGGTGTGCGACCGGACCGAATGTTCCAGAAGCCGGCATGATGGAACCCTCGGCACCTCCACAATTGCCTGCGAATCCCTGTTTGCCGACGATGAAGCATTTCTGGACATGTCTTGGAGAAAGGAGGAGGAAATGAGCTCTTCATACACCTCCCGAGAAGGTCCTCCTGCCCCTTCTATATACCACTTTCACACCTTGGGTTGCCAACGCAACCCACCACCTCTATGCAGTGTATCTTGTATGGTCTTGGGCAACTGATCTGTATCGCGTCAAAGCTGACGAGGCTCAGATGCATGACAGTGGGTACGTCATACGTTATCACAGCTTTCAACTCAAGCCTCTCTTCAAACAGGGTTCGCATCCACTTGTTGCTAGATTGCTCAGCATGCTGCCGAAGGATCCAGAGCTCGGCAGTCCTGGTTCTGTTGGACCTACCCGCTGCATGCGCCCGGCGCCTCTCTTCAGGGTCGCTCAGTGTTCAGTGGACCGTTACTTTTTCAAACGTTCGTGGTGGTGATGGTCTTCTGCTGCAACTGGAAGACGCTACAAGCTGCTGCTGCTGCAGCAATTCCTTGGCAGAGACGTGGTAGGCAGGTGAAGGCAGGCCGTGAACACTTTGGAAGCTTGGTCGTTCGGCAAACAAGCCACATGAGCAATGTGTCCATGTTCATCTGAAAAGTTGCACAATGCACAGGTACTGTAATGGCTGATTGTAGGTCACACAGCATGCGTAAGCTAAGCCTGAATGCTCTAAAGAATCATGCATCAGGCATGACTGGAATGACCAGCAGCATCATGTCCTTGGCTGCACCTTGGACGTGACAAGCCAAAACCCCACAAGAGGAAATGCAATGATGCTTCGAGCGTCCACGAGCTGACGGACAAATGAGGAAAATCCATCCCATCCAAATGATTGCATCGGGAGAATGGTTCCGCAGAAGGAAGGAGCGCCGCAGGAGAGCTAGGCAGCTGTCAAAGTCTCTCAGGCGTCATGCTATGAACCAGCTTTGCATTCAACACCATGCTCCTACCCTGCTCGCTCATGGACGACATGCTGCTTCATCACAGCAAATTGAGATAAGGGTTCAAGGTTTGAAGCAGTTTGCTGGCAGCAGCTGTGGGCAAAGCAGGCATAGCTCCCGACAATGCTCACAAACAGACGCGAGCAAATAGACAACACCTCTGTGGCCACAGGCGTCGCTGTTTGAACTGGTCCTGTGGCTGGCTTCTGCAGATGCTGTCAATCTCTATGTGAGCTTGTATGCAGATCAGAGTATGGCTGCATGCATCACAAGCTCAGTTTGCAAAGCAATGCCAACAATAGAAGCAGCATGCCCCTGCGCACGGTGAAAACTGGGAATTTAAAAAGAGTGGACTCAAAAAAACCACCAATTTTCCAGCATTGATCTGGAAAGGGCGGTTGCATGCATGCCAGGATAGCCATCTTGCCAATCGTCAAGCATGTAAATGACGTCAGCTCTGGCATCGAGAGCACTTGCAGTTGGGAAGAGGAAGACTTCTGCCAGATAGGCATGTCAGCTGGCCGCCGCAGGCATACTCCGCCGCAGTGCCCGCGTCAAAATGTCTGTGATCTCCTCGGGTGTCTGATAAGCTGTGCGCTTCCTGATGACCGAGTTTGGCGAGCCAGGCATTGTTTGCGGGAACGCTCCCCTTGGCAGATCAGTGCTGCAGCAGCCAACAAACCTAGTCAGCCATGTCCACAACCTGGCCGCTTTGTGAGCAAAGATTTGTCTCCTCTTGCAACAATCGAGATTCAAAGCTGCAACTAGAGGTAGTGCGCTGAGAATGAGCTGGATTGCTACTGTGTCACCAGCAGATGAGGTGGCGATGTGCCGTCGGCTAATCAGTTTCCTGTGTCTGGCGCTTATGGAGCATGCTGTCAACCTGCTGAGCTCATTGATTTGAAAAGCAATTTAGCCAAGATTCACATCCAATCAATGGCCCAACGTACGCACCTGCCTTCCTGCCTGACAGCCAGATTCGTTTTGTGAAAGCCCTGGACTCTGGTGCGTGACCATGCCATGCCATGCCCGCCTATGCTGGCTTTAGTCGGGTATGTTGCAGTGGACCGTAGAGCCTGGACCTCAGGACTTGACATGCTTACAAGCGATTCATAGGACTTGCCAGTTGCTTGCCACACAGGAATTGCCTGCGAATTCATGAGTCTGCTAAGAGCCCCATGCTAAGGTCGAGGCGAGACTCACATGAACCATGGATCAGCCAGCAGCTGTTTCAGGCCCATGCGCTGGGATGGATCGACCACCAGGAGCCCGCGAATGAGATTCTTGCACTCGTCCGAGATGGCTGGCGCAAGTGGGAATCGGTAGTCACCTCGCAAGATTCTGCAGATGCTTTTGCGCTCAGACGAGACAGCAGCTCATGTGGTCAAAACTCACCCATACTGGATGTTGTCGTTGTGATTTGGAATATCTTGGAGCATTGAAGCTCTTAAAGTCTCGATCAAACATTATGCACATCCTCCAGATCAGCATGTGGGTCCAAATGGATTCAGGATCTGCATCAAAGGTTGCTGCTGTTTTGCACATGACCCTGATACTGTGGGACAGCTTCTCATTTAAGACATGGCTCCGTCTGCATGGAGCTTCGCTGATTGCATGCTAGACTGTTTCATTGGCAGGGATGAGCTGATCTGTGGCAAACCTTGGCAGCAATGACAGTGGCATGTTGTACTGGGGCCAGTTAGTGGGGTCACCCATGCTGCAATGTAGTCAATTGCATGACAGCAATGCCGCGACACATTCCTTGCAATGCATACATGACTCAATGCCAGCAGCCTTAGCAGGACTGGCCTTCGGCACAGCAGCCATCTGCACAATCAGGCCAAACGCGAACAGCGCTTGGTGTGTTTGGCACGGCGCGGTGTTCCCATTTGCAAACACTTGTTACTTATTTGTCTACGGCGCACGTGAGACTGAAGCACCTGGATGTGGTCCGCGAGAACTGCGAAGTCTGCATGTCCTCCTTGTCAAGGAATGGATATCGCCGGAACAGCATGACGTAGAGAATGCAGCCCAGGCTCCAGTAGTCCACAGGCTCTCCGTGAGCCTCTGCATGCGTGGGCTGCAGTACCTCCGGCGCTGCAATGCACGACGTATGTCTGACTTGCACTAATGAAGGGCCTGTGCAATCAGAGTGGGTTGAATAATGTGTTTGGTCCCCCCCCCTTCGCGCGTGCGCGCACCCCCGGCTGTCTGCACAGGGTTCTGGGGTGTGCAGGAAGGCAACAGGGGCCCTAGCAATACAGCGACATAGGAAGGCACCAGGTCATGACCATCTGCCCCTAAACGTAAAGCACAATCTCACATCTTTCATTGGTGCGACGAACATGCACAAGGCATGAGATAATGTGTGAGATTCATTGAATTGCCTGCATCGTCGGGCTGGACAGCCGCACCTGGTGCTGAGACAGAAGCCCCTAGCTGCAGATGTGTGGAGTGTGCATCCTTCTTATCGAGATGCACGGCAGATGACATCCCCCTGCTCCCCACCTACTAGTCCTTGCATGCAGTCAGCTTGCTCTGGAAGCATGCATGGTCACTTGAAGCGCAGTAGCAGGGCTGCCTTCACAGAGTTTTATGCGACAGGGTTGGGCTATGATTATTGATTGATCCATTTGTGGATGCATGCCAGAAGGATGAGTTTGAATTCCTTCTTAGAGCAGCATTCCCATTGCATTAGTCAAGAATTCAGAGCAGCAACTCACCTATGTATCCTGGAGTGCCTACTTTAGTGATCGCCAGACTCTCAATGTCCAGCTTCTTGGAGTACCTACATGAGCGCAGGACAGGTGTCCGTGTTGAAGCTGCAGCTCAGCTGATGACAACAGGGCACCAGACAACAATGCCAGCAATGAAGTCCCTTCACATTGTCAGGGTCATCTCGAAGGAGGGGGGAAGGAGGGGAGGGGGGGGGGGACAGGTCCCTCAGGGATTGCTGACGGAATCACGACATTCTATGTTCAAAATATGATGTCAAGGTGAAGCTTGTGCAGTTGGGCCAGCATCTCAAGCTGCAGCCTCAACAAATCGCCTTACTGAAGGCTTTCCCAGGTTTCAGGCTGAAGCTCACCAGGCATCCTCAACCAAGATTAATAATTGCAATGATCTAGACCATCACGATGCAGCTTCAAAATTCAGCAGAGTTCATCAGCTTGAGCTGATTAGCAGAGAGATCAAGCAAGAAGGATGATCCACCCAAAATCGCAGATCTTGATCAATGGCTTGCCAACTGGACGCCCCTCCTCCAGAACTGCAGACACATGAAGTATCATCAGCAGCAGCTCTTGCAGATCGAATGCTGTCCAGGCAGCCAGGCAAGATGACATTCGTTTGGCAGAGTGTCAGCATAGTCTTGTGATGGGGGCCCGGGACATGAGGATGCTGAACCATCTAAGATCCAGCTGCCCGCCATACGCTTACACAGCTGGGCACATTTAGTGGGATCATCGCTTTTGTGGCTCATTCAGCAGCCAGCTGTGGTCTCATGCACTGCCTCAAATGTCATTCACATCCTGCATTCCCTTTGACGCTTGTATGCCCCTATGATTGAGGTTGATTGCAGAGGACGCCTCATGCAGCATCTGCGAGGTTGGAACTACAGATTGGAACGTTGCAACATTGAAAAAGGCTCTCACTCAGGGATGGCATTTCAAATCAGCAACGTATCTGGGTAGTCATCGCTGTACCCGTGATTGCAGTTTGATCCTCAAGCATGCGGATGGATGCTGTCTGTGATCTGGAGCTTGCAACGACCTACCAAGGGTGTTCTCTGGTTTCAAGTCCCTGTTGATGACGCCATGCTGGTGACAATAGTTGACAGCCACAGTGAGCTGCGCACAGACCTCACATCTCAGCAGTCATTGACTCTCAATGCAGCCTGCTGCCATGCCCCAGATGCTGATTGTACCCAACTACTTACAACAGAAAGTGTTGCTCGCGCAGAGTGGGGCCGCCCCGCGGGGGGGGCGGGGGGAGGGCTGTCAGCACAAGGGTCAGAAAAGGGCACCTCAAGCAAAGACGCTGTCGACAAATGTGGTTCCTCCTTCACAATAAGACGTACAGGTTTCGGTGAGCATCAGGTCAAGATTTACCGGTGCAAACTTGGCATCAGAGTGAAGCTGGTATGAACAGGAAACACATGTCTGTCGCGCACGCACATGTGAAGCTCAGGCCTTCCCCTGGTGAGCAATGGCATGGCTGTGCAGGTGTATTCATCCAGAGACGACTGCCAAGATTCTGTCGAACAAGGCTACAATCTATCCAGCAGGCTTTGTAATGCTCTCAGACTGAAGCAAAGCTACTGTGATGCACTCGCACCAGAGCAGATGACGGAAGTCTAAAAAGCAAGCAACATGCTTGTATGGTGCATGGGCGCTTCCGCTTGTGAACGCTTCAGATGTCGAGGTATTTGTTCCTGGTCTGGAAGGATCTGGACACTCAAGGTGCCCACTGTCTGCATGATCCTGAGCCTTTCCATGGCATCTCATGCAGGCCAGTGAGGGTATCATGCGGATGCCAGGCAAATAGTGCAACTCAGTCAAGCGTCATACGAACCTGCTGGAAAACCCATCGAGCCTGGCTTTCGTCCAAGCGCCCATGCTTGCTGAGATAATGGAACAAATCTCCTCCAGGAATGTACTCCATCACGAGACCGACCAGTTGTGGCATCAGAAAGACCTGCCACATGCACATACACAAAGGTCATGAGGAGATGACACATGCCCAGGTCAACCACACCATTCACAAGAGGGTTTGTCCAACACATTGCCTGACAGCTCAAGGAATTTGCATGCTTTAAGTTCCTTGAGCAGCATGGACCGCTCATCAGCAAAATTGCACCTGGACCGGCACCAGAAGTCAGTTACCACAGGGCAAAGCATGCTCAGCGTGCGGATGGCTCAGGAGGTGTTGCCCGCGCGCGCGGGGGGGGGGGGGGGGCATGCCAAGGCTCCCACCTCTTTGAATTGCACGACTTGCGGATGTGACAAGTTGCTGTGGTTCTCTATCTCTCGCCTGCACACATTCGAGCCCACAGCTTGTGAGCGACCCCGCAGTCTTCGGGCCATCTTTGATCGAGCTCCATCAGTGTCAACAAGCACCTGACATTTGCCACGCCTTTCCCTCTGTCCATGAATTTTATGGCCACCTGAATGCACGCTGTTCATAGTCAGCGCCGACAGGGTGGAGGCTGCAGGCTGGCAGGAATGCAGATGAAGCTGATAAACTTGTGAGCAAAAGTCATTGACACTGCTGAGATGTTTTGGGTCTGACAACACCTGCAAAGCTTCTGAATGCTCACAAATGATTTGTTCAGTTTGCAGGTCCAGTGCAAATTCGGCTTGTTCGGCACATGCTTCTTGTCAGCTGCAATTGCATTAGCCTGTGACAAACCTCACCTTGATCCGTCGCTGCATGTGTTCTGCAAGATAAATCTCTGCAAAGCCTCCTGCAACATCAGCCATGCTTGAGTGCTCCTGCATCTGTAAGCGCATTGCGGTGGGTGGCGATGGGCATCCTGCAATTCGTCGACTGCAACTGGCATAAACCTCACACAGGTGCAGCTGCTGTGGTTGAGCGCACCTTCGCCTATCTTCCTGATGATTCGGTATACAGGCTGTCCATAGGCCCCCTGGCGGCTGGTTGGCTGCAGTTCACCATTCTCATCCCGCACAAGATACTCAAAAGGCAGGCTGCTGCTCCTGTGAAAGGATTCAACCTCGGAACGTACAGAGCTTTGGCGGACTTGTGAGGGGACCACTCCTTGAGAGGAGTGCTGGCCTGGCATCTTGGGGCTTGGCGAAGCTGTTGCTATGGGTGTCCTTGCAGGGCTTGTGACCACATTGACGGGCTGCACAGTCTGCCCTGACTTGTCAAGCATTTCCTGCCCTGTAGGGCGCGAGATGAAGCAGCCCATTGAATCCTGCTAAGGTACAATGGGTCGTGGAAGGTGTTCTGTCTGCCTCAGATCCAGATCTTCGCTAAGCCTGCAGTGGGACGAAGTGGGACGAAGATGCTGAGCGGTCAGCCTTTGTGCTCGATCTGCCCAGCTGCTGCTCCACAGAGACCACGCGTGTGCTTGATCTTGAGCTCGAGAGCTCACTGAAGCAACTCAACAGCATCCGTGCCAAGAAGCGCGGTCACCAAGTACATTTGTGCATGAGCTCAGCGTTGTCCGCGCAGCAGCTGGTCCGTCATGCAGGCGACGCGCTTAGAGCGATGCCCCGTGCATGGCCCAACTGGCAGCCACTAAATCAGTGTCATGTAATGACTAAGTATATTGCCTGAAAGGTGCAATGAGTGCCGTATCTTTATCGCTTTTTCGCAACATTGTAAACCCTAAACCCTAAACCCTAAACCCTGAACTCTAGCAAGCAATGTAGCAGTACATGATCAATCTATTGATAATCCTAGAGGCTGCCTGCAGGCTCGTGACACTCTCCTGCAGAATCTTCATACAGGTTGGACATGAAACTATTGCAGCAGTCGCTTGTACAGCTGCTCAGCATGATGATCAGCTGATGATCAGCCAGCTTTTTGGCATCGTGGCAGTCTCATTTTCCACGTGATGATTTGGCATGTCGACCGTGACCACTTCCCAGATGTGGTGCATCACAATATTTTGACAAACGCTTCCCATCTGTGACAGCGCAACAATACTCACTTGCTGCCGGCAGGCTGCAGCTTCGGCATCCCGTCGACGATTTCCCGCAACCTGCACTTGAACCAATTCTACCGAGTAGCCTCAGGTCCCAGCTCGTTGGTCGCTCAGTGTGGACGGCACAACTGGTGATAGCCACAAAATTGCGAAATAACCTGTGGCAGGTCCCTCACCAGGAGTCACGCGAATTCAGGCTCTATCGACGTCAGTGTCCCAGTTTGGGGCCTAGCGGACCGGCAGTGAAGCTTGTGCTCTCCAAGAAGCTCGGCTGGCGCTCGGACACAACAGGGAAGCTGGCCGTTTGGAGCTGGCTTATGATCTTGACCACTTCAGCGCCGGTCAGTCTTACGATCTCCACCTCAGACGCTTCTTGGTTCCAAGCCCAGGTAAGAGCGACGTCGCTGGTCAACTACAGCGTACGAAACTGTATGTTCATTTTATGGCAGGCGTTCCATCACCTGGTGCTGGTGCGTGCTGGCCCACTTCCTTGCAATCCTGTATGCAGGCCCAGCTGGGCTACTATCAAGCGTCACTCCTCCAGCTTCCACCCACAGGAGTGACGCTGTTTCCCCAAGAGCGCGCAGTCACGGCACCCCAGGGGTGCACTCACTTGGACGTCACATCTAACGGCTATACAAGCGTGAACTACACGGTAGGCTCTCTACTCTTCGGCTTGGCATATGGCAAGTGTCGGACTGTCTCGACTCTGATACGCCTACAAGGCCCTGCGGAGTGATAAGCAGGGATCACCTGCGACGTGCGCGGTGACGCAGCTTCCCGACAGCTGGTCTGGTGCACTGAGCAGACATGTGCCGTTGTCCAATAAGACATATTTTCCAAAGGCAAGCGATGTTGCCTGTGGGTCAATGCCTCAAGCATGCCCCAAGTCCTCAAGTGCATACAGAGACGCGTTCCATGTAGCACGCAGCACAGTTTACTGCAAAAAGTCAGGTCTGTCTTGCCTTCAAGCCTTGTGACTTACTCAGGTCTGCTTTACGCATAAAAGCACATGTACATGCAGGACCACGTGATGTTTGTCTCAGCCCAATGATGATCAATTAGCCAATGCTCACGCCAGGAGCGATATTCAATTTGAGCATGATACCTGGCGGCGCCATGGCGCAGCTGGCAGAGTATGTTGCCCGTGCAAGAGGTCCCGGAAACGGACCCTATATACTGGGCAAGAGCGGCTCTGACAATTGTGGGGCATGCAACAACACATGTCCCTGTGCAAACGGCACCAGCTGGGGCTTTTTCCCTTTCAACTCCTCGGAAGTGGACGCGGTAATGTCTTTCACTTCTGGCGCCTAGGCCTGCTGATGCCTTTCAGATGGTTGTATGTGCCTCCAGCTCAGGCGCAACTTGACATTCAGATCACAATCTGGTGAACAAGAACATCTGCATGCACCCATACACTTGAGCATTCCTGAGATGCCATTGGCTACCATATATCTTTGCCTCCACCAGTCCAACAGCCAGGTCTGGAAAAGGTTACTGGCAGTGTTCTAGGATAGGAGGTCTCACAGTTGTGCTGGACCTGATCACGCTCCTGATACGTGCTTGGTTACATTCTTCCTTGCACTTGTGCAATCACGATCTTGCATTCGCGAGACCACATAGTTCATGATCATGCCTGACATGTTTGGAATGACTGTGCAGGCAGTTTTGGCTCTGGGGTTGGCAGCTGATACAAATTCCACGTCCGCCACAACCTTCGACATCCTGCTGCAACCAGACAGTGGGGCAGGCTTCACCTACACGTGGGTGAAGCTCTCGTCTCTCGGCAATATCGGGAGCAGCAGCACTGTCTTCAGCTACAACAACATGGCCCCATGTTGTGTTCCCCTTGTGGCATTGGCCAGAACAGACATCATGAACAAAAATCTGGTGCCAGCCACAGATCCAAACTTCTCTTGGCGGCCGATGGGTGCTTACCCGACCGGTAGCCTGATGGCCTATTGCAACCTCACCAGCCAGACCGCAGGGTTCACCTGGTATGCGAACGATTACAATGTCAGCATGGCAGATGGATCGGGCGATGCCCAAGTACTGGTCATGCAAGCCACCTCGATCAACCCCACAGCAGCCCCGAGACCATCAAGTATGCCCTTCTTTCTTGTTTTCCCCGCTGAGTCATATGCAACGCATATTGCAGCACAGTGCATAGATCATGTGTACCACATATGCGCAGTCAGTTCCAACAGGTACCTCTGGCCCTGTGCTGTATCATCAAGCTGGCAAGATCAAGGCACTGAGGACCAGGGTCAGAGCAGCACCTAACCTTGTCAACGGTACCGGCATCAAGCTTATGCTCTTTATCTGAGCGCTCAATCTGTACTACCCTTCTGCTGACCTTGCTGACCTGCCCGAGATTGGTGCTTGATGAGCTGCAGCCGCATCAATTTCAGGGCTGATATGATGCAGCGCTGTTAGCTCAAAGTCTCCTGGAAGGCTCTTTCAGACATGTGCAATCAAGCGGTTGCAGCATTTCCAGCTGATGAATCAGTGCTGCAATGGGTGAGTGCAAGTTGCACTGTTGTGGTCAAGCCCGCTCAGCAAGGAAGGCACGGGCATAGCAGTGCCTTCCTCACGAGTGACCAAGTAACAGTCAAGCCACAATATATTTAGCGCAGCCCGGGTTTTGGACCAAACTTTCAGGAGCGTAGCTGCATGATCATGCGGTGGGTACAGTCTCAATGTCATTGGCATTGCTTGCATTCACCGTGAGAGATCATATGAGGGTTTGCCACAAAGTCAATTGGCTGCACAGGTGAACCACCCTTGCAGCACCAAGGAGCCTGCCTGGAATACAGCCGGCATATATTATGCTTCCGGTGTCCGAGGACACGATAGGAGCACCTTTTGATCCTATAACAGGAACACCTTCCGATCGATCCTGCAGTCTTGGCCATTTCGATGCTGGGCAGCTCAGACGAGCAATCCTTCCAGCCCGCTGTCTTCCCAGATGGTTGTTCCAGCTCTGCACAGCCTGGTGACATCACAGCTATGCCTCAGTACCCCATCACAGCAAATGCAACTTCGTCTGTGATGACAATACCTCCTTGGTACCTGCCATCGTCTAGCAGCCCTATTAGGGCCTCACCACCATCTGAGTGGTGCGACGCGACCACTGCTGGAGAATGCCCCCCCCCCCCCCCCCCCCACAGGCTGACCGGCTGGGACTGTGTATCTCATTTGCAGTCCAGATGAATTGTGCATCATAACTTTCAGTGTTATGACAACGTGTCAGCCATCAAATGTCTGCTCTGAGTGTCAGTGCCTTGTCAAGATGATGAGGAGTGAAATGTTCTGTGATGTCACTTACCAGCGCAATGGCCCGGGCATGCTTGTTGTGCTTGGTGCTGACTGTTTTGACACTCTGAGCAGATGACTCAGCTGACATGATGACTGGTGCGGCAAAGCCCCTGCCCTCAAGGCCTGAGCTCAGCAAGATCTACAAATGCACGTCAGGGCCCTTCAGGATCCTGGTGGCTGATCTCAGTGCAAGACATGAGGCAGACTGTAATGCATCCACTTGAGGCTCTCGGGCAGTGCCCGTGGGCATTCACGGTATCAAGCTTGATCGCCCAAGGCAGTCAGTCAAGCATGGCAGACTCAAAGGTGAGGTTGCCTCCATGCAGGTTACCAGCAGTGATGCTGGTCAATGAGACGTCTGGCCGAGCCTTTCCTGGCTATGCCAATTGGGTGCTGGGGAGAGCCTTTGTGGACAGGGTGACTGCCAAGTGGAGAGCCTTCTTTCCTTCTGGCTCAGAGGAGTGGAATGCAACACGACTGACATCACTGCCCCTGACAGCACTTCTACGTGCTGGGTTCGATTCCCTCTTGGACAGACGACCAAGGTAACCATAAGCAAGCCTGCGCTCGATGCATATGCATGGCGGCATACCCAATCATCTCTCAAATATTTTTATGGGTCAGCCTGGAAGCCCAGTCATCATGTGCAGTTTTCATGCAAATGCTGGGTCTAGAGGCTTGCAGATTTGCTGACATGTGGATCCCTCGGTTGCCAGAGAGACGGCAGACAGTGCTCGAGTTCTTTGCTGGAATTGGCAGGCAGAAATTGGATATCTCCACATGTGAAGCCTGCATGAGAATTGCACTCCATTTTATGGCTACCTTTAGCTTTGACAGCAGGCATGCATTCACAAATCAGCTTGGCGCCAGCTTGCTGGCAAGGTATTTGCCTCTATTTTGCCATCGATTGATGGCATCTGGTCAGAGATGCCGACATCACTGGTGTTCCTGGGTGCAGGCTGGCCGTATGATGAGCATCATACATTCACCTGGGACAGCGCTGCATCTAATGCGTCCTTGCCTCCAGACACATTCTTTGTGGATATCAATGGCAATGTGCTATGCTGCATCCAGTCCACCGTGCCTACGGCCAACTCTACCTCAGCCAGGACGAAGCTTGGAGGAGTGCTCGGGAGCTGCAACATTGCCACTCAGCAGGCCAACATTACATGGCTTGGTGCTGTGTATGCTCAAAACAGAAGCCAGGCAGCCCTGTTGACGATGAAAGTCCAGCTGAGACCAGGTGCAGCAATGGCTCTTGAGCTGAATCGAGCAGCAGCATGCTGGTTGAAAGTGGTTGCGAGCCTCACATTGATGAGTTCACTTACAAGCATCAGGTTTCTGATGGACATCATTATGCATGGCTCTTGCTCGTTCATGACCTTCTTTCATATTCGCATGGTGAGGGCTGAGCTTTGCTGCGCTGTAAGTCAGAGTCAGGCTGTCTCCGAAACATCTTGTCATCACAAGACACTGCACACTGGCGTCACTATGCAAAAGGGGATCTTGCAGGCGTCTCGCAGGCTGCACAGCAGTAAACACGGCAGCTGGCAGAGCATGGACTGTTACATACGTGCATGTCCAGTTCTGACGCCTTGAATAGCAATGTGCTGATGGCACTCATGCTTTGCCCACCCCCTCCAGAGGCCACACTTACATGAGATTGGCAGCTTCCAGCTTTTCATGGCCAACCTGGCTGCATCACATCTTGATGTGACTTTGTCTTCCAATTACTTGATTGGCCTCAGTGGATGCACTCTTTATCTCTTTATCACTTTATCAGGTGATGCAATGACGTTTCGAGCACAGGAGCATTCTCGAGCCCTCTTGCAACAAGCCTTGATTTGCACAATCTGGGTGAATTGCATGCAGCTGTTGCACAATGTCCCTCAGCCCAGCCACCCCATTCACTCATTCACTGCATTGACCAGTCTCTGTCTGCCTGTGTAGATCCAAACAGGAATGCCAAGATTGTTGGAGGGGCAGTAGGTGGTGCCTGCGGCTTGCTGCTAATCGTGCTTCTCTCTGGCATCGCCTGGTGGTCCAGAGCAACCTACCAGCGGCGTGCCAAGAGGCGGCTGATTCAGGATCAGGTGTACAACTTGGTGATGGGCGCTTCTGGCGGCTACCCAGGCTTGATGATGTCCTGACAACAGACATGGGCCTTGAGGCAAGCCGAGACAGCCTGATGCACTCCATGAACCTGTCTTTGGGACTTGTGTAAGCACCAGCATGCGACGTGCAAATGCGCATGTGTATGGCGAGCCAGTGGGGCGCCTAGAATTACGGCATCTTGCCGTTCAGGGCTCGGCTGGAACGCATTATAGAAGCTTTCTGCTGGCATCAGCGATCCAGATCAAAAACGCCTGCTGTCCATATGTCCCGCTAGCGTTGCCAACAACCTTTAGATCTTGCTGCGAGCGAGGCCTGCCAGTGACCATCTTGGGCCCAAGAGAAGCCAATTCTGAATTGCAGATCTCTGGAATGTCCAGCAGCCTCAGCCATCTTGCATCTTGCTGCGCAGTCAGATCTGACTGATCTGTGCAGGGCGCCGTCAATATCGATCGCTTCTACAATCTATTGCCGTTGTCAATCGCATGCCGCGCAACAAGTTCTATGCAAGCCTCTCTAGCAAGGTGGCCGGGCTGTGCATGGACAGCTGGAAGCCATCAGCGCAGCCGGCCGTCAAGGCACAACCAGCGACCTTTGATGCCGAGTAAGCGCCCCCCGCCCCCCGCGGGCAGGGCACGCGGGGCAAATATGCTTGGCTGGTCCAGTCAGGCAGATGCTTGACAGGCTGGATATATCTGCTTAGCTGACCTGCAGGTCCTTCCGTTGTTGCTGAAGCATTCGTGCCCCCAAGCTGTTCTCCAAGATCCATGATGACTCTCTTGAGCTCTCTGGTGTGCTGGAGCCTGATTCAGCAACTTGCTAATGAACCTCTGCCATGAAGGCTCCTCTTTCCAACGTCCCATACTTTGTGATCAGTCGTGTCTGTTTGCACAACCTGTGATTAACAACATCAATAAGAAGCTCCAGTTAAGGTGCAGCTCAAATCTGAACCTGAATCTTCATCAAGTCATCCGTCTAAGGCTCATGATGGGCCTTGATGATGCCTTTGCGTCTGCGCATGCGTCTGCGCTTTGCTCCGGATCCGGGGAGGCCAAGTGGTTGACGAATTCTGCAACATCTGTACATTTGCGACCTGGTCTCGGCTGCATCTGACATTCTCATCTGGCAGGGATCGCTCATGAATTCTCTTCCAAGCGCCTGTCACCATGTTCATTCTGCATTTTGCAGGTTTTCTGGCTATGCAAGCCAGGCTCTGGCCTACAGCATCATGAAGCACGAGACCTGCTGGGCCAATACAGAAAGGGCCTTTGTGCAGCAGTGACAGTCGGGCAGGTCCGGCCGCCGTCAGTTGGTCTCCGACATCACAGAGACACTGGACAGCCCCAAGCTCACAGAATTCATGAAGGGCATGGATGCCAGCCCTGAGGACCCTGAGCCCATGAGCAACAGGCGATTCTGGGTGACCCTGTCCCGCATGTTCCTCTTCACCACCCCTAACTACCGTGTCAGGTGTGGGAACTTGGCAGGAACTCCTGTTGGAAGCATGCAGCAGTTCAGAGTCAACCTGAGCACTGCTGGCAATGCCAAGTGAGACTGAGGTATGGTGCACAGCAATTTGCCCTGCAGGAATCTATCATGCCATCTATTCAGCCAAGAGACGAGGGTTGCGGCAAGCATGCCTTCGCCCACCCCCCTCCCCTGGCGGTCCCCCCAATGGGCGGGCGCGTTCAGGCGGGGTTGGCATTCTCTTTTCAGCCTGGAATTTCCACAGACAGTGCATCTTTCAAGGTTATGTTTATCTGAGATGCCGGGCGCATGCTGGAAAAGGTCAAGAGATAGAAGTCACATCC
>CAWUCP010000292.1:0-15129 GCA_963920765.1 Ulota crispa
AAGGGCAAAACATAAATGTATTATAAAACAATACTTGTGTAACTTTGATGAAGTTTGCTTCAAAAGAGAAAACAAGAATCATGATGTTTAGTAATTATCCATATAGTCAAACATTCAAAAACAATTTTGGATTATTATTACTGGATTTATAAGCATTTACCATTTAATATTCACCAAAATGACAAATTTTATTCATAGATTTTAAAATTTGGTATGATTGGTTAAAAACATACATTCTATCATAAACTCCAAAAATGCAATCTTTTCAAAGGAGAGAATATCATTAGTTTCCCAAAATAGTAAATTTTATAACACTAGCAAATATTGAAGTATTTGTCTTTGAAAAAATATCCTTGATGGAGTTTAACTTGGATTGACATGATTCAAGTTAGGTTGGAAAGTAGACTTGATTTTCTATATAAGGAATCTTTTATTTTTCTTCAAAAGTTTTTTTTTTCATCTCAAGCAACCCGCAAAAAGCAGGCAGCGACTAGAAAATGCTCAATTGAGCACTTAGGGGTTAAGGGGTTAGAGCATCCCCACCAGACCGGGCAAATGGTGACTTGCCAGAGGTCGTTGCCAGGGGCCGGGGAGGCGACTATGGCCGGGCATGTGTCCAGATCCCCACCGGTGCACACACTCTAGGCTTCAAGAGCTGGAATTCCTGCCAAAAATGAGGGCCTCAACGAATCACGGCCTTCGACATCATGTCGCCACGCACGCACTTTTCGGTAAACCGCGGAGCTTCAACGCGCTACTAAGATTGTCCAGCCCGGGAGCTCCCCGTGCCCAAAGCTCAACTTGGCGAGGCCGGTGAGTGGTTTGAGTGGACAGAAGCACTAATGGAGATTGGAACTCGAGAAAGTGACTTCCGACCTCGCCATCCCGGCTGGAGTCAGCCGGTGGAGATGCTCTTAACAAAAAAAAGGGGGGGCTTATTTTTCATCAAAATCAAAATGTCAAATTCCATTTTTCATAGAACGTTCCATTTTCTGTTGATACTCATGTTGAAAGATTCTTTATACCCATCCTTAAGTAACAGTTTGTACACGTGTCTTCATCCGCTCCAAACTAGTTTTTGTGGCCCCAACATGATGGGCCCACTGGCAGAGACGAGACAAGGGCTCGGTTTCCTGCACATACGTCGATGTGGGGCCAGGGTGGAAAGCTCTTACTTTTTCACCAGCCAAAAAATAGAATTGTTCAGGTTTTTATCCATCATGAGTAGGGTTTAATTTTTTATTTTGTCGGGTAGAGCAACTCGCACTCCAGATTGCAGGCAGGTTTAGAAATTTTGGCTAAAATTAAAACAAATAAATGATATACAAAAGTTCATCCAAACAAATGCTAGTATAAGTTACTTTCATTCAAAATTTGGTGGATTAGGATTTGCCCCAGGAAGGATTTGGCAATTTCATCTAGTTTTTCACACGGATTTCTTAGTGTAAAGGTTGTCAATGGGCTTTCAAGGTTAAATTCAAGCAAAATTTTGCCAATAAATTAAATGTTGATGAGGAGTTTGAACTTGGGAATCTTGAATTCACATTTGGATTCAAAAACATGGATTTAGTCTATGACCCTAGAGGAGGATAGAACTTAACAAAATAAAAATAGGGGGGCAAATTATTACTTTTATCCTTGTTTGTAAGAAAATTTGAGATTTTCCATCTTGACCC
Source organism: Ulota crispa (assembly GCA_963920765.1). Classification (NCBI taxonomy): domain Eukaryota; kingdom Viridiplantae; phylum Streptophyta; class Bryopsida; order Orthotrichales; family Orthotrichaceae; genus Ulota; species Ulota crispa. Next base: position 1,677 of record CAWUCP010000292.1, read on the forward strand.
CACATTGACGTATGTGCAATCACTAGTAGAAAATTCAGCACAAAATCAAAAGAATTTTAACCAAAAACTATTGATTTTTTATGTGGATTTGGTCAAGTTGATTTAGGTACTTTTTTGTTGATTTTTTGTTGATTTTTTGGTGATTTTCTATTACTTTTCACGTATTTTATGTTATTCAATTCTTTATTTTTTCAATTTTTCAATTTTTTTTCATAGAATTTTATTTTATTTTATAAAAAAATGAAAATTTTTAAGGGCTGGGCAACTACCCGTACCGCCGAGCAGTTGCCTATGGCATCGAGCAGCTATCCGCATCACAAAGTAGCTGCCCGCACTATCGAGCAGGGCTGCCAACAATGGGGTTTGAATCCCCTACCTCTGGGCTCACACTCCACAATTCTTTCACATTATTCACAACCACTAGAGCACGTGCACCCACACATGTGCACAATAGAACCATGATTCTATTTGTACATTAAATGTTCATGTTTTTAGTAAGCCAGTAGACTTTGGAGGCTATTTCGGCCCATTAAAGGAAGTTTTTTTCAAAAAACTTAGAACTAAGAAAAGTTGGTAAATGTATTTTACTTTCACCTCCAACTATTTTTTTTGGATTTCAATCTTTTTATCAAAAGTTATGAGCTAAAATCAGAGAAGGTGTTTAGAAATTTAAATAAATTGTTTATTTCCATCCTTTTGATTTTGTTTATAAATTTTTATTAAAATTCACAAATCTCAAAAGAATTGTTGCAAGCAAAGGTTGGATTCATTAATAATTGTTATTTAGTGCTAATTTTTTTGTAAAAAGAACCTTATTTTGTTAAAATAGCCTCCAGAGTTTGATAGCTTTAAATAACATGAAATCGTGAAAAGTTACGGAATTAAAACCTTGCAATTATAAAATCAAAATTCTATAGACTTTTGAATAGTTTTGGATATTTTTTAAGGGCATTAAAATGTGAACCACACCCTTTGAACTACTGTACCACACCCCGGGGGTAAATTTTAGATTTCTACCATCAAAAATTTGAGTTTGAGAATTTTGAATTCAAATTTGGACTTAGAGACCATGATATTGTCTAGGACCATAAAAAAAGTTGCAATTCAACAACACCCAATGAAATAGCTTATCTTTTTTTACAAACAAAAGTAAATTTAACAATTTCCTTCCTAACTAAACTTTTTCATTGGGTGTTGTTGAACTGCAACTTTTTTTTATGATTCTACACAACACCATGGTCTCTGAGTCCAAATCTGAATTCAAAATTTTCAAATTCAGCTTTTTGATGGTAGAAATCTAAAATTTACCCCGTGGTGAGGTATAGTAATTGAAAGGGTGTGGTACACATATCAATTCTCATTTTTTAAAGCTTGTAAAAATATTTTATGAGACTTTTTTTTTATAATTCATTTGATTAGTAATAGAAGGAAAATTACTAAAAATGCCCTTTAAGTCTTTCAAAACATCAAGTTTACGCCGAAAATATTTGAAACATAAAAAATATTTCTTATTTTTTGTAGGAATATCAATTATACTCCTATTATTTTGGAAAAATAATAAAAAAGCTCTTCTATTTTGAAATGTTAAATATATCCTTGTGTTATTTGAAATGTAAAAATCACCTTTGGTTTCTTGTAAGAATTTGCATTAAACTATACACTTGGTTATCATATAACACAAAGACATAAATAAATTAAAATAGTTGAGGAGCATTTTTAATAATTTTCCAATATATTAGAAGCATTGTTGATATTTATACCAAAAAGAAAGATATTTTTGGTACTTTTAATCCTTGAGGGACATATATGATTTTTTCAAAGAATTGAGGAGCATCTTTTATATTTGTTTGTAAAGAAATTTTGGTATTTAAACAACAAAATGTTGTACTTTTTATATAAAGTTTTGTTGAACTAGTAAAGTTGTGTCCAAAAGTATCCAGATCAACAGAAAATTGTTGATTTTTTGTTATTATGGTCATGTTTTTACTTGACTTTAAAGGCTGCTATTTTTAAATCTAACCAAATGGTGAAAAGTAAAGAAAATAAAACTAGTCAATGTACACTCAAACTTCTAAAAGATTCTATTTTTTTTGAAAACTTCTTTTATTTTTTAAAACTTCAAAACATTTTGATGAGGTCCAAAAAGATTCTAGAAAGATTTCAAAAACAAACCTAAACTATTGTAATAGTTTTTTTATTAAAAATATTTTAAAGTATTTTGATGAATTACAAAAAGATTCCTAAAGGACTCTAATTCAGTCTAAAAGATTCTATTTCTATAGGTATTTTGAAGTACTTTAACAAATTTCAAAAAGATTTTAAAAGATTCTCAAAGATTTCAAAAAGGTTCTTGGAAATTCTCAGAGATTCTCAAATATTTTTAAAATTTCCAAAAAGATTCTCAAAATATTCCCAAAGATTCTTAAAGATTCTCAAAGCTTCTCAAAGCTTCCAAGAAGATTCCAAGATTATTCTTAAAGATTTGCAAAAATTCTCAAAAAATTTCAAAACGCCTAGAACATTTCCAAAGATTCTCAAGTATTCCAAACTATTCTCAAAGATTCTCAAGAATTCTCAAATATTCCTAAAAGATTCTCAAAGATTCCAAAAAGATTCTCAAACATTCTCAAAGATTTCAAAAAAAACTTGAAAAGATTTCCAAAGATTTCCGAAGATTCTCAAAGATTCCTACAAGATTCTCAAAGATTCCAAGAAGATTCTCAAAGATTCTAAAATCTTGAGAAGATTCTTAAATATTCTTAAAAATCCTAAAAAGATTCTCAAGGATTCTCAAAAGATTCTTAAAGATTCTCCCAAAAGATTCCCAAAAGATTCCAATTTTTTTGTTGATTTAGATAATGGTGTCCAATCAACAAAACGTATTTAGTTTTTTATAGAATTCTATTAAATTAGTCAATTAGCGTGGGCAAGTGCCCAAATCAACAAGAAAATGTTGGTTTTCTGTTGTTTTGGACGGAGTTTTCTATTAGTGAATAGATTGAGCACAAGGCAAGAGCATGTGTAACCTCTTTATAACATGACAATACTTGTTGTAGATACCAGCTACGCACTACACAAACTATTGCATTTAGGTCGTATTAATAATTGGGTTACCTTACCTTGAAAATAACCTCATAATTTCCATTGCTTAGCCACTTGTAGGCGCATGCAACTCTTTAGATATTAGGATTTCACAGAATTTACAAGTTGAATGCCGCTTGTTTTTCTGCAGTTTAATAAGTATTTTTTTAGTGCAAATTGTAAAGGAACTTGTGTGGGGGCCACCTAAACACAATATTTAGTGGTTCCATCTTTTCTCAAATCTCCTCTTTCCCTCTACATGGACCTTAAGTATCTCCACCAAACCTCTAGTTTCTCATCCCAAGGAAACACTGTGAATCTAGTTTCTCGAGTAGGATTGTAATTTCCCCACCCGTGCAACTAGGTAGAGAACAAGTCTCCTTGTTTGAAAAAAGTAAATAGATTCTTCATCATTTCTTATTCAACCTATTAATTAGCTAAAAATAATAATGTTTAGAGGAGTTACCGTACATTGAGCAAATACAATTTTTGCAATGCAATAAAAATAAATTTTACAGGTCCAAACATTAATTGGCTCTCTTTTCATCCAAAATTGTTTCTACCACAGCATTTTGCAAGGCGTGTAGAGATGCTCTTAGAGTCGTGCTTAGAGCATCTTATGCAGCATGTTAAAATAGCCCTTTGCATTCAACCCGTATCGGCTTCTGCGATTCAAGTCTTCAACAGCATTGTACTTGTCAATGTGCAAGACCGAGCCCTTCAGGCTTGGCCACTTTCATGTCAAATTTGAGCTTTCTCTAGGCCCCCTTCATGGTCTGTGCCAAGCATTGTTCAGGCTGCAACGCCAAACGTACCCTTGTGATTTGTTGCAATACAAATGCAAGCCCTCAAACCTTTCAGACTGCAAGGGAACTTCACGCCCTGTTACGCTACTTGCTACCCCCATCCCCTCCAAACATAATTTCCAAGCGCTTCTTTAACCCATTAATCCCTCACCGCCCATGGTAGTTTGGACTATTTCAGAATTTGATTGAAAGTGAACAAAATGCAGGCATTTTGATCAATCTTATCAAATTTTTCTGAAGCGCAACCATACAAACTCAAAGTAGACATGTTATAGATCACATAGGAAAAGAAATCACAACAATATCATTTATGGATTGAAAGATTATAATGCTTGATCATGAGGGTGTTAAAACTGTAAAAGTGATTTGAAGCCTTTCAATCCTCTTCTTGCATCTCAAACCTAAAATTGAGGGTACCAAGAAAATGTGAGTATGTAAAGTACAACATGCACAACCCCAATCAATTTACGGCTTCTCAAAATCTATTCTACAATATTTTTAATTGAAATTTCAATGTAATTTTTTCTCCAAGTTCTAGTGTACTTGAGGCTCATTTCCAAGAGCCATCAACACTAGAAAGTGACTATTTGCAATGGACACCCTTGCACAAAATCTTGAATAAACAAGTCACTTTATTTCATTTTCAAAATCAGACTCTTGATGCTGAAACTAGACTTCAATAAGAGTTTTAAAATAATAGTAATCACTAAACAAAATCTTGTAGAAAGGTTGTGCATCTCCGAATAAAATTCAAAGAGGCCTGATTTGGGCTCCTTGGGTGGTGAGGAGTCAACGACCAGGTGACCAAAATGTGGTCGATTTCCCGTTTATTTTTGGAACCCTGGTCGTTAACGCCTCAAGGCCCGCAGTGTATTTTGAGATGTCTGGTGATTTTGGGCAGGTCACAACAAATGGGTTTTGCATTTGTTTTTTATTTTGTTTTCACACATGAAGTACCCAAGGAGTAGGTTTAAGGCCCAACAATTTTCATAACTTTTGACTACATGGTTCAAAAGTTATGAAAATTATTGGGCCTTAAAACTACTTCTTGAGTACTTCATGTGTGAAAACAAAATAAAAACAAATACAAAACCCATTTATTGTGACCTGCCCAAAATCACCAGACAGCTCCAAATACACTGCCTGGGCCTTGAGGCGTTAATGGGTTAAACGTGCTGCAGGAGAGATGCTCTTACCGGCGCGACAACTTTCAAATTCCAGCTATTTCCCAGGTAGAAATTCTGAAAAATTTCATCCCTGGGTCCCGGCCTCCCGGCCTCCCTGGTCCACTCGAAGGAAAAAGATAAAGTCTTGGGAAAGAAGGAGGCGGGCAAAAGAAACTCACCTCCGGAGTGCTTCTGCAGTGGTGCGCGGCTTTTGTAGACACCCAGCCTTCCATTGAAACAAAAAAAGCGCGCAATGCAATACAACGCGTCGAATCGACGACGAGCCGTGCTTGACTCCGCCACTTCCGTCGACCACCTCTCCACGACCGAACGGTAGTACGCCACCACCGTAAGAAAAAAACAACAACAACAAAATCGGTAAATCCCTTTCAGAATCTCCGGCTCCATCTCGGAAATGGCTCTCTCTACCCACGCGTACTTCCCGGATTTTCACGCGTCCACCCGGACAGCAAACAACAGTAACAACAACAATAACAATAGCAACAATAGCAACAATAGCAACAATTGCAACAACAGCCCCCACACTAGCCAGTCCCAGTCCACGCCATGTGCTACAAATGTGAACAGTACTGCTCGCAACTATTCTTTCCTTTCCAAAATCCTCCGCATGCCTTCGCAACGCCAACCCCCACAATCTCAAGTTCTCAACTCACACAAACGAGAGCTCAGCCAAGCCAGTTTGCAGAGCTAGCGAGCAGCGGCGGAATTCACGAGGTCTTTGGTACAGTTCCAGTAGCGTCGAAGCTCTCACCAGATTCCCCTGGCATGGATTTGGGCATGGATTCGGGCATGGATTCGGGCATGGATTGCTTTTGATGACGACGACGACGACGAGTCCGATGGTTTGATTTCTAGGTGAGCCGACAATCCCACACTTGATCTTCATCGTGTTTTGCTTCGTGCGTTGCAGTCGTTGCTTTGTCACTCGTGATTCACGTATCGATCGCCGGTCACCAAGTTGGAGTCAGAATCTTCAGAATTCTGTGGTGAGGTTACCACTGTAGAATTTTGAATCTCTCTCTCTCTCTCTCTTTGATTTGAATCGAATCTGATCGTTTGTCTCGTTAGGGCTTTTCTGAACTTTAAACCTCCGAGTTTCTGTTTGGGTAATTAATTACTGGTTTTCTTGCTGGTCGCCAGAAGCGAGTTCTAATTGTGAATCCACTCGCTGGAATCCGGCTAATTGTAATGACTCTCTCTCTTTCTCACTCCGGCGTTTGAATTTTGATCATATATTTTCTAGATTCCTTGGTGTAGATAATATCGTTTTTAGTGGAGAGAGAGAGTGTAAACTTTTCTTAGCAAATATCTAGTAGTACTGGACTTCTATTTCGTGTGGCTAGAATTTTTTTTCTACTTTTTTTTATTGTTGTTTTTGTAGTTTGGATTCATCCACTCTCTCACTCTCTCCGGAGTTTGAATTTTGATCATACTTTCTAGATTCCTTGCTTCAGATAACCTTGATTTTAGTAGAGAGAGAGTGTGTATATTGTTTAGCAAATATCTAGTAATACCCGACTTTGTAGAGATAGTCGTGTGTGAGGGATATTGTGACAAACTGCCGGCTGATTTAGCAAAAGAGATATCGAGTTAAGACGTTTTTTTCTATTTTATGTGGCTAGAATTTTGTTTCTAAATTTTATTTATTATTTTTTTTGTAATTTGGATTCATCTCATCCACTCCCCTCCTGGAGAGTTAATGCACTCACTGAAAAAAAGTGATAGGTCACCGAGAGAGAAGGACGAAGTGAATGCCTTGGGTCTTGTCAAGTACGTGCGGTTTTGCAGTATTCTCTGGCTTGGTCTTGGCTGCCCAATGGCGAGCGTGCGTCCAGCCTGTTGATGTTGAGCTACTGTACTCCAATAATTCATGTTACCTGCTCCTCATCTTCATTTTCTGTCTTCTCATCTTCAAGTCTCACGTCATAGCTTGAATCATCACATAGCTACGCAATCTCTGGTCATAGAATAGTCACATATATCTCTCGGCTTTTTTTTTACTTTTAGTGAGAACCTAGAGCTAGGATTATCATCTGTGCAAACAAAAGTAGAAGCTCTAAACGTCGATTTTAGTTAAACCACAACGCTTGTTGATGGTTTTAGCAGGAGCCAATTTAGGTATGGTTATGGACTGGATGCATTTTGCTAACACCTTTGACAACACCAAGTGTGACGACTAGTCAATCCTAAACCGTTGAATGGGATCAACACTTGAACCACTTTCTTGAGTGTGAGCCCTCAAATGGGACAAAATGTACACTCGATATTTCTGTAATTGCACCACCTTCAGAGACCAATGAGCTTTTGTGCAGAAATTGACACGTGGAAATTGTTGAATAAGAAATTCCATGTAAAATGAGTACACTCTTGAATCTCTGTGGTAGTAGCCTGTTAAGCCCTTCCTCTAGTCGAAGGATGGCAGAAACCCGGAGCACATCTCAACCTCGAAATCGACGTGGAAATGTCTAGATTTTTTGTATTCACTACCCAACTAACAGGTTCAAGTGCGATATGGTCTCTGACAGGGGGCGGAACAACTGATGCGGCAGAGGGGCAAAGTTACGAAACGACTGAAAGCATGAAAGGCGACCGATGAGCAAGTGAACGAACTAAAATCATGAGAGAAAACCGTGGAGATTCCTGTCGTCGTGGCCTCGTCGCTCATTGAAAGGGACGACCTCACGACCCCATGTTTAAAATGCGCAACTTCAGACACGGGATTCCGAGCCCCAGGGGAAGAGCCCAGCGGAGTCTGATGTCGAAGATCCTGCTCTTCTTCGTAACGGTGGCGCTCTTCACGGCGGTAGTGCGACTGGTGTCCCCCCCAAGACGAGCACCACGTGCAGAATCACAGCACTCAGACGAAGAATTTACTGAAGAAGACGAAGAGATAAACCATTACAACCATGCTGCCCCGGCAGTCCAGCATCTGTCCCACCCGATGCCCACGCCGAACACCGCCCCTACCACCGTGGCCGAGCTGATAAACAAGCTCCAGTCGACGACGAGGATTGCGAGCGGAGGAAACGAGACGAGGTTCACAGCAATCATGCAAGCCACGTGGCATGCGGAGCACCCGTGTCGGAGTCGAAGGGAGATTCGGGAGTTGTATTCATTACGAAAGGTCACGAAGGATGTGGTGGACAATCACCAGTGGAAGTCGGTGTATGCCGCGTACGAGGAGCTGCACCGCACGTGCGTGATGCAAATGGGGAACGTGACGGAGTTTTTCATGCAGAGGAAGCGGATCGAGGGGTGTAAGTTTGTGGTCGCGGGCGTGGAGCCTGGCGCTGGATTGGGGAACAAAGTTCTGTCCATCGTGTCGGCGATGGTGTACGCCGTTGTTACGCAAAGGGTTTTGCTTGTGCCTGCGGCGACCTCTGTTCCGGGCGTGTTTTGCGAGCCGTTCGAGGGATCATCCTGGGAGATCGATCCTGATAAGGTAAGAAAATTATCTAAAAAAGCTTCCTTGCAAAAGGATTTATTTGTGTATTTAGTCAGTCTTTGCGGTAGTGACACATGTGCATTCTAGAATCAATATACCATCTGGTAGATGTAGGCTAAACTTCCAGCTTTGATGTTGCAGTTTGGGCACCCACCCAAATTCCCATGCAAAAAAAAGAACATATATTTTGTGCACGCTGCCAGCTCCTCATTACTGGTGATTTAAAATATCAATAGCAACAATGGTACCTCACATGGGCAAGGCCAAGCTTGCTATGTAGGGAGAGGAACGCTCTCTAATCACTTAACTTGCCTGCCCCCATGATGAGATCATTGTTTCTCACCTGGCATTTGAAATCAGCAAAAAATGGGAGCTTTTTTAGTGGGTATAAGAAATGTGTCTGATTTGGGACATTTTCAGATAGACACGGACAGACAGAGCGAGTACTATTTCGCAGTAGCAGGTTGTCGGAATTTCAAACATCAGCCGTGCAAATCCAAATTGCAGTTTCAAAATTTTGATCAGAGCGCGAGTGGGTTGTTGCGAGCCCTGGATGATTTTGATGGTTTTGAGCATTTTTTGGCAGGTATGGTCGGAAGGGAAGAAACGAGGCGACTTATGGATATCGATGCAAGAAATGTACCGAAGAGTAGATACCCGAGGATCCAGCAACACCACCACCACCGCCGCCGCTATCGCCATGGTGTCACCCATCTACGCAAGCGCAACCACAGAGAGATGGGACTTCCAACCACAACCGAGATTCTTCTGCGACACGGAGCAAGCGCAGTACACGCAAGTCGACTGGATCGGGTTCCGCAACAATCTGTACTACGTGCCGAAGCTCTTCGCCGTCCCAAGCTTCCGTCCAGTACTACAATCCCTCTTCCCAGACCACAACGTCCTCACTCAACTCCTTCGCACACTCATGCTCCCTTGCGACTCAGTCTGGAGCCGAGTAAAACAAGTGCACGACGCGCATCTCCGTCACGCCAATCGCCGAGTCGGCGTGCAACTCCGGTACTTCCATGGCCGGGAAGAGTTCGATGCTTTGCACGAAGTGAACGAGGAGCACGTGAAACAATGCTTAATCCAAAACCGCTTCTTACCAAATCCGGACAAGTCATCCACCGCATCGATCACCACCACGCCGCTTCAGCCTATGAATGTGACGACGGTGCTAGTGACATCGCTCTACCAGGGCTTGTTCGATCGTCTCACCGAGCACTTCGTCCGGAGCTCATTGGACTCCGGTGACGCCGTGGCGGTCGTGCAACTCACTCACGAGGGCGATCAGTTCTACAGCGTGGAAGTGGATCGACAAGCGTTGGTGGAGATCTTGTGCTTGAGTCTTACGGATCACCTCGTTCTTACCCCGCTCTCGACGTTCGGTGCTCTTGCGCAAGGCTATGGCAGCCTCACGCCCTGGTACATCGACCTCCGGACGAACACCGCCACGCCTTGCGTGCGCGCTCTCTCTCTGGACCCTTGCTACCAGATTCCTGCTTCGGTTCAGTTCCTTTGCCCGCATGATGTCGGCGTGAATGGTCGCAAAATGACGGACGAGGTTGAGTATATTTCTGATTGCCATTCTGTTGAAGATCCTGCGAATAAGGTTAATAGTGCTGGACTTGGTATCCAGCTGCTCGTCGGTGGAGCTCAGTGAGTGACCTGTGAAAACAACAACAATTTGGGGCAAAACAGTACAAAACTATGTCGGAGATGAGAATTGTTGGAGTATCCAGGTTGTTGTTGGTAGAACTCTCGGTGAAGCGTTTGTTGAAGTGTAGCTCGCCGAGGTCGTCTGGGAGCGCGTGTTTGTAGAATTAGTGAGTAGGATTTGTGCGGAGGAATGCTTGTATTATAAGAGGGTAGAAACTGGAAGATTAGTGAGGAGGCTTTTTGCTTGAATGATTCTCATGTTTGCTTAGTCTTGGAGAATGTTTGTCGAAATGAACTGCCTGTTTTTGTAGAGGTTCGACTTTTGTATGGAGAATAGTTGTGTGAACTTCATGTGATTGGATAAGGGGGGTTCTATTTGAATGAATTCCTACCAAAGCCATAACAATCTTGTGAGGAACTATGCACATGTAAGGCTTTGTACAAAACCAATGAAGTATGTGGATATTTGAAGAATCGTAGTTTCTGCTAAAATGCTTTTCTCTTTTATCATTTCTTTTCTTGATTTCAAAAATCTTGATCTCAAATTTTTCAATAGAAGAAGAGGAATTTATTTTGACAATCACACATTTTCTGGACCAAGTATTGTCAAACTTCAACGAAGAAGTAGGTCTTATTCAAGTGTACTGGAGTTGAACTAATTTGTATCATCTGTTGGTTAGTTTGGGTGAACTCTACAAACAAGAAAAATTCAGAATTTTAGGTATGTTTATTTATGCTATAAGCTTATCAACTTGTCTTTCTATTGGTATTCTCTAACTTAATGATTGCTATGTCAACCTTCAATTCTAAGGAAAACAGCGCAAAATATACGATATTTGCTTAATATGAATATATTTCTATCAAACAAAAGTATTGTTATTCTTACATCAAGTGTTTCACTCCTTTTGTAAATCAGTGAAACCTGCAATTTAACCACCAATCTTGAACAAAAGCATCATTCTAAAAATGAATATACTTGAAGCTACAATTCACCGAAGCTACAATTTACCATATCTTGAAAGGAGTTCAAAACAAATGTTGCTCTTTTTATTGTGGTTTGCAAACACCGATGGAAACAGATCTACGCAATTTTTCAAAAAAAAAAACTATAAATGATTTATACATGATGCTACACAGATATAGAACTGTACTACATTTTGTAGTGACCCCTAACATACAAACCCATGCTTGAATCTTTGTAGGGTTTTGTTGAACTACATGATTTCTTGGATTGAAAGCAGTTCAGCAGTATGTTTGTTAGATTGGATACATAATATCTTCAAGGCGGACATCAAAGAATTAGAATCCAGGAGTTTGAAATAAAATTGCATTACCAAGCTTAGATAAAACCAGGGACTGTCAAAGTGTATACAGCTTGAATTGTACAACTTTATTTTATTCTCTCCATTTCAAACCTTGAACAATGTTGAGCCCCATAATAAGGTAGTACGCTCAAAAACTGTTCGCTCATTTTGAACCATCCAATAGCTTGTTGTGAAATGGTACACTAGTGGTTCTTACATTAACTTACATTAACCTCTTACAACTCATTGAATATATGGAAGAAAATTTGTTTTTAATTGCAAGAACCAATCATTCTCCTTACTTCCTCAAATTTCTTCACAACTTACAAGTGAACAGTTCTTGAAAAGTCTAAGGTTAATAATAGGGACCTATGACACATGCACTTTGAGAATTCATAAGTAACTCAAAAATGCTTCAAAAAATATGAAACGAAAAATATGAAACGACTTGTGTTGCATTCAGCATCTATTTCTCTTTGTCTGAAAAATGAACTAAAAATCCTTCCATCCACGGAAGACCATGCAAAACCATGAAAAGAGGGATAAGCCCTTAGATGGGCGGGTTTCGAGCGTACTACCTTAGTAGCCATCACACAAACATCTTCATTTCTCATTCAAGCACACCTTTTTCGACACCCATGGATGAGTAAACAATGACACGGACATACCCCTAGTTTTTACAGATGTCTAAATAATGATACAGTTATATTTGAAATAAAGAAAGTTGCACTCTCAAAACTGGGTTAAAATGGTATCCTGCATCAACCTAATTAACATGCGTTGTAATCAACGGTTGTCCAAAACCAGACTTTGAAACCATGTGACTCTTTCGAATAATTATGTGTAAACCAATCGTTATAATCAAGCAAATCCCCATATTTTCATCAAATCCCTTTGCTTTATAGAAGAGACGCAACCAAGCTCCACTATTACTCGTCACCACAATCAGTTCAAGGTTGCAGCAAATCGCATCAGTAACATTTCGGCTCCCTACTGGTTTACTACCCGTCATATCATCAACGTTAAGTCACCAGTTACACTAAAAACTAAGCCTTGACGTTACGAATATCTGCCAAGACTCGATGACATGATGAATTGAGAAATCAAGAAGTGCAAAGTAGAATCACTGTGCCCTGAAAACATGAATTGCCCAGCAGTTCGTTTGTATACGAGATTTGGAAAAACTCTTCCTGTCCGAAGACGATCACAAACAGAAAAGCGATAGTTATCTACCTGCAAGAAAGTAATTTTCTAAATTGCTGAATGCAAAACCACAGACAACTCCCACTCCGATTACAAATAGATTCAGCAAAAGAAATTACCGATAATAGGACTACACTGTCATAAAAACCACACCTCTTACAGCACACGAACCTCGTGTTGTAGGAAATCCCATTGCCAGTGGGACTGCCTAGCACTAGGAATATTGTTTACAAACATGGTTAAAGTATCCACAGAACGATGAAATGAGTCAGACAGTCATGACAACAGTAAAATACGTTGAAAGCTCTACAACAACCCAAGTTACGACCAGTTCCTGAAAGTGAACGAAAATATTCTTTCGAAAAAAGGTGAAGAGAAGAGGTAGCTGGTTTTTTAATGACTACGAAACTCTTAAGTACCTGGATGTCAGATTTTAGAGAACATTAGGAAGACGTTCACAGCGTGCAGGATGATACAGAAAACAAGGACCCTCAAGAACCTGAAGAAAATTGATATCAAATCTTTCAATAGGTGGTGTTATGAAACACCAGTTTGGTTATATGTAAACACTCTGAGCGTGCAAAATCACTCTGGAGACCCTGCCTTGCCAGGCTTCCCGGCTGTCACGCCCGTCTTCTTCGGCAAGAGCACCGTGTGAATATTCGGTAGCACTCCTCCATTAGCAATCGTAACCTGCCCAAGCAACCTGCTCAACTCCTCGTCGTTCCTCACAGCAAGCTGGATATGACGAGGCACAATTCTCGT
>CAWUCP010000294.1:0-21391 GCA_963920765.1 Ulota crispa
AAGCCCTGCAGGCATTTTTTAGTATCAGAGTTCCCTGACGTTAAGTGACGTTCAACATGTACTCAGGTGAGGGATGGGGCCAGATGGGTCTTTCTGAGCTGAATCCTGCACATCATGCGCAGCACGCAAGACTGGCACCTGCTGCTGGCCATCACCGTACGCAAGTGCGCCAGGGGGCCTTGCATGATGAGATTTCGTTTGAGCTCACATGTCGTGATTGAACAAGGTTCTACAATTGTTCAGGTGCGGGAGGAGGTGGAGAGTCGGGTAGCATCCGCCATGCAGAAGGCTGTGCGGCTAGAGGAGCAGCTGACTGCAGCAGCTGAAGCTCATCTGGCAGCTGTGGCAGACCTGGAGCAGCAGCTAAGGGATCTGCAGCAGCAGTTGGCAAGCAGCAAAGAACAGGATTCCGGCCTTCGAGAGGACCTCACCCACCTCGAGAGCACTGCAACCAGGTGCATGTTGTCTTGAAACCAATCTCAGAAATTGCTAGAAATTCTGCATGACCCCCATCACCCTTGGGAGCATTTCATGATCTGATCACTCCTTGCAATGCGCTGCAGGATCTTGTCTTGATCTTGCCCGACCATGCAGAACCTTCATGTGCTTAATTTCTAAACGCATGACTGCATGGACAGAGTCACATGCCAGAGGAGAAGAATTTGGACTTGACAGGAGCATCAACTTGTGCTTGGTTCAAATAATGCCTCTTGGCAGAGGTGGACTTTTGCAGCTCTATATCTAGGCTGGCTGGCTGGTCGTGGTTTGCTAGTGACATCTTGGGGCAAGGTGTGCATCACGAGAGCAACAGCATATCCCTACGTGTGTGTAATCACATTATCACCTTTGATGTCAGGGGTCATTATATGCATGTGCGTTTACACTATTGCCGCGGCATCACACGGCATGCCAGTCAGCCTGGCATTTGTTGACATCATACTTGAGAATCTGCATTGGATCTACAATAGCTGCCCACCAAACACATCCATCTGCAAGCAGTGAGAGTGGAATGGGATGCGCTCTGCCAGTGAATGCATGCCAAACGGTCCATACTGATGCAATCTGACCAAGGCCTTCAAGCTTGCTTCACAGAGTCTCAGACTTTGGCACAGCACATGGCAACCCAGACATGAACCAGTGCAAGTCGGCAGAGACCTGATGGCCTGTCGGCAATGGGCACGCTACAGGCTCTGTCGCTATTGCCGCAATCTACCACAGCAGTAGCAATCATGCAATGGCATCGTCACTAGCACCTCATCTGCACATCTCCAACTTATCAGCCTGAGACCAAGTGTGAGATTAGACGGCGAGTCGTCTATGAGCAGTCTGACTTGTTTTGACAGCGGCCTGACACATGGCATGCTGCAGCCTGGACTGTCCTGACCAGAGGCAAGAGCCAGCACAATCAACCATGAGCCATTTCCAATCTTTGAAGGACTGTTGATGCCACATGCAGGTATCGGAATGAGCGGCAAGAAGCCCAGGCAGCAGCCGCAGAAGCCAGGCACGCAGCTGACCGCCAGGCGGCAGAGAATCACATCCAGCTGGACGCAATTGCAGCTCTACGGCAGGAGACGTCAGATGCCAGGGTTAGCTCAAGCGCCACTGTTGCGTCTGCATTCCTCAAAACCACAATCGTGTCATTGGAAAGCTCTGTCATCTTGACTCCGCAGCAGCAGCAGTTTCTGACCCATCGTCCTGAGACCGCAACGCATACCTAATGGCCTGCATCATGCTTGGACCGGGTCTGGGCACCAGCAGATGCCCCTGGAGGCCACACAATCCCTATGGATCATATATGTCCTGGCCAGAGCCCAGAGAATCCATCTGCTGCATGCTGACCGGCTAATCCTAAGGGCGACCTGGCACCATTGCTCAGATCCTTTTAGATCAAGGGTCTACATTCTCGATGAATGTCGTGAAGTCGCATGCAGCTTGTGTTCCATCCTGCCAGAGGTGAGATGGTCCAGCGCTTGCCTGCAACATCAACAAGAGTGAGCCAGTCCAGAGCTTGCATGCAACATCAAAAGAACAATCTGAAGCAAGGACACTGCATAGCTTGGGATAGCCGGTACACAGGAGCAGATGCAGAGCAAGAGCTAATGCATCAGCCACGAGGCTCTAAGACCCCATGATCTGGGTGGGGCTTGTTGTGCCCAACAGTATGCTAGGACCCTCCCCATCTCCTTCCCAGCTAGGCTTGCTGATGTCACGCATGATTCGCCCTCTGATGTCACACACGATAGGCCCCTTGAGGGCGATTTGCCGAGGAACCATGCCTCAAATTGCCAGCATTTCCTTATCCACGATAAGTACATCCAAGACCTCAGGCTCAGCCGAGTTGGAGCAATGGCAAGCCGAGCAAGTGAATGACTTCCTGCTGACACTTAATCCTCCCTCTGTGCCTCTAGCACATGCATTGTTCGGCAGTGGAAGCTACGCAGGAGCTGTCAGTCTACATTGCTGCTTGATCAGCCTATGTCTTCTAGCTACTTGAGTGGACCTTCTCACCGACAGGACATGTTGACGTGTGAACAAGCTTGTGCAGGTGCAAGGGAGGAAGGAATCAATGCGCATGCACGCTGCCGACAAGGCAGATTTGCACGGAATGTCTGTATGGTGAAACATCATGTCAAGACATTGTACATCACAATCCTCAGAAACGGCAGTCATAGGCACGCCTCAATTTTTTTCCAATCTGCGCAGCATGGCAACAGCATACGCATGGCATATGATCGCAGGAATGCCACACAGCTAAATTGATGACGCATTTTTTGTTGTTGAGTGTCAATGTGGGGTTTCTCAATTGCGCAGAGGCAAGCAGAGGTCGCAGAGAGGGAGCGATGCACTTCCCAGGAGATACAGCAACGCTTGCAAGCACGATTTGACCAGCTTCAGGTGCGCACTTTCTCCCAGACTCTGAGAGTTATCTGCATCATTCTGAATGCTGGCAAGGCTCAATGTGTGAGCGATGCTGTCAGCACAGCATGACAGACCATGCTGTCCATCTTGATTCCGTCGAGCATGTATGGAAATAGCCGGATTGCCGCATGCCTTTGTTGAAAGTTGCACACCAAGCTCATACTGGACGAGGCAATGGTCCACGTCTCATCCTGCCATCATATGACAATTGCGGATCATTGACATGCAAAGGCAGCTTGCATGTCCATGGCAAGACGTCAATCATCTGCAAGATTTACTGCCTGTGTTGGCAATAAGAAGCTGTGTGCATTTATTGCAAGGAAAGTTGCATGGCATCTCCGAAAGGTCATACTATAATTAAAAACTTCCGAATCACTCTCATGCTGAAGGCCACCTTATCCTTGCAGGCAGCACCAGCCTGCAGTAGAGATAGACAGCATTTTGTGTAAGTTCATGTCCAGCAACACTGCTGCATGAATTGATTGCCTTGAAGTCAATTACCAATGCTGCTGCAGCTGGCACTGGCTCAGGCCCTGCAATCCCAATCCAGCTTATGCTGCGACTGGCATGTGGCTTCATTTGCGATCCCTTCATGGCACCACTGTGAGTGCTCCTTCCATATGAATCAGCAAAAGGGACAATTGGTGCATGCAGTTGCTGTGCAAGTTTCTGCTTCTAGGTTTTGCTTTCAGAGTAAGAAAGACAGGCTCAGCAAGGCGTCACAAATTCACGTTTTCTAGACTCACAGAAGGCTCCAGGTGCTTGGATTGCATGTACATTCCTCTATCATACGCACTAATGTCCCCTGTCACTCATTTGGATATTGCAGAGATCTTCAGACACGCGCCAAGCAGAACTTCAAGAAGCCCCTGACCTGAAATACAGGCCCTCTTGGGACAGCAGGATCACAGACTTCAGCTCAGGCGATTCCGCGATCAGCACCTAACGGTGTATGTGTGTATCTATTTATTATCTTATTTATTTGAGAAGCCTCTGACACACGATGAGATGCAGGATCTTCCCTCTGCTTGGCGCATATCGGAAGAAATATGCAATACCATTGCACAAGGGCAGGCGTGGCTTGGACCAGGCTATTTTGCTGTTCCTGATTTCTCTCTGTAGTGCAGGCGGAGTTGCAGAGTGCAGTCTCAGATGCAGCCCTGCAGAAAGCGTTCAATGAGCAGCTGATGGACAGGAAACAGGAAATGGAGTGGCAACTGATGGCAGCTTTGGCAGTCAAAGCCACATTTCCGACTGATTCCCGAGATGCTGAGGGTCCCTCTTGAGGCTCGACCCAGCCCTTCTAAGAGCTGTCAGGATCACGGACTTCTGCTCAGGCGTTCCCAAGATCGCTGAATCAGTAACGCCTGGTGGTGTATCCCCAGTGTTGGTAAATTTGCCTCTCGTGACCAGATGGCCACATTGCATGGCAAAGAGCCATCAACATGAAATAACCCTGCAACTCTATCGACCAGCATGTCATCGTGCAGGGCTCAGGCCCCACAGATCCTGTTATGAGCTATCTAACAAAAATTGAAGCACGTACTTGGTGGGAATTGAGTATGTTACAACTTTGAGCCTTCTCGGTCAGAAGCAACTCGCTGCCTACGATTTTTAAGTTCCATAAGTCAACTCAAATATGGCTTCCAGTCAACCCCAAACTCCAAACTCAGCACAAGAACATACAGACTCAGCCGCACCTACAGACTGGCATAGCTTGGTGACGATGTGAGCAGGAGCGGTCATTGATCAACGACCTCTCCTCATCAGAACTTTCTCTCACCATTGAGAACCATGCAATATTCAGAATCACATTAATGTGATTCAGAGGCTTCTGGAAATACACGCCCTTTGTTGGGCCTGTCAGTGATTCTCATGTCACTGCAAGTGCAGAGTCTTGGATTTGTTTGAGTGATGTACCAATGGCACAATCAAAGCATATTGCCGCAAACTGTTCTGTCGCATTTGATTGGCAGGTTCAGGCTAATGCATGGGACAGCATGCTCTCAAGGCGTCTGCCAATGCCCTGCAGATCTGTAGTGGTCCTTAGCGAGCTGCGTACCGGTAGACAGCATGTCAATCCGTCTGATTATTCAATTGATCAAGTATGCTAGTGTAGTCTTTGGCTCAACTAATGATTGCAGGGTGTTCATGAGATCTGTCTGGACTGTACCGGTAAGGGTACCCTTGTTTGACGAGGTAGGTCTGACAATGGTGAGACATCTCCTGGCTGATGCTATGGCCCATTTCAGGCCGCGGGCTTAGAAGTATAACAACTTTTGCCCGTCATGCTGCTTTTGCCAGAAGCAAGAGACCTGGTGTAAGCTACTGCAATATCTGGCATGGAGAATGCCTCGCTACTGCTGAGTGCAAGTCTTACAGGAGGCCACTCTGAGAGATATTGCACAGATGGTAAGAAGAGCTTTGCACAGCACTTTGAAGTTCCGCAGACTTCACTATGGATTGATGGTCTGATTTGAGAACATGTCATCTCCCACTGAAGTCTAGTGCAGAATTGACAGAGCAGTTGCACAGCTTCGAAGAATTCTGTCTCCATGGCAGGCTCTTGCATTGTACCTGCGAAGTGACCGCCATGATTTCAGAAAAGCCAAATGGGGCTGGCATCAAGAATCGCATGCCAATCTCAGAGGGTCTTGGAAAGGGTGCATGTGGATGCGAAGGACTCTTGGCTTTGAGTTCGAGAGATGCCATCAGCCTTGACGTCATACTGATTCTTGGAGGCGAGCCAGCCAGCAGAACGCGGTTGTACCAGTCTGATGAGCTGAGGATCGATAGATTGCCACGGAATGATGACAGAGCATTATGCACGAAGCCATCAGCGACACGATCCTGTGTTGAGTTGCTGGGAAGACGAGTGATGGGTAATCATGATGCTCGCTTCTGAAAAAGATCACATGACTTTTAATCTGACTTAGATTCGAAATTCCTTTACAATCTTGGCATGATCAGGCTGTGACAAAAGGGCGCCTGCCGATGAGTCAGTGCACGGAAGCTGCAGTGGCATTGATTTGCGTGCGAGAAGCGATAACTCTCTGATGGTAGTTGACCGAGAGGTGGTAGTTATCAGACATGCTGCACGTCGTGCCACGCCTGCTTGCTTGCCACATGCTACAAAAGCCTGCTTATAAGCAATTGTCCGCAGTACAGCTGCTCCAATGGCAAGTCGTTGTACTTTCAACAAGCCAGCTGCTCGCACGGGGTCTACTGCCAACTGCCAGCATGATGCAGATTGACTTCGGCATTGCTGCGCTTACACATGATCCCGCAGGATCCTTGTGGGATTGCGATTCTACCCGCCAAAATCATGATTTTGCCATCTGATTGACGTCACTTTTTCATCGTCACGAGGGAATTCCTGTGAGCTGTCCCAAGATGTGAAGAGGCACGTCCGTTTGAGCGGGTCCAAGGAGTGCGCCGTGAATCGCAAGAAGCCCGGAAATTTCCATTCTCGGGCCACGACAAGCTTCTGCGTCGTGCAGACGCACAAGGACTTGTCACCGTACCGCTTGCTCGACCACGAGACTGGAGATGTCCGGTTGTCCTCGGCAGCACGTGGAGGGGTCCGTTCACGTCTCGTAGAGCTCCCACGAACAGCCGGCTGTGTGTAAGCTGCTCACTGTGACTGGACGGAGAGGTTCTCAAACTGAGGAGGTGAAGCCCTTCATAGCTGCTGATATGTGCACTTTTTGAAACGCGATCATGACCTGCAATAGCAGTCTGAGGTCAGGAAACATATTGTCTGCTTTTACATGGCTTGTGTGTAGCCGACCTTGTTGCCTCTCAAGGCTTTGCAAACGAACAGAGTACAATATAGACGTTGCTGGCAAACAAGGCAAACTGCCTACCGGCGATACTGCAACGCCAGCTGGTTGCAAGCTTGAGTGCCACCACCGGTTTTCCAGTTGCTAGAGCTGCATTCAGTTCAACGAGGTGGAGACTGTTGCAGCCTGCTGGGGACTCTGGCCCTTCGTCTGAACCGGGCAACTTTCCGCAAAGTCTCAGTTGTAGACACAATTATAGACATAGCTGAGGATATCCCGGTCCCGGTCCCGGTCCCTCGAGAACAGAGCCTTGCCCAGCCTGATCACTCTTGTTTGGATATTGTGAGCCAATCCGAGACCTCTATTGTCGCTCCGAAGGCTTCCAATGCTCGTCAGTTGTGTGCGTTTGGATTCAGTCTCGTTGATCTACGACAAGCGAGGGGAGGCAAGAGTGCTGAAGGGAGTTCTCACTCCACTGCAGGACGCGATCCACTCTACAGGCCCAAGGTCTGCCCGCATGCTCCGCTGCGGAAGTGGAGAAAGTCCCAAGGCCCGGCATCACCCGGATCGTCAGCGGACCATCGGCAGGGTGAGTGACTAGTCGGCTTGTTGATCAACAGCTTTCGCGGCAGTCTCTGTTCACCACAAAGATACACTTTGTCTAACTGCCCCCTGGCTGCCGTCGTATCGGAGGGAGTTGCTGTCCCAGTGGATTCCCACCGCCACCTGCTGAGGACCTCCCCGGAAAACATTCATAGACTTGCTTGGTGACATTGACCCTGTGCCTTTGCAGAAGCGCAAAGGAGGTCCTGGAGTTGAGGCACCGGCAAAATTCTTTCGACCTGCACCCAGCACAGACAGCTCGGTCAGCAGTACAGTTGATCTGTCGCGGCAGCAGTTGTTTCGGCTGGGCAACACACCAACGAGTGGCTTACATTGGCCTGCATCCTCGCTGCAGCCAGGTGAGCCGCCACCTTGGCACAGGGATCATGGAGCTTGCCTTGCTGTTGTCATGCCAGTGCTGACTCCCTTATTATCAAAGCAGGATGCAATTATTGTGGTAGCTTGCTGCATGGCGGCCCTGCAGAGCTGACCCTCCTAATGCTGAAAAGTACCCATACGCATTGCACAAATCAATGTGATCAGCAGGACAATACCTCCTGAGGAGTATCGACAGGTGCAGCATCTCAATCGTGCTTTTTGCACGAGACACACTGTGCTTTCCATTTTCAGGTCCTGAATGCAATCACTGGCTCTGACTTCATGTGTCTTGCATTGTTCTGTATCAGGTGCAGGTAATGTCAGAATTAGCATGGCGTCTTATCATTTCAAGGACATGACTATAAAGATGGCCGGGTGCATCGCATGCATTCACATCTTCCTACTGCTGCACAGGTGGCCCGGCAAAGAAAGCACGCATTGGCACACTCTTTGGAGCGCCTCGGACAACTGACTGCCAGCCGTTGCATGCAGTAGACTGTGCTCTCTACCCAGCAGCCTGCAATTCGTTTCCATCAGACGGCAGACCCCTCAGCAGCAGCTCTGCTCGACATCGCCGCAAGTGCAGTGCCATTCCAGAACTGGCCCCCGCTGCCTTGCAGTACCCGCTGCATGCATGCTCACCCCTCACAGGGCTGACCCCATGGCAGCCCGGGGAAATGCCCTCCCGATGCGCCAGCTCATCCACGCCAGGCGCCCAGTGCAGCACAGCCACGCCCCCAGCTGATTGCTCCATCCCCTCCAGCTGCCAGACAGAGGGTCCTGCCAGGCTTGTGGGGGACAGCTGCCTTTTGGGGGCCAGACTGCCCCAGGACACATCTGACATCATCCACCAATGGGCCGGGCCCGTCCTGCAGCAGCCCCACCGGCATGACACATTTTCCGATAATGAGGTCACAGCCTGGCCGACTCCCGATCTGCCTGCGGGCGTGCATGGCTCTGCAGCCACGCTCCTCCCCCTCACGCAGGCCATGCGCAGGGAATGGCTCAATCTGGGCCTGCCCCCCCAGCCCCGCCCCGCCCCTCATGCATCGCAGCATGCCCTGTCTGCATCCCCTTTGCCCCCCCCCCCCCCCCCCCAGTGCCTACATCGGCTCACACAGTGTGCGCATCGACAGTTGCCCACACTTCGGTCCAGCCCGGCGTGCAGCTCTGCAACCCACTGCACAGCGATGCTGGCATGCATCCCGAGGCTCGATGCATCGGCCGACATGCAGAGCCTCAAGTCATCAGGGATTCTGTGTGCCCAAGCAGCAAGCACCTGTACCCCAAGCTGAGTGTGCCTTCAGCTCCTCATACCAAGCAGCTGGCGCAGCAGCGTCCGCAGCAGCTTCCGCCAATGGCCCCAGTGCTGATTGCTCCGGCAGCTGAGAGCTGGCTGGATGCAGACCTGCGAGCAGCTTCTCAAACAGCTGCTTCCAGGGTTGCTCTGGACAAGCAACCTGGCGCTTCAGATCTGGCGGGCTATAAGTCAGGATTTCACTGGAGCGTCCCACATGCACAGGAGTGCAAGATAGAGCTATCGGAGGGCTCTGCTAGCTCATGCATGGCAGCCGAGCCGTACCCTGCACCATCCAAGTTCCAGCAGCAGCAGGTGCATGCTTGTGGCTTTGTCGAGGCCACCGAAATCTTTGCCAGGCCAGTATCAGATCTGCAAAGCCCCCATGAAGAGGCGGCCCCCTCTGCAGCTGGGCCCACTGAACACTGGCAGGCCTGCCCCCAGCAAATCTGATGGGGGCGCACAGCTCCAAGCAGGCAGTCATGTACGGCCTGTCCATGGAGTACTGGTTGCAGCAGCAGCAGGCATGGCTGCAGCAGCAACAGATGGCCTTGCAGCATCAGGAGCGCATCTCCATGCAGCAGTACCATGTCCCCCGACACATGGCAGCCTTCAGCGACCCCCACTCTGCATCGGCCCACCTGATGGCACAGGAGATTGGCCCATCCTCATACGCTGGGTTGAGGGGATATGGGGCACTGCAGCAGCAGCAGATGCAGGCTGTCAGGGGCCTGCCTGCACCGAGCTCGATGCATGGCACCCACCCCTGTCACCCGGGCAATCTGATTACTGAGCAGGCTTTGCAGAGCCATGCACACTGTCATCTCAGCGGTGCTGTCACGCACATGCACAGCTGGTCATGGCAGCAGACCCAGGCAGTCTCCAACAGCATGTACCCATCCGCGCAGTTTCATGCTCCCAGAGATGGGTCGTCTGGCTTGGGCATGGCATGTCCAGATGCATCCATCTCGCTCCACGCCGGATGGCTGTTGCGGCGAGCGTCCCCTCTGCATCCTACGCCCATACCGGTCATGAGCTGCAACTCCAAAGCTGCCCCCACAGGCAATGGTCCATGTTGCTGAGGCTAATGTGCAGCCGTCCTCCATTGTGCCTGCGCCCCCACGGTACATCATGGATCATGCAAGCAGCGGCCTGGCTTCGCAAGAACAGCCCGCTGTGGTCACCCTGGACCTGATCAGCAAATGCGCCTGCATGCTGGAGCTGCAGCAGATGGACACTGTCAAGCTCACGCTGCACTTGTACCAGCGCGTCTGCTCTCAGGTTTGAACACACACACACACTCACACACCCCCCCCCCCCCCCCCCCCCCCAGCGCAAGGGGGTGGGGGGCTATTTTCCGCCCTGGTCCCTGCCCCCTTGCTTCAATAAATTGATCGGTCTGATGTGCTGGCTTCATTGCCCAACCTGTGTCATTGACACATGCCTAAGCACTTGTATGATCTGTGGGTGGCACATTCAAAACCATCGCTATCAGCATTCGAGACATTGCAGCCCGCTGCAACTCAATCCTTGCTGCTCTGGTTTTGCAAGGCTGCCCTGGTCTCACTGAATGGACTGCTGTGTTTCAGCATTTAAGTGACTGCGTGACAATGGTACACTGGATCTGAGCATAGGAACAGAAGGGCATGAATTGCCAGATGATTGTGCGTCCAGCTCTTGCGATGCCCAAATGCACATCAGGGTCACTGCTGGTCATGTATGCTTTCGTGTCCTGCAGCCACACCTATTGCCCCCAATCTGGGCAGTCTTCCCATTGTGCAGCCTTGCTGTAGCTGTCTGTATCCTCAAAGAGTCCCCCCCCCTCCTCCTTGTTCCCCCTCTGGGCAGGCTTGGGAGCGCACCTCTTGCAACATGCTTACCGGCCGACAGTACTCAGGTCAATTTTGAGCCAGGTGCTGAGCAGGATTATGTGGATGCACTGGCATCTGCATAAACAGGAATTGAAACCCATTCAAGCCGCAGCTTACGGATTGCTGAGCAGCATGGTGCATGCAGGTGCAGAACGTCCGCTTGGTGGTGGATGGGCAGACAGTAGGCATGCCCCTGCTGCTAGTGGGCTGCCTCTGGATTGCGGCCAAGCTGGAGGAGGGCCGCAAATGCATCCCCTCTGCAAGCCGCGTGGCCACCCTGATCTGCACTCACCGAGCCTGCATCGTCGCCATTGAGCTCTACCTCATGGGCCTCTTCCACTGGCAGCCCCTCCATGGCTGGCACCTCTGACCCCTCCACGTCCTGTACAGCCCTGCAGCCTCCGCTGCCCCAAGGGCCCACAAATGCCCCTCGGGCCCCCATCTGCCCCAGGGTCCGGGCGTGCCAATCCAGACTAGCCTACTTGCATGTCACTTGCAGCCGCTGCAGCCAGGCTCCCTGAGCTGTCCTCAAGGCCTTGTCCCAGGACTGGGGCCTCTCCCTTGGCCATTCTCGGCCCGGCTCGACATGCACCCTGCCGGCTCTGAACTGAAATGCTGCAGTCCTGTCCCAGTGGAGAGCCTGCACCTGGATGCGGCGATCCGGCTCCATTGTTGTATCACGGCTGGGAAGTCTTAAATGTTCTGTACCCGAAAGCTGCAATTCAAGGGTCATCCCTCTGACAGCCTTCCCCGATGAGGCGCTTGGTCAGATCTGGCTTATGAAGTCACAAGGCTAGAACGCATGGACGCATGGCTTTTGCCCGGCAGTGCCAGAGTGCGAACTGCTCATGCTGCAGTACCAGCCCATGTCTCTGGCTCATGCAGATGAGGCGCCTCTCAGATCTGTCCCAGCATCAATGCATGAACCAATCGTGTGCCACAGCACATCAACAGGCATTAGCACCAGTCGGCATGACAGCAGCGCGTCTTGCAGCTGCCGTGTGCCACTGAGCCAGCACGCTGAAATCTCCTTGGCGGGCTTGTGCTGAGAACCTTCCGGCCTGTCCCCAGAATGCTACCCTTTGCTCAATGTACCTTCACCTCAATGCACCCCATGGCAACCAGCTATAGTATATCTTGACCAAGTCACTATGTGAAGCCGGCTTGTCCAGATCGTTCTGGTGAGGTAGCACTGAGTCCATGAACAGTCCCCAAAGTTTGTCGGCCGGCTTCTCAGCCACAGCTGTCAGCAGATGTACAGGATGGCCAGCGTCATGTCTGCACTGGTATTCCCGCAAATTTCAGATGTCCAGAGGTGCCTTGATGCGGCGAGACAGAAGCGGCAATTCCATGAACCAGCCTCACGCATGAATGTCCCTTACAATTTGGTCTGTAATCTGATTGAGGGGAGCGTGCACATGCAACGAATGACGCCCATAGATCAGCCATGACACCTATTGTTTGTTCGTCCAGCCTCCAGCATCATTTTTGGGACAGATATTGCTCAACTATTCTGATCTTCCCGGTCAGCTTAGATACTCCGTGCATATTCCTTTCAAGCACTGCCTTCCCCAAGTCAGATGCACTGACCATACTAGTACATGTAGGCCTCCTGATGCTGTGATCTCAATCACAAGCAGCAGCACAACCTTGTCAATGATGCATAGCGTAGATGCTTATCTGTGCTGGCCCTCCTCCCAGTTGTATCTTCATTGCTTTGGAAGCACTCTTCACACACCACAGACACATCTCCAGTTCCCATCAGACATATTTATGTGAAGTTGCAGGTTCTATGTGCTTCTCAACATGCTCTTGGACTTCCAAGATCTCAAGTTCGAGCCATGTATTTTCATGTCCCACAAATCTTGGATGGCTGTCTAGATCATGGTGTGCAGATTGTGTCTGTATGCTGTATAAGTCAAATCGAAGCATGTACGATGCATGCTCATCAGGCAGCCGCCCCCGTGGTCATTATGGCTTTGCTCATTTTACGATGTGTTGGTGATGCCCCAAGACCCTTGCTGCCTTGTTGAATGGTGTCTGACATTTGAGCTGCAAACTGGATGCTTGAGCAATTCAATCAAATGTGCATGCACGCTTGTTGACTTCGGGATACTACTGCAAAATCATCCCATGCCAAGCGGCCATACAATTTGCGGCTCCGAAGCCTGCAAGCACCTGCACTGTTTGTGGCAGCCGATACAAGCATGCGCGCATGCGACTGGCTTGATAAAGTCAAAGGATCCACCCGCTGTACAATTTGCAAGTGCAGCATTGTGGCTGCAGTACCAACAACATCATGCACTCAGCCTGGGCGGGTGCCAGTAGTACCATTGGTACCACAGTGCCGGTATACCATTGTGGTACAGGTACATAGGCCATTATGCGCATTGCTGTACGGCCGTTGCGGTACCGGTATCTGGCCAGCAGTCAGGGCGTCGCACAAACGTCCTGAGTGGCCCGGGGGCTGTCTGTTGCTGTCTCGCAGGGCTGGCCGCGGGACCGCGACAAGTACAAGTACAGGCATCAATTGTGCCGAGCCGGGCGGTTGCCGGACAGTCTGTCGGGCGCTTTGTGCGTCCCTTCCAGCCAAGCAATACACAGCAATGCAGGCTTCAGGGTTCACCTGTCAGAATGCCAGCAGCTTTCAGGGCCAGCTCTACTGACGCAGTATATTTGCAGATCTTTCAAAACCAGGTTGGCCACTGGCCAAAGACTTGAGTGAGCACCGCGTGTTTCAGAGAATCTGACCCTGACACTCGTTGCAGTTCATCAGCAGATACGACCTAATTGCTCTGCACGAGGATCTGCTGTTCTTCGTGCCTCACAATGCGGTATGCATGCCTCGAGTGGTGCTCCAGCTCCCAAACATAGACTTGTGATAAACTTGAAAGCCTGCCCAGATTCAAACAGTGTTAGTTATGCAAGCATCATGCATGTGATCCTTGTCATGGCATTGCATCCCCCCCCCCCCCCTCCCTTCATCATGACACTGCATGACTAGCAGGGAACTTCATGTGCAACAATGTGCAGTACTGGCGAGACCCATCCCCCAAACTCCGGGTCAATCCCAACAGTACTGACGAGCCCACATGACCCTTTGCTGATTCCCATTACTTCGCTCGGAGGCACTTGCAGCTGTCAAAGCCAAGCAGGAGCCCTCTTACGACTGCGGCCGCAACTATGCTGAACTCTATGGAACTTCCTGCTATGAGCTGCTCGACAGGCACAGCCTCACATACAGGAGACTTGCAACAGGTCCAATGCACAGTCCAGACGAATCTCGTGCCTCAAGCATGCACTGATTGCAGGGTCCTGAAAATTCTGCCCTTTTCTGCTGTCACAGACTCACATGCAGGGACTTCGTGACAGAATCCAGTGCAAAGGCCACCTGTATCCTGTACCTCAAGCATGCACTGAATGCAGGGTCCCTGGAAATCCCGCCTTTGTCCGCCGACGTGGCAAGGATGCCCTGTCTGAGGTGGATCCTGCACAGATCAACTGGCGCAAGACCCTGGACCTCAACCTGCTGGTGCACTCAGAGTACACTTTGACGGTGGCTGCATGCGCCTACAATGCTCTG
Source organism: Ulota crispa (assembly GCA_963920765.1). NCBI lineage: Eukaryota > Viridiplantae > Streptophyta > Bryopsida > Orthotrichales > Orthotrichaceae > Ulota > Ulota crispa. The sequence continues at coordinate 14,437 of CAWUCP010000294.1, forward strand.
CACCTGCAGCGTCTGCAGGACTCCGCCTCTGTAGGCCCTGGCCTGACTCAGGTGGGTCCTTGTGAACAATTGCATGATGTGTTTCAATGTGTTTCTGTCATCGTCAAAGATCCTCCATGTCTCTTGGGTGGGTCGTTTCTGTGCCATGATGGATGTGATGTGTGGCGTCTTTCATCCGGGGGGGGGGGGGGGGGGGGGGGGAAGGTTGCATCTGCAGCGCCTGCAGGACTCTATTTCTGCTGCCTTGTTCTGACTCAGGCAGTGATTTATAGCAAGATTTATTACGAGATTTGGCATTCAAGAGCTGTGTGCCTTCCCAGTCAGAAGTCTCACTATGATTTTACGCCATTTGTCGCCATAAGCCTTGTTGGCTTGAATGCGATTGTAAATGCTGCTGCTGCTGACTCGGGCAGACAGCTCCAATCTTTGTGTTGTTGACCTTGAAGCTCTCGGGATTCTGTGCTGCTGATGCAGGCGTAACTTCAGGAATGCCATCCTGCTTTCGATTGCTATGCATTGCGGTCTGCATCTTATCTGGGCAGGTGAGGCATGCAGGCTAACACAGATTTGGCATGGCCCGACTTCATGGTCTTGTAGTCATTGACTCATCTTTAATTGTAAGGCCTCTGTCCTTAGCCCCGAGGATGGTCTGCAGACTTTGCCATGCAGACTGATGCCCCACGATAATGCATCGTGGGGCATCAGTCTCCGGGCCTGATGCTCTCTGGAATGCCAAGGCATGGTCATGTTGACCATGGATGTAATTGTGAAAGGGCGCACCATAGCATGCGGGTGAGGCGCAAAATTGCAGTTTTGCTTTACATGAACGGCGGCTTCCCAGAAAATCCCCAAATGCCTGCGCTCATACATGAGCGCTCAAGCAGAGCTCCCCATCATGAGCACAGCCTTCCACACTCATTCTCTGGCCATCAGCTCTTGTGGCAAGCTGTTGAAAGGCCTCATGAATGACTGGAACGCCTGCAGGAGCCCTGGGTGTGCAGTCCAAGAGCATCTGCACCTGCATTGCGAAACGTCCGCACGTTTTGCCCTGCATCATGAGCTACATCTGGTTTGTACATGCTGTGCAGGTCAGGCGGAACATTGCAGCGTTTGCCAGTGTACATGGGCGTGCAGCCAGATGGCCAGCACGGGGGGTGGGAGCAGCCGCAACCCTGCTATCCCCAACATCTACTCGCTGTGGATGACTTCCAGGACGTATTCAGCTCAATGGTAGGTGCTGGCTGAACATTTTCTTTCCTGTTCTTGCCAGGACAGCACCACGAGTGAATTGTCTGCAGTATTGCCTCCACCAGTAGCATTGTCCAGCAGTTAGTAACACCTGTGTCATGGTAGCTTCTCAAGAGATTGCGAGTGTTGAACATTGTCTCCTGGACATTTTGATACCTGAAAGCCACGGACCTGTTGACCGACACAGGTTGCGATGACAACGGCGCTGTCTTCGACCATCAGCATGCTAACAGGATTGCTATGGCTGCAGCTGCGTCGTGGATATCCCACACTCGCAACAATACCCACTGGAATGGTGTTTTAGAGCCCGGTTTAGTATTTTTAGCCCATTTGCATGTTCAAATCCTTTCTCTTGCCAATTATTCACATCTGACATGGTCAAACTGGCAATCAGATGTATACTCCAATACTAGGCAATACCGGCCCTGGGCTTCAGCACTCCCACTAGGACTTGGCTGACCTGCCGTTTCAACTGATCATTCCAGATGATCGCGAAAGATGCACATTGCATTCAGGAAAGGTCTCCTGCAACAATGAGGTTTGCAGAGTGGCACTTGTAATTACAGTACTTCTGTGGGCTTGCGCTGAGCATTTTGTGGCATTGGACTGCATCATGGCCAGGCTCAAGCCCAAAATTTTGGTAGACATGCAAGCGCCCCCCCCCACTGGGTGCCTTCTCCCCCCGGGAGGCGGGGCAATTCCGAGGGGCGTCTTCAAGCAAGAGCCCATTATCTTCCCTATGCCCAGATATTTGCCAGCGCCAATGTCACTCTGCTATGACTGATTTCGTCACTGCAAATCCTGCAGGTGCTGCCAGACGCGCAGTGGACGTATGCGGTGCTGCTGCATGCACAGCCATGCTGGACATGGCCCTTTCTGCAGGACCCCCTGCAGCCAGCCCTGCCTGCAGCCCCCAGCCCGCCTCAGGCTATATCATCATCCCAGGCCTCCCACCCAAATCAAGATCCTCAGAAGCAGCGCGGACTCATGTAATGAACCCCCCTTTCATTGAGAACCCCCATCCAGGCTCGCCACAGCAATGGCTTCGAATGAACACTCACCCAGTGCAGAGCTCTGATGTCAGCAATGCTGCCTTCAGCAGCCCTCGTGGGTCTCAGTCTGCATTTGGCAGTTCCACAGTGCAGCAGGTCTTCACAAATAATGGCAGGGGACATTTCGTGCTTGCAAGGGCATCCAGTTCCCCCGAGCCAGTCCCCAACACACGGCAACTCTCAGGGCCAGCAGCATTTCCCTGCTCACACTGCACATGCCAGGGGAGCTTCTGGGCAGGTCAGTGGAATTGATGGACAGCCTTGGTCCAATGGACGGCCACAGTCCTCCATGCAAACAGCCAGTGGCCACTCTGGAGGCGAACAGCAGCCAGCCCAGGCTGAACCTGTAGCAACATTCAGAAGCAATGAAGGCGCTGGACATTTGAGGCAGGATGGAAGTGCAATTTCTGGGCATTCTGGGGCACCTGCAGTTTGCAGCCATTCTGGGTTGCATGCAGCCATAGGCAATGAGGGGGCGGATGCCCGGGATCTGCCCAAGTCCAAGCTGCTGTTCTCGGGCTTTGTCAGCTTCTCGCAGCTGCAGCAGCAGCATCTGCAGAGCCAGCAGGCCAAAGCAGAGAAGGGGTCCCAGGGATTGCGTGGCGGTTTCAGACCCCATGCCTCCCTGGCGTTTGCCTGGCGACCCCCCTGGCTCAGCCCCCACCGATGCTGCGGGTCCCCAACCCACTCGCGTCAAGATGACCGGCCCAGGTGGGGAAGGCTTTTGCTGAAGTTGCCTGTCACCTGGGCTGCCCCCAAGGTCCACCCCTCCACTGGACACCCCCCCACAGCGTCCCACAGGCCACCCCACAGACTGCAGTCAGGCCCGCAGACAATGATGCACCGAGAGAGCTTCCTGCCTGGAGTACAAGGCAGCAGCGCAATGGGCTGGCAGACAAGGGGGCCGTGGAAATGGTCACAGAGGCGTGAGGGGTACAGGGACGGTGGCCGTGGGGACGAGAAAAACAGCAGTGGTAGGAGCAGTGAGTGGGTGCCTGTGGCGAGGCAGTCCCCCGGGATCCAATCTTGGGACTGAGGAGCCTGCAGGCTCCTGGAAATCCCGGCTCTGGAGCTTCGCAGCTTCCAAGCTGCCGCCCTCCCTGAAAGGTGACCTGATCAGCCCGATGCATCTTGTTCCTGCAATTGTGGTGCTGTCTCACTTGAAAGTGAGACAGCCAACTCGCGCCTTCCAAGCTGCCCTTCCTGACAGGTCACGTTGTCAATGCTGTGAACAAGTAGGAATGCATGTTGCCATTGCAGCATGGGGGCCTGCTGTGACAGCCTATTTCTGCACGTGTTGAGACGCCCGCTTACTGTCCTGCCCTCTGTGTGTGTGTGTGTGTGTGTGGGGGGGGGGGGGGGGGGGGGGGGGTGATGCAGACCGCTTGCTTGGTGCATGGCACCCCATGCATACAATTGGAATGCTGGTCCCTCAGGATGCCATTCTGTTGGGCGAAGATGAGGTTTTGCGTACAATTCCTGGGGATCATCCAGAGCTTGTGCGGGTCAGCTTGTGCAGATCATGCAGGCTGTGGTGTTGTTGGGCATGATGGATTGCAATTGTCTACAGCACGTTGCCCAGACCATGCCTCCATGTATGAAGCCGCTATTGAGCCATTGGCTGTGACGTGGCTTGGCCAGCATTGTGTGAAAGCAGGCAGGTAGTCGTGAATATTTACCCTTGGGGACAAACAAAGCATGCTGCATCAGCGGAGCTGTCGCCGCAGCATGGCGGCTGTCTTGCATGGCTACTTTCTATCAGAGGCAGCACAATGTCAGCAGCACAAATACTGTAGGCTCGCCATCAATCAATGTCTTTTCGACATCATGCAATGAATGATGCGCAGTCAGATAGGTGCGGAGGCATTTCTGCCGAGCTTTCTGTGCCTCGCAAGGATCTTGCACAACATCATTCGAGCTCACAAGTTGAGGTCTGATACCACCAGGACTATCAGGGCCTGTCCTGGACTCCATCACAAATGCTTGACAGCGTGTGTATTTATTTCATCATCTCAAATGATGGAGGCATCTGGCGCTTTACAGGAAACGTGAATGCTGGTGCCCAGCCGCGCCTGGAGCCCCTCGGAAGTACGCTGTGCTCTCATGAGCTTATGCCTGCCTGTGGACGTGCTTCAGGCCCGCATGACGGCGGAATGAAGGTTGTTGGATTTTTCTTCTACATTATGAATGCTCCCGAGGAGGCAGCTGCAGTGCCTCTGAGCATCTATGGAGCGTCCATGACCCCTGCAGACAAAGCAGCTTGCAGACTGCAATTGACCTACATTGAATTCTCTGGTCAGTCCACAAGATGGTTCACTGTGGCTTCAATACTTCTGTACACGTTGCAATTAGCTGACATGTCCACAATCGCTGCCAAGGGGTGCGCCCCTCACCGTAGTGGTATCCTGCAGATGTGCATTGCAGTCAATTCCAATGGCTGTTCATGAGATTTCAGCGGCATCTCTGTAGGGCTATGGCATGCAATGTGGCGCTTGTGACACGACCTTGGCTTACTGTTCACCATTGTAGCCTGGTCATCAGAGCCATTTGGGCCAGTAACATCAGTCTGCTCCCAAGCAGGTTAGGGTGCGGTGCAATACGGAGCATGATCATGATGAGCAAGGACTCGTGCCTTGCCACTTTAGCAAGCCTTGGTGGCAAATATAACCAGATGGCGCCGTCAAATCAGCAAATTTCAACTGCAGCTGTGTGCGCAGTCACCATGCAATGTTGTCAGCTGTGTCCATAGTATTTTGTGGGCATGTGGGCCAGCCACATGCTGCGAGTCTGTTCATGCTCCTTGCATCCATTTCAATACAATCTTGTGATTAGATTGCCAATGCTGCTGCACAGATCGCAGCTGGAGTATCGCGCATGCATGGTGACTTTGTTCTGTGCATGCAATGTCAAATATTCCCCCAGCACTGTTTTCACCCAGCCTCTGGAATGTTGATGTCACATCATGAAAATGCTTGATTGCCAATTGTCAATCATTGACAATTGTCAATGATTGGTTGGTTTGTCCACATGCAAATGCATCACAGGCACGTTTTCAACGCCAGGAGCACGGGCCTGAGTATGTAATCCTGCTAGATCAGCCCGTTACGAGCAGATGCGCATGACGATGCATCACCAGACGTGGCAGTGCTGCGAATCAAGGCGCCTACATCTAAAAGCTTCAGGATCTTGCTAAGGCATCCCGCCTAAGCAAATTGGTGACACGCACTGCACCTGTCTTCTAGACTAGGCTGCTGTTCCTTCAGATCGCCCAAGCGGCTTTGTAGATCTGCACCTCGTACGCATTTCTCGGCCGGGTTGTCTTTGCTATGGCACGAGGCGAAGGTGGTTTCGCCAAGCTGGTGTCAGCAAGCGTGCCACCACCACCCGGCTTCACCAATTTCACAAGGGTGCTCGAGATTTCCACGCTTGTGGTGACACTGATATGGGTGTTTGGTATCTGGGAGGCGTTAGCTTTGCACCCATCTACAAAGGTGAAGACACAAATGATCCAAGCGTCATCTTCAATTGGCATCCAATCTTCATGGCGCTGGCATTCCCCATTTGCATGGCTGAGGCCGTGCTTGCCTACCGTGCACCAATCGCAACAGCAGCTGACAGGTGAAGATCAGATACACAAACTGACTATCAATACATGTTTTGCTAATGACCATCTGACACGCATGCATGCCTCTGCATGCATCTTTCTGAGACACAATGAGATCTGCACACTGACGTCCAATGCCAAAAATGCATACGTGCTCACATAAATACAGAAATTTAATGTGGGGAGAAAACCCAGAGTCCAGACTTCCATGTCAGCATTGAAGCTTGCAGCCACCACGCTGATGTCAAATCCAGGTGCTTGATGGCTTTCAAGTGTCATTTTGTGCAGACCAAAAAGGAAGGTTCTCCACATTGCGCTGCAGAGCGCTGCCCTGCTCTTTCTCATTCTCGGGGTGATAACCACCATCAAAAGCCACACCCTGAAGCGGCAACTCCAATTCCTAATTTCTATACCCCTCACTCGTACATGGGCATCTTCACAAGCTCGTTGGCAGTACTTCAGGTATGCCTCCCTCAGTATCTGCATGATCTCCGCTGTTTTACCTCAATCAGGAATGATTTTGTCAGAGCCTGCAAGATCTCGACCCTTTCAGCTGGATATGTAATAGTATACATGAAGCATGCCTATCAGCACATTCATGCCCATTCAGAACCCTCTCAGCACAGCTGAGCATGCTCAGTCACATGTAATCCACCTGAGGCTCCGTCTGCAAAACCATTTGCTCTGCTCACCCTCATTCATGCTGTAGGTCCAGATGTGAGACTGTTGCCCCAGATCTCAGTGCATTACAGCATTGCCAAGGTAGCCTTCAGTCATTGCTGATGCGTCAGGAGTCATCAAAAGAGCTCGGCAAACTCTGCAATGAGCGAACAGATCTACTATGCTGCGTCACCATTGATACGCCACACTTTTGCATCGCGATTATGTGAATGTGCTGGGTGTGCTGCAGTACATTTTTGGCTTCTACGCCTTTGCCTTCCCCAAATTGGCTCAGAAGGACCGGGCAGCAGCGGCTCCCATTCATGCTTTCCTTGGAAAGACTGTCCTCATTGCCGGCCTGACGACAATGACAGTAAGTACCCTCCTCGCT
>CAWUCP010000295.1:0-17410 GCA_963920765.1 Ulota crispa
TGCAGACTGCTGCCGCACAGAAGCCTTGGCATCTTGCAGGAGCGCCCTCAACTGCAGCAGGCATGACTCGTCATGTATCCTTCGCAGATCAAACGGTGAAGCCATCATCATGTCCTGCCTCCCTCTGTATTCTGCTTCGCACACAAGTCAGCATGTGTTGCTGCAAGGACCAAACAACGAGAGGGTCATACGGGCAAGTAAAATGCAATCTGCAATCCGGAAAGGTGCATCGATATATGCTGAACCCAAAGATACTGCAGTAGGTGGACTTTCAATCGTTGCGAGGCACAAACCATATTGCGACCCACCACAGCTGCCTTGGGTGCCTTAAATAACCAAGTTACCTTGCAGATGCCAGCTAGCATGTGCAAATAGAGCATGTGCAAATAGAAGGTCGCTCTGGGGAACAATGCCACAGGACGGTCAGGCGAAGTCGTCAAATTCCTCGCATTGATCTGACGTAACAGCGCATCATCCTGAACAACTTCATGGGCATCTCAACTTGGATAAAAGGCGGCAACACTGCTGAAGTCTTGGCACCTGCGTCAGCTGGTAGGCTGCCAGGAAGGCGAGGCACTTGCGTCAAAGTCCTCTGATCAAGCTGTTGATGTCATGAGGTGAGACTGTGCAACGGTTTTGACCTTGAGAGATTCTCACGCCCTTCTCAGACTGTGTGACAAGCAGCAAGATCGCCCATTTCTGCACCTCTATCAGCTGAGTGGGGGCCAGGGAGGCCGCATGCAGCCCCAACCAGCACACAGCTGCCTTCATCGCCTCGCGTACTCCTTCCATTGCGGACGGGTGCCGACAGGCCCTTTGCAGAGTTTCTTTGATGTCAGCGAAGCTGCTGCTGCGCAAATCTCCTTGGACCTGCATGGAAGGGCCACTGGACACATGCCAAGATGCTGGGGCGCTGTCATGTTGCTCAAATGCCATATCATAACATGAGATGCCAAGAACAGGAAGCTAGCTTGCAATGACGAGCATCAGCGCTCTGTCGTGGTTTCCTGACTCGCTGGTCGCCAAGCAAAGCAGGTCGGTGAGCAAGATCAAACATCAAAGTTTGGCGCAAATGGCATGTCTCGCTTGCATTAACAAGAGCTCGACAAGTTGGTCAGAAGCAAGCTTTTGCAAGGATGTGCTCTGAACCTATTTACGGCGGCTTCATAGCTGGCTTGATTCGCTGACATGGCAGTTAATCTGGGGGCCAGCTGCAGTCATTGTCTTGCGATGCTGCCAATCTCACTCTCTTCCTCCATGGCAAGGTAAAGCATCTGCTTGATGCAGGGCCAGTGCTCGTCATGGACTGCTAGAACTTGGCATATTGCTCAGGGCATTCGCCCGCTATGATTCTGCAATGGGCATTTTTGGGTTGCAGAAGCGCTCTGATGAACGCCAACAGCATCTGCCTCATGAAAGATATATGGTTTGGACGCACTGAAGCAGGAGGAGTCACGTCGTCCGAGAGAGCTGCACTCCTGACTGCCTCAGTGTTGTGCTGTGCTGCCACCAGTCCATCAGAGTGCGCCGCCCAAGTCGTGCTGGCAGCAAGCTGAGCATGAGGGCGCCTGGCAGAGTTTTCAGCCTCCGCATTTGACACCTGGCCTGCCGCATGGCTGAAGCCCTGGCGGTATGGAGGTGGACGACATGGCATTCCTGCTGCCATTGCTGCTGTTGATGCTGCCGCTGTCTGCACCTACCAGCTTCACATCCGAAAGATGCTGCTGGGAATGCCATCAGCGGCTGATGAAGTGTCTGCTGACAAGTCCCTCGTCAGAGTGCCATGATCTGTCAAAGAGCTAGCGGCTACTGGATCTGCATCCAGCAGTGCTCTAGTCATGCCCTCTGCTGATGCTCCTGGTGCCGAATGCCGGCCCGTCAGCGGCTCAGCTGCATTTAAAGCACTGCCTGCGCTGTCTCTTGCTGAGCTCTGATCTTCTGCTGAGCTGTGGGCATGAGCTGGCTTAGAGGAGGATCCCACAGTCTCAGCAGCTGGGAGTGCAGGCTCAGCCACTGAGGCACCTGCCGAAGAGCCTGGCAGAGCTGCCCGCTTGCCCTTGACAGCTCTGCCCTTGCCCTTCTTCCCTGCGCGGCTGGTCTCAGAGCTGCCCTGGATGGCGGAGCCCCAGTCCATTTCGAGCAGCGTCTGCTCGCTGACGGGCTTCGCCTGCTTGGCTTGTGGCTGGGGAACTCCAGCGTGACTCGCTTTGCTGGCTCTGCTGCTTTTTGGGTCCGAGCGCGAGCCTGCAGACTGCTGGGCCACATGGTCTTCACCTGTTGCTATCTCTCTGCAGGACCGCACAGCTGCATCGATCTGTGCAACAGATGGTCTGCCACCATTGTCGTACACACCCTGCGACAACAGGAGTTGCTTGGGCAGGGGATCGTTGGGGCAATGCATATGCATCAGCTGTCAGACGGCATCATCTTGCAAAGAATCCGCAGCATTCTGGGATGCTTGGGTGTCGGAAAGCTGCAAACAGGCTACCTGGGAGTGGTTCTTGACGTACCCACACCTGTTTTGAACAGAGCAAGAATTCTTCGAGGTTGTGTCACTTTCATGACCTACAAGATGCACGACAGGACAATTTATCCAAGGCGCATCATGACAGGATCGTAGAATGAGCGAATGCAACGTCCAGTCACCATGAGCTCAGCGGCAAACAGAGTGCATGCAGTGACCAGTATGTTCTCTATCTAGATGCCAGGCATCGGGACAATGCACATTGATTTGCAAATTTCTCCACAGACTTCAGGGGGCATGAATGACAACCTGCATACCTGAAGCCTTCATAGCAGCCGGTATCTTGCTTACAATCAATGAGCACAGCTGGCGCGTGCACTTGACATAGAAACATTGTGGACAACAGATTTACAGCGACCAGCAACCATCTCTTGTGCCATCATTCTTCAGCTTACATACCAAGGGCAGTCCGAGCAAGACATCAAGTCAGCAGGAATACAAATTGTATAAGAAGCTTATGATCCCTTCACAAACCATTGTGTATTGGTAGAGAGTGATCAGCAAGCAAGGCAGGCATGCGGAAGCATGGCAGCACCGTTGGTGACTGTCAGCTACTGACAGAATGGTGCGAATTTCCGGCTTTGTCACAGATTGCAATCTGAGGCTCAGGATATAGTGCATGCAGGGCGCGTTTATTCCAGCTGCATAACCTTTTTGCACCAGATCTGAAGCTGCTTGAGAAGGTGGTCTGCAAGCTTCTGCTGCAACTCGCGCCGCTCACTGATTGGCAGGCGCAGATCAAGCGATGGAGTGCATGGCATGACGCTCTGCATGAGTTGAGCAAGCTGCCTCTCTCTCAGCTGCAGCTGCCTGCAGATCAATTTCAGGTTGGGCGGTCCACGACCAAGCACAGTGACCAGCCCTCCGACATTGATGTGAGCAAGCCAAATTCAAGTCAATGCTGATCACCACTTCACAGCACTCTGATCACAATGGCAAGCAAGTAGTGAATGACAGCATGGCAGGTGGAGGTCAAATTATGAAATCGACATATGCAAGCTTTGCTCTGTAGCACATGTCTGGCATTCTGCTAGCAAAGCAATGACTCCGATGCTGACTCCGAGATCTTCCTCAACATGATATCACGTGGTGCAGCGGCCAACGAAGCTAGCTTCTGTACGACACAGGCGCAGATCACGCCTCCCTGCTTCATGGTCCAGGCTTGAAATCTATTATTGCAATCTGTCAAATGCCTGTGTCCTGAGTGGTACGCGTCCAGAAAGCATCGGCCATCTGATCAATTTTGTTGCAATGCAGACCTGGTGCAAACAGAGCATCTAAGCTCCTGATTCACATTGCTCTGTTGTTGCTTCTCTGCACCACGTGCCTGTTGATGTTCTGGCTGCGTCGTGAATGGCCTTCAGGTACTGCCATGAAGTCATCTTTCTGCCCAAGTCCATTTCCTGCCGATCTTAGAAGACGTTGCTCATGAAGAATCAGATACATGACATGACATCAGTTGAGCACTTACTGATAGAGGAAGCTGGCCACTGTCCAGTCAGGTGGAGTGTGTTTGATGGCTTGGCAGGTTCGAAGTAGCTCAGGCGGTGCATCCTGCTCTTGCAAGTGCTTTGCGTTCCGTGTCTGGACAGGGCCATGAGAACACAGGAATGGATGAAACTTGTCAATCACTGGAGGCAGGACAGCTGAGAGCTGGCTGCCCAGCAGAATCCAAAGCAGGAGCTTGCCCTCGTCCAGAGTACTATCAGCCGGCAGGTTCAGAGTGCAACGCAGGCGTTCCTGCATCAGCACATCCCGCTGCTTCAGCAGTACGTCTCTGAATGGCAATGACCAATGTAAAAGATGATATCCCCAATCTGATGCCCAGGGCAGCCTGGAGACATGCATGGAGTAAAAGATTCTGCAGAGCCTCAGCGCCATGCATCATGATCTTCCATGCTGACCCTGGCCATGCTAGCGAAGCTTGGAGGTTCTGCATGCTTGTTGCCTGAGAAAGCGCCATGCTATAGGCTGTTGATTGGCCACTGACGGAGATGAACCTTGACGGTCAAGTCACCTACAGAAGCTCAGTAGGCAAAGTTGCCACAGCCTATCCTGTAAGACGATTGGTGCATCCAATGCTGCCCGCATAGATGCAATTTTCGCAATAAGGCACCTGCAGCTTGTCTTTAGCGAATTGGCTTAACATAGGTCTAAGGCACAGTTGTCTTTGGCATGATGTGTCAGGATGCAGTTTCTGTTTGGCACAGCAGCTAGCAGCTGTGGCTCATCCCTGACAAATCAATCTTGCAGTCATGAAGTCAGAATTTTCTTCAAGCTTACGACTCCGAGATTACAACTCCGAGACGAGGCTCTACATCTTTGATGAGCGCCTGTAACATGAAGAATGTGAGCAATCTTGTCAAGCCTCAGTCAAGATGTCGGGCATTACAGATGAGAGAATGTTCTTGTTTCCGAGCCAAAGGGACCAAGCTTCTGCTGAAGGAAATATCTGTGCATGACTGGAGGTGTATGATTGCGTTTCACCTCCTGCATGCAGTTTGGACTGTAAACGTAGACGAGAACTCAAATGCACATAACGAGTCATCACCTTATACGGGAAGACCTTTTCTGTACAAATGAATTCACACCAAATGTGTCACACCTCCAGGGTCATGAAAGGCGAGTGCTGCCAGAAGGGAATCAGGGGGCTGCTGCGCCATAGACGTCGCCTAGATCGGAGCAGCTCAGCATCAGGGTGCACGTCCCCAGGCATGGGAGACTGGCTGGAGATCTGACAAAGGTCCTGGGATGTCAGGGGCTCTGCCCAATCGGCCTGCAGCTCCACCTTGAGCTGTAAGCAGACATCGTCCAGGGTCTGTGCGGCCAGCATGAGCACCGCCGGCTCCAGGAGGTCGATGCCAGGAGGCTTCATGATCTCAGGGACGGGCTGCAAACCACCGTCCCTCGAACATTGCCGCCGGGCACTTGCAGCGCCGCTTCACGTCCATGCCTGTGCAACGGGCAGCTTCTCTCTGGAGGACCAGATCGCCGTTGCTACCAGTCAGAGCCGCAGCCTGCTCAATGCTCTCGACTTCAGCTCGCAGCTTCGCCAGCTGCTCCTTCAGCTGCTGAAGATGGTCCAGCTTGGGGCCGGGACCTGGCCTCTTGAGCACACCTTCTTCGTACAGATCGACAAGCGCGTCTGCCAGGCCCACGGCATCACTCTGCATCGTCCGCCGCAGTATCCAGAACTGTTTCCGCAGATGTGTGAGATGGTCTGTGATGGTGTGCAAGTCCATGTCTGTTGTGTCACAGATGAGCTCATATAGCTGCATCAGCACAGCCGGCCCTCTCATGTGTACCACCATAGGGCAAGCCAGATCAAGCTTCTCGGCAAGCCTGGTAGCAAGCATGTCCGAGTGGAATTCCATCGCCCAGGGAGCCATGTAAAAGGCCCGCATCAGGCTCCGCTGGTCTGATGGGTATTCTGCTGCAGATTGCTGTCTGCTGACCTTGGCTGCTGGAAATTCAGCAGTGCTATTGGTGGCTTGAGCTCCTGTGATGCTTGCTGCTGCATCAACAGTTTCTGGCTCTCCGGAGCTTTTGCAAGCACTCCACGCCTTCAGCACATCTCCAGCAGCAATGTCATGAGGAAAGCCCGATGCAGCTGTCTGCTTGCATTCTGATCCATCCCCAGGCTCATCTGGCAAGATGTCTGGGCTGCTCAGCAGCAGCTTTGAGTCTGAGTCAATAAGCGACACGGGAAGCTTCGGCTCAGGGTAGCTGACTTGAGCGGCCTCACCAGACACGACTTGAGGACTGACGGCTGCGGCTGCTGCATGGTCGGCAAATGGGTCCCTCTTGGCAGGAGATGACACTTGTGCTGCAGCACCAATGTCGTGTGGGGTGCAGACCTGGGCATCTGATTGCTCGGCTGCTTTGATGCTGGAGCCTGCGCATGCAGATACCGGAGCCTCTTTGGCGATCTTGAGCTGCCAGATTGGGAGGACTGCAAGCTGATTTCGGGCAAGGGAGTCCCAAGGCCAACCAGGCTCTCCCAAAGATGACAGCAGGTCTGTCACCAAGTCCCAGAACTCTGGGCTGGGCGATGGCTTGACAGCAGGATCATTCAGAGAGCCATCTGCTGGTCCGGCTTGACAACTCTGATGCACGGCTTCATCAAGCCTGGACATATGCAGGCTAGTCCCAGAGTCAGGGCTGGCAGATTCAGTCGTGAGACCTCCTGCTGCAGGTACTTGGTGATGCTCGTCTGCTTGGTGCTGCTCCGGCAGGACTGTGTGCTGGATGGCCAGAGGGCCTGGGTCAGCTGAAGGCAAGGCTGCCTCCAGAGAAATAGCCTCCTGCAATGCTAAGGGAGGCTCTGCTGCCGGCAAAGCTGCAGCCATGTGCTGCTGTCCAAGTGGAGCCGCAGGCAGAGGGCCTGGGCTGGCTGAAGGCAAGGCTGCCTCCAGATCAGCAGCCTCCTGTAATGCTGATGGAGCCGCTTGCACAGTTGCAACCAAGTGCTGGACTACAGCCAGCGGCACAGCCGAATCTGGCTGCTGAAGATCTGCCGCTGTCACAGGAAGCTTTACGATGGGAGACTTGATGGCTTTAAGACTCAGGAGCAGCTGTTGCAGTGCGCTCTCTACGTCGTGCATCTGGCCCAGCCACACATCGCCCTCCATTCTGGTGGACGCCAGATGAGCACACTGCTGCACCACTTGGCTCGGGCGCTGCTGGGCCTGGGTCAGCCGCCATTCTGACAGAAGCGGCAAAGCTCGCCGTTTGTACTCCATCTCCAGCTGAAGCCGCCTGAACCATCAACTTCTTGACGTTCATTTGCCATCTGCACTCCAATATGCTTCAGTCTAGTAGGCTTTGCCAGGCCTTGAACAGACTTTGAAATCGATCATTCAGATGAGATATGGCTGAAATGGGTATGAGGAGATCAGCACACTCCAAGGTCTCTGCAATGCTTGAGGGTGTTCCTGCTAAGATACACTCATATAAAATGCACAGAGTAGTCGCACAGGGAAACTGTCTAGGTTCCATATCATTACAACATCGAAGACATGAGTTCGAAGATGATGACTGGGGCATGTGCTCAAACATGCGCAAGCGGCGTCAGCAACATGCCACATGCCGCTCATAGGCTGCCAGCTTCCTCGCAAACAAGCAGGCCATGCTCTCTGAACAGTTGCTGCCTTGAAGTGAATTCTGCGATGGCAAGTGAGTGACTGCAATCAGCTTGGGAAATCATCGAGGCTGCTGCTGCTGCTGCTGCTGCTGCAGGCGGCCAATGACACTGGTCAGCATCACTTGCACTCTGCAATCAAAAGCATGATTTGAAATGCCCCGGGTAAGGCCTGAGCGGCAAGCAAGCACTCCTCTGTCGGGCAATTGTGAAGCATGTCGTGCAGCAAACGCTTTGCGTAGCTGTTTCAAGTATAGATAGAAGTGGCGCAGACCTTCGCAGCCGCATTTGAGCTGTCTGCTACCAAGACTGCTTTGAGGCTGACAACAACTCAAATTTCAAGACCTTGACAGCAAGGCTTCATGCCACATAGGGACATGAGCCGAGGTGCACGAACAGGTTTCAGTCAATTTCTATCAGACAAAGATGGACAATGAACAGGTTTGTCTCAGATATGGCATTTGCTTTGCAGCTATGCAAATGAGGTGAGCAACTCATTCCACAAAAGCATTTGAACGCGCAAGATCTCTCTTGGGGTGACTGGCATGAGGCAGAGCAGGTAGAGGCGAACCTGCTGGACTTGCCTATTGACATCAAGCCGTCATACACAACACCTGGATCCTGGCTTCACCTGTTGCGGAACTCCTGTTGCAGCAGGCTTCCAACCTTCCACGCAGTAGCTAGCTGTGCAGCAAGCCCCTCCTTGCCGTGTGAATGCTCGTCAATCATTGCCAGCAACCCGGTGACCTGGGTTATGCTCTGAACAAGATTGCCATCCAAGGTTTTGATGGTCATTTGGACCTGTGTAGCCTGAGGGCCAGCGTGCTGTGAAGATGCGTCTGGGCGTATGGCTGGCGCTGAGGGCTGCTTGGCCTGTTTGCGAGCTGACCTTTTCCGGCGGCGCTTCTCTGCAGCAGCCAGCTCAAAAGCTTGCCGGCGCCGCCATAGCTGCAGCATGCATGTCATCAGCATGGTCTTTAAACAGGCCACGCATGCCATCACGCTCCAGGGTCACCTGTGTATCTTCCCACATTAGGATTCTATAGAAGCATCTTCAAATTCTGCACTTTGCAGGCTTTCCCACATTCCGTAGTAAGGCCTTCAAGCTTACTTTGCGGCACCATCAGAGGTGTGCAGCGCATATGATGATGTCCTGTGAAAGTCACCAAAAGCAGCTGATCAGCCAACATCCTAACGCTCTGCGGCTTCTGTCCACACCAGATGGCACGATTAGGCCAGCACGAGATATAAATGATTGACCTGACAGATACATACTCTGAGGCATACGACTGATGTGCTAAGAAAAGGCTGCAATACCAGAAACGAAACTCAAGGCATAACATAGCCCATATCAAGGGGGCATCTTCCCAGCTTGAACATGTGCCACAACATGACGCGTGTTGAAATATGCTGCAAACACCCCATTGCAGCATGTTCAACTCGATCATAAACATCCATGCAAGGCAATCCTTTGCATGCTGCTGCACAAGAACTCAGGCATTCTCTCGTGAGATGAGCCATGATGTATGAGGCTCGCCTCAGTGGTGTCGTAGCGAGCAAGGATGATGTCCAGCGGAATCATCTGGCGCGACTGTGCATAGAAGCTGCCTGCAGCATTGCCAGATCCTCTCGGATGGCCTGATCTGTCTGTGCTGCCCTTAAAGCCCAGGCAGCAATTTGAGAAGCGAAAGGCGGATAGATTGAGAAAGTAGAGCAGCTGCGGGCTCAGGGGCTCCTCGAATGGCCAGCTGTGCGCTCCTGATGCTGCGGTGAAGGCCGTTGTCAGCTGCACAGTGCATTCTCTCAGTAGCCTAAACAAGATCGTGAAGAGACCTGGCCCAGCCAGACCTAGGGATGTAATTTACAAATGATGTTGGGCGCTCTGATGGACCTTGCCACATGGAAACTGCGCAACAGACATGTGAACTTACTCAAATATGATGTCTCAGTATCCTTTTGGCTTCATTCACATCGTAAGTGCTGTGCGACGAATGATTCTGATGGCAGTGGAAATCATTGCAGACCATGTGGGAACAGCAAAAGATCGCCTCAGCTACTGCCTCTCTTGACGCATGGGATATGCAGCAAGGATCAGGATGAGAGGGGTGCTTCTGGAGAAGCATTTTGGCAACCTTTTAATGCCTTCCAGGTACTCATTGATATGACTCTGCAGTGATGGCAAGAAAACTCAGGCAGAGCATGGCTTTGGTGTACGAACGATTGCCCTTCTATAAAATTGCCCTCCAATCAGCACAAGGCAGCAGCATTCAAGGCTATACGAGCGGATGCTGCATCAATGGTTGTATGTAGGAGATGATGCAGTGTATGTTGCGCATGGCATGCGAGCCTCCTGCTGATGCTGGGAACCTGGCAGCACGCTCAACTCATGGGGTATGATACTTTGCAGAGCATCAGGACACCAAGATGACTGGGTCAAATGAGCTGCTTTTCAGCTTGTGTTTGGGAGTGGACTTGTCCGAGAGCAATTGGTTGTGCCATCCAATTCAAAATCCCTGCTCTTTGCAAGTGCTTTCCTGAGTCACATTGATGAATGCAGAGCTCATGATCAGGATGTGAGATAGAACAAGCCCAGGGAGGTGGACAAGCCATGAGAGGTGCATATAATTGCGAAAATCTCACCTGGCTAGGTACCTCAATGAAGAAGTCACGAAAGCTCATGAGGCTGCCATATGGTCGCTTGGCGACAGGCACAAAGGGTGCTGAGTCCATGCGTGCACCTGGGACTTGCAAGCGGCAATCGGGATTACCAGAAGCCAATGGCTGGCTCCAGGTCATGAGCGCGCAGCTCCAGTTGCAGCTCAGCCTTGCTCATGCTTCTCCATGCCTGCCAGGTAATGCCGGGCTGTCAGTCTCATGGCCAGGTTGCAGCCCTTGACATCGCTCTCATGACAAAACTGCTGGCAAGCAATGCATCTCACGAGCGTGAGCGTGAGCGTGAATGCGCATGATGTCAAAGACTTCATGGAATGTGTGCTGGGCTATCACTGTCATGAGCAGACGACTGGCAAGAATGCAGCTTATGCACGCGAGCATAAGTGCGCTCGATGCTGAAAACTTGCGTTGACCGCATGTCCAGTTCCAATGCATTGGAATGTCAGCAGGGCCTTAGACCCACCTGCGGCATGTGATTGCGAGGAAAGCTGCCATTGAAGAAATTGCATGAGCTCTCTATGGCGTCCCAGCCAATGGCCCCGACCAGGTACATTCCCAGCTGCATCATGCAGATGCAGAAAGTCTCTGCATCCAGATATTTTGCAGCGATCTCCATCAGCTGCGATGCATACTCCAATGGAAATGCGTACGCCGGTCGAGGTTCGATCTTGAGAAAGCTCTCCCCAAAGCATGCTAGGAACCAGAGCGCCTTGCACTTCATGATTGTGATTTGCCATCCCTCGATCGCCATGAACAGCATGGCCAAGCTGCGAACCACGGCATCCCAATCATATGCGCTTGCCAGCGCTGTTGCCAGTCCCTGGAAGAGACACAGCATCTCAATCAACCCATACAGGCTTTGAGACCAGTCAGCATTGGTCAAGAGTGGGTATGCAATTCTGGCATCCACTGCTTAGGCACAGAATGGCCCTGTTGCAGATTGTCATCGTGATGAACAATAGTCATTGAGCATCTGCAGCAGCTCAACAGCATACGCAGGATATCATGGACAGGCCCGATAAGTTCACCTTAAAGAGCAAAAATTCACACGCCCGAGCTCCCTCAAGACCCCATACAAACAGGAGAATTGCAAAGAGTTCCTGACGCTTGGCGAGCCCCAGCTCTGATGTTGGAACCAGCTGCTCGACCGTCGTCTGCACTCGGCTTGGCACATAAATAAAGGCCAGGTTATCGTCCAATACTCAACAGGCACTTGTCTCGAGTGGCCCACCTGGATCTTGCGTGCGAACTCATCCTTCTCCAGCAGTGGTGGGTTTACATACTTCAGCCATAAGGAACGCCCAGTTTCGATGCATTGACCGACCCAGTCTGGTTGGTATCTCGGCTTGCCCTGCTCTTGTACAAGATGGAAAAAGCCTGGATGAGTGGAGTTGTATTGACGTCCGACCTCATCGACCAGACCTTCGACAGGACCCAGCAGACTAAGTGTGGCATTGCGAAGCAGGGCCGCAGGTAATCACTGATCAGGCTGACGCTGGACTAACGTCGAGCATTCAGATCACCGCTAGACTTGATGTGCAGGGTTGCTGACAGAAGAACGCTGTACTGAGTCAGAAACACTAGCAGATTGCTGTGGAGGTGGTGTACTACAGTATACCTCTGTCGAATTCTGGCTAAACAAACATTTTGGAATGGGTATACATATCTCTCAACATGATTGCATGCTTCAATCCAACTGTAAGCTGTGATATTCAGGACAGAGAGCTGCAGACAGATTTCCTTGATCTCTAATTTCCTAGGAATCCTGGTAGGAGATCCTTGGTTCTGGCCAGCCAAGGAACACTAGGAAACAGTGTGTTCTGCAAGTAATGTTGAGAACATGAAATACAACTTGGCCATAGCATGCAACATCAGCACATGTTGCTCATCTTATGTTCAAATGTGGCTGGGCCAGAAGAAGGGCACACATGCCTGGCCCTTGGTCTGTTAGACCGCCCACTACAATTGGAGCCTGTGGCCATGTGTGGCATCTGAGCAATTGGGGGCTACTGCACTGTCCAATGTGGTGCTTGACCGCACAAAATTTCATTGGCATGTACATGGCAAACACTGGAAAGGTGTGACGGAGGGTCCATGCCAATTGAGCTTGAGGAGCTGAGCTCAGCCTGAAGGAGCACCACTCAAAGTATCAAAGCCGATGTATATTTTCCTTCCTCTTTCTAGATGGCCTTCTTCTGTTCTGGGACCAACCCAATCAGGGTGCCAGGGACACTATCAATTTTTCACTGCAGCAACGCCTGCACTCATCCACAAGTTCAGGCGGTCATCAACAAGGCAGGGCAGAGCAGAAGCGCCTGCAGCTGCCCTTGCTGTAGGCAGTTGTCACACTCTGCTGGAACAGAGCTCACCACAAGGCATACTTTCATGGGCTTTTGCAGACTGCCAATCCTTGCAGGTTGCCTTTGCATTAGCATTGCATCAGGAGATTTCAGTGGTCGTTGGCCTTGTTATCACAAAATGTGCGGTCCTTGGCCAGGAGATGGTGCAGCAGCAGATGCACATGTGAGGTACAGGCTGAAGATGGAATGCCAGAGATGGCTGCCATCAGAGCCATTTATAGTGGTCATCTCGAGGGATGCCCAGGTATTCAACCATGAGGACGCAACTTACCAAGCCCTCTGTCAGCATATATCAGCAAGAGACCCGAACGGAGCCCATGCAGTAGATTGCAAGCTCTAGATTCCATGCCCTATCCTGCTCTCTGCAGCATAATTGCCGGGCCCCCCGGCCTGACAGCCAGAAGCTGCTCAACCATGGTTGAATGGTTTCATGGCTCCACAGGGCATTTCTGTCAGCCTGCCATTGCAAAAGGCTCAACAGCCCGCCAGCACACACACATCAATGTTGTATTCCTGCATTGATCGCTGACAATGAGGTATGATCTGTCTACGTTCAGCCTCAATGCATGGTCGAATTGAAGCTAGAACCAGCGATGCTTGTGCAGAAAGAGTGACTGCACATGTGTCTTCTTCTGAAGCTCTCTCATCAAGAGATCGCTCAATCTCGTCATGGTTTGGTAATTCACCATCAATCAACATCATCTGATATGATGAAGTATGTCCCACTTGGATCCACTTGAAGCCTGATGCCTGGTGTCCCGCTTGGTCTCATTCTGAGCAAGCTGCGCCTCAAATACGCTCAGAAGAACATATGAGCATGAGAAACATTATTGCCAGCTGCAGCCTGGATTTTTGGCAGCCGCAGCCAGGAAGCTTCATCATGACCTTCACTCACGTTGCTATCTTCACACTATTTCAAAGCATCATGCTGGCTGCACATGCGGATATGACCATCATTTTGGCTCATACCTTTGACAATATTTTGCAAGCACAATGAAGGTCATGCATGCACTGCTCAGAAGAGCTTCCTCATGTGTGAGCAAATTATCTTGATTGAAGTTACCTAAGTTACCTGCCACCCTCCTCTTGTAGCGATATCAATGTCAAATTGTGAAAGCGTGTGAGGGTCAGCGAAAGGCAGCAGAGGCAGCCGGTACATGCCGGATCGTTGATCTGATCGAGATCGCCAGGTCAGCTCCTTGACAAAGCTCTGCCAGAATATTTGATCACTTAATGAACACAGTTTTAGTACCGAGTAGGCCAAATGCTCGATCGTCGAGTCAAGAGGAACAAACGCGCCATAGTTGCGAACGGTGGCCGTTACACTGCAGCTGACAGTGCAGGAGCTTGTTCAAACTTGTTGCTACAAAGCTTGTTCAAACTGATAGCTACAAGGCCTTATTACTCGAGCAGCTACATCTGTCAATCAACGTTTGATGCTTACGCTGCTACTCACAAGCCTTCGAAAGTCAAACTTCACCTTACTTTCCAAGTACAGCAACCTTCCAGCGCCGGCATCTGCTCCTGCAGACAGCTGACGCAGTGAGTGTTGTTGAGCTTGACGATCTCGCAGGCAGATCAAGCTGCACCTGCCTGGAATGCTCAAGCCAAGCACACACACGTGCTTTGAGGCATCGGCAGGTGATGACTGAGATACAATTACCACTGGACTCTTCTGTACCCTTTTGGACTGACATAATCCTGTTTACCTGCAGCAGATCTATAGATGTGCTCTCCATAATATGGGCCGATGATGCAGGGCTTTACTCCAGATGATTGACAAGTTCAATTTGCAAGGCTGATACGAAGAGCATGGTATTTGTTTGGCTGACATCCAGCCAATCTTGCAGCCCAAGCGCCTGCAGTTGGCTCGATGAGCAACTTTTGCATCAAACGCCTTTCATGCTTTTTAACCAGTGCGTGCTGAAGTTCCAGCATAGGTGCGATGCTGGTGTTGTCAAGATGCTAATTGGGACAGTTGGTCTTCGCAATGCCATGCCCATGACCAGCTATGTTGCTTGCGCAGATGACAAATCCTCTGACAGATGCTACTCAATTTTGATGAAGCTGACCTTCCACCTGACTTCTACACTGTACTTCGGGCCGACATTGCGCCATGCACCTCTCCCACTTCTGCTCAACAGGTATCACGCTCTCTAGAGGTCCGTTCCCAGGGCTTTCCTCATTACCGAGTCTTCCTTGCATGCATTGCGGGTCTTGGGGCATACAACACCTTCTCAGCCTGCATTATGTTCCTTGAGACCTTCAGCTTAATGTAGAACATGGGCTTGTGCATGCAAGGCTTCATTCAATCAAGCTGGCAAAAAGATTCTAAATGTGACGGCGCCTGCATGCACTGCATGCGACATTTTTTGATTTTTTGATTTGTGTTGCACCTTGAAAGGCCACACTTCACATCGAAGCAATAGACTGGGTGTAGATAGGTCTGTTGTAAGATGCCTGAAGTTCCATGGCATGCATGTGTGAGGCATACATGTGTGAGGATCGGTGCTCTGCAGCTGTTGTGAATGGCGGCAGAGCTTGACACAGATCCCTTTGATTGCCACACAAATGATGGCGGTCAGACTAGATTCAGCAGGTTGATGCTGCTCGTTCGGGAGGGCTGCCCAGCTTGAGAGCAAGCCAATCGAGCTTAAAGTGCAGTATCAGCTCATTGCTAGCACTGAGCCTGTCTGGACCCTGCAGCATCTCAATGAGGGGATCATGCATGCGTGAATGCTGGCGTTCCAGTCAAAAATCAAAGCTTCGGCTGACAAGGCCATTTTTGTCTGAGACATGGCTCAAGCTGCTGCAAACCTGAGGGGAAAGCTCAGCAGCCCAGCAAGAGCACTTACGCCCCATGCTGCAGGCTCTGCAACCAGCTCTGCAGATGGTCTGTGGATGCCTTGGATGTCCATCCATCTGGCAGCATGTGCTAATATTGGCACCACATCTCCAGCAGATATGCCTGCTGTACATGCAGAAAAAGGAGGACTTGGAACCATGATATGAGGCTGATACAAATGCCAAAGCATCTGCAGGGTCTTGTCCTGGTCAGGAAGCAGGTGGTTGCATGCCACCAAAATTTGCGGGTCCAGATTGACTGTTCCATGCTCTAGCTGTGGTTGTACCACCTATTGCATTTTCCAATGACGAGATGAATGCATTGCAGTGCCTGTCATATCTCTGGATCCTCACACTGCGCTGGCACTCTAGTGGACAGACCAGGCTGCAGCAGCGCTGACACAGTGACATGCAGTGCAGAGATACAATTGCTGACCAAGGAGTGCCAAGACGAGGGTCCCAGCCTCGATTATTGCTGCTTCATCAGCCCAGATGATGGATAGGTGCATCCTGGGCATCCCACAAGGCATACTTTGCCCATCTGCTGACTAGGATGCTCAGGTTCTGCACATCTGTATGCACTGGACTGATCAGCCTTGAATCAACTGCAGATTGTAAATGATTGAGATTGCTGCCACCAGAGCATCCTCAATTCAATCTTGTAGCACAGTGGCACCTGAATGGTGTTCCACCAAGACAAGCTAAACTCACTGTTCAATGGGCATGGCTTCAGAGCCCTTGTGGCCTGCAGAGGAGGGCATGGGATCCATCCGCGCTCTGGCTGGACACGGCTCTTGCGTGGTCTGCTGCTTGCAGAGCTGCATTAAGCTTCAGCGAGAGAGTATGCCTGCAGCAACAGCTGTGTGCACAAGGCCTTCAGCAGCCGCACATGCCTCATCTCTGCAGGGCTTCTATTGGGAGTTGAACTCCTGACGATGAGCAAGGCCCACAGCATTCTCTGGCTTGTCACCGGTGCCATGATCAAAGTCAGTGCATCAATTGCATGCTTGTGTCACACGGCAATGATACTGGTGAGCAAGGAATGTGCGTTCCTGAGTGGTAGCAGCAAAAGCCGCTGGTACCATGCAACTTGTGCTGATTGCGAGAACAGGTTGTTGGCAGCATCTTGATTGGCTTGCCATGACCACAAGAGCCAATGGCAGCAATCGCAGAGGTGCATTGTGGGCAGCACATGTCTGCAGCAACTGAGCGCCACCGATGCCAATGACACAGCCCTGGCCCGCCACGCGCCTTCTATAACAACCCCACATCCTGAGCTGATCCCTACCTGAAAAAGGACAGTAGAATGCAGGTATCATCACCAGCATGACAGGCGCGCCAGAGCCCTGGACTGATCTAGCGTCCTCGCCTTGCTTTAAGCATTGCGACAGACAGTGGCAGACAAGGCTGCACAAGCAAGTGTCCAAAGCACAAACTTCTTGCACAGCACAACTGAGTAAAACAATGCGCGCATGAACTTGAAGCTGCAGCGATCAGGCTAAACAGGCCATGTGATGTTGTGCATCTTGCATGGTACGGATCCCAACATCCCCAACTCGTGCATTGCAGTAGAAATGATTCAGGCAAGATTGTCTAATCAAGGTGTTGAGGTGCTGGCCTGATGTTGTAGAGGCATCTGTGCTCACACTTATGCACGAGCTCTGCAGGTGGCAACTGCCGAGAATTGCCTGCTGAGGGAGAGGAGCGTGGCGGAAGCTGCTGATGGCATGCTCAGTGGGAGATGGCAGCGGTTGAACATGATACTCAGATGGCTGTGCTGTGATGATCAGTCTGTAATTATGCAGACCTGCCAGTCTTTGGCAGCTTTGAGTGGTCGAGCTTTGAGTGAATTGAAATGCTGTCAAGATG
>CAWUCP010000301.1:0-22885 GCA_963920765.1 Ulota crispa
GGAGCATGACAAATATGTGAAGAGCAATCATGCTACCTCAGTTGCTCTGAGCGCGGACTCAAAATTCTGAGTCGACAGGGCCAGCTCTGGCTGGTCTTCGGAGCAATCGAGCACTTTGTCCAAGAACAGTCTCGACTGGGTTTTTCGCTGATCTGCCCCGCCTGCGATTCACCAAATTTGGCGCCCAACTGATTACCCTCGGGCGCTGTGCAGGGCTCAGTTCGATGAGTTTGAGCCCTGTACAACAGGTGTCAACTCAGGACTGATCGCAGATCTTGCGACAGTTTCATTTTCAGCTCTCCAGCAAATTTAGAGAGCTATCCTCGCGACTGATAGAGCCTACGTATCCTGGTCCCATATCCGAGGCACTGCATATCACTCCGCCCATTTTCTGTCAGCATGTCTCTGAGCCTGCCGCAAACGGGACCTTGCCAAGCTCGGCCTCAAACAAAGCTCGCTGCAGAGTGGACTGCCTGTGCCTTCAGCAGTCAGCTGGCCAAGCTCATCGATGCAGGAAGCAGCAGCCGTCTTGACAGCCTGGATCCTTTGATACGCAGCAGACTCCTGCTGGCTGGCCTTTATCTCCCCCAGCCCTCTCAGCCCGAGCGTGCAGACAGAGCTCCAGGCTTTGTCCCGCCCAAGCTCGGTGCCCAAGAGGACGAGTGGCTTAGGATCGTTTGGTCTGACGGTCGGGAACTTCTCTGGAACTCTGGGACGACCAGGCCCTATTGCAGGAGTCTGTTGTGGTGCGCTTTCAAAGTCTGCTGTGGGGAAGCCCTGGACCGACCATTTTTGCCTGCCGGCGCTGCTGCTGTGATCATGACCCGTTGCCTTCATGCATAGGTGATTCAGAACATGCTGCAGCTTGAGATGCAGTAAATGATTTGTGAAGAGTGTGTGGTGATTTCATGGCATCATTGGACCAAAATTGCAGCTCTGGCGCCTGCGTTGACTTCGATGGCTGTGCCTGTCAGACCCATGGCTTTCAAAATCTGCTCAAATGACCTTGCCCATTTGAGTCTACACATGCAGGCATTGCTGCAGGGTGCATGTGGGCATGGAGGCGGCACAGTGCTTGAACTTTACAGAGTGTTTGCTACAAGATCGAGGGAAGCCTTGCTGCCTGAATCCTTCAGTCCGGCTAAATAGTCCTGAACCACATATGCTGCCGCAGGTGCGAGACAGCATTGGAAGCATCGAGGCCCTACTACACGAGGCCACGCCACAGCCGGGTTTCCGGCCGCTGGAGGTGAGCTTCCAGCTGCGCTCACCTGGGGGACCTCCTGCTGAGGTCAGCTCCATGTCACAGCTGACACCGCCCTTGCATCATTACGAGGCAATCAGTTGCAGCTGCTGGTATCTGCTACTACTGCTGATGAGTGAGGTGTGCCGCACAGGACGGCCTACCTGAACATTGATGTGGCAGAGAGCCTGCGGGGCTTCCCTGCACAGGCCGCAGCACCATGGGCACTTCCAGCTCAGGTGTGGATATTGCAAATTCTGCATTACATCTTCACATACAGATTCCTTGATGAGCCCCGTGCATGAGCCCTTTTGCACTTGCATCATACTTGTCCACTAGGAGAAGTCCTTCTTCTGATCCTTGTCATGTGTTCCCCTGCCCGTCAGCTCAGTCCGGAAAGTGTTTGCACTGCTTTCAATTGGCGCTCATGCATCAGCATCTATGAGGAAGGTGTCCTGTACTTCATGTCGGGTGCACTTGATGCGGTTCTAACAGGCTGTAGGCCAGAAGTCATCCAGAGCTGGGCATGCGAGCCATTATCTTCTCAGCAAGAACGGTCTGCCTGTGGTCCCGCTGTGATGGCAAGATATCCGATGTGAATCACAGTGCACAGAGTTACCTGTGCTTTAATTGTCAAGCCAGTGCCTGGGGATGCCCTGCTGATGGGCAGCTCTGCCCTTGTGTTTGCAGATGGAATGGGCTGTTTTATTATTGCGTTCTGGACTGTATGAAAGTTGTGAAAAGTTGAGCATTTGAGCTGCTCACTTCGATGCAGGAAGGGAAGCGCAGGTCAAAGTGAAGTTCTGACATCAGCAGCCTTGACAACGGCAGGCGGACATGACGGTGGTCAGGATTGTTCCACCGTGGCACCGCAGCAGCCGCATCATCGGTCAGCTGCAGCAGGGCCCTCCAGAGCATCAGCCAATCTACCAGGTGACTGCATGAATTTGAGCTGCCCTGGCAAGAATCACCAGCATGTTTCCTACAGACTCTGTGTCCCAATGCATCTGGCAACGGGGCAGACCCGTACAGCTGAGGGCAGTCATGTGTCTTGTGAAGAGAGATTTGCGCATCTTGACATTGACCAGATCTTGTCTGGGGCCCTTCTGAATAGCACAAGTCAGGGAAAGCTGGTTGCATCTACAAATGCCAATCATGCTGGATATGTACATTTGGACCTGCGCACGCCAATAGCGTGTCAGGCTGCCTGCCCCAGAAAATGATAAGCAGGTTGAGGGGACGATCTGCACGCAGAAGATGTTTCGAAA
This sequence comes from Ulota crispa, assembly GCA_963920765.1. Classification (NCBI taxonomy): domain Eukaryota; kingdom Viridiplantae; phylum Streptophyta; class Bryopsida; order Orthotrichales; family Orthotrichaceae; genus Ulota; species Ulota crispa. Next base: position 2,512 of record CAWUCP010000301.1, read on the forward strand.
GGAAACACGTTCAGCTCTTGGCTTGCTTGCCTGCGTCCTCATGTGCTTCCTCCCAAGTGTGCACCTCTCAGATCTGTTTGCCTGGCCCCACATGACTGCCTTAAAGTATAATGCAACCGGCCTGTGCCATGCATGTACATTGAATAGCAGGGCAGGGCAACTCTTCAAAATCTCACACCTCACTGATCAAAATTCTCTTTCTCAGGATGCATCAGAGACAAAGCCTGTATGATGTGCAGGGAAAGCATCGATTCCTGCAGATGTTGCCAGTGTCTTCAGGACGAGCCGTCCTGACTTCAAGTCATCAGCTCTTCCACAGGTCAGTCTTTGCGTCTGCCTCAGTGCTCTGTCATGCATCTCAATGATGGCCTTTCTCAGAGTGGAAGCATAAATGGTGTTGTCAACTTTTGATGCTCAAGCAGCCTGTGATGAACAGCAATGAGTGAGCTTGAGACAAGCAATCCATCAAGATGGGCATTCATACGGCACCAAGAGGAGTGCGATGGACTGTCACAGATTCTTTCCTGGTCATTATGCATGGGCTGGGCAATGTGCCAGCATGGCGGTCTGCTGAAATTGATTCCACAAGCTGGCAATGCAGAGTGCCGTCAGCCTGGAAAACATTCAAAATTATTGGTCAGACCACAGATGCTGCAGCTTGGCAGAAATCCAGGCAGTTTGCAAGCTGTGGCATGAAGGCAGACGCAGGCCTTCCAGCTGGCTGCTCGTTGCAGCTTCATTGAGCAGCAGAAGTTTGCATATGTCACATGGTTTTCAAGCATGCTGAAGTTCTGAAGACCAATCGAAATAGAGATTCAAATCAAGATCGAGACTGTATGAGCCTGTCATCTCAAGGCAGGTATGGCCTCAGCGGCTCTGTCATACGATGTTCAAAATGTCTGGGGTACTTACTGTGCTGTCTGCTGTCGTAATGTATTTCCTGTTGCTAGTGAGGAGCCAAATGCCTCACCTGTCATGAGAGGCCATCTATTCCAGCCATGTTTTCTAGCATCGCCTTTGCGCATAGAGTGATTATAAAAAATCGTGCAGGCTGACAAGAAGCTGGAGACCAAGAGCTCCAAGATCAAACAGCTGGATGTGGAGACGGTTGCGGAGCTCAAACAGCGCTCTCGTCACTCAAAGAAAGGAGCCCTACCTGAGGGGGACCTGCCCTCATCTCCAACACCTGGTGGTCCAGCTCCCAGGTGCCCCCCCCCCTCCCCAACACACACACACGTCTGCGATTCTGAGCAGGATGCATATAACCCCCGGCCCTCCTTCAAGCTGCCTTGCAACCTCTCTCCTACATGGTGCGCATGCATGCCAGCATCTAGCGCATTGTGATACCAGACAGAAGCATTGCATTCCAGGACAACTTGTCAAGCATTTGATAGCCGGGCAATGCTAAGCTACCAACTACATGTCTCGCATCTGACAGGGTATTGACAGGAGCTTCTGGGCTGCCAAGGAGCCAGACAGGACCTGTCAATGAAGGCCCTGTCAACATCAGGAACTCTCCACAGTCTTGAAAGCCTGCACATTGGCTGAATGGGGGCAGCTTGCAGCTTCCCTGCAACTCTATCTTGTCCTGGAGCACGACTGACTGCAGGGAGGAGTGTAGTGCATCAGATGTATGACCAAGGCTGAGCATCAAGCTTTGAGTTTTAGCAAGCAACTTGCGCGTCCATAGGTGCCTTGGTGGCAATCGTTGCTTGCTGTTGGGGCTGTTTTGCTTCACAACCCTGCATATCAGCTTACGTGGTCTGGGTGGATGCTTACTTGACCTGTCTGCCGTGCGGTCATGCTCTGGCGGCCCGAGTTTTTGTGCAAGACCAATCTTGGCGTGATCACTACCTGTGAAGTACAGCAGTGCAGTAACTCTCACGTCGCAATGTGGGTAGGTGTTGGAGAATAAAATGTCGATTTGCATGCAGATCTGCCGCTGATGAGGTGATGCCAGATGTACAGCCAGCTTCTGCAGACCTGGACCAGACACCAGTGCACCTTTGATTTTGGAAGCCCAGTCAGAAGGTAATCAGAATGCAGAAAAGGAGACAGACAGGGTTATTCAGGATGAGCAGCAGCGAAACGAGCAAGGACTGGCGAAGGGGCATAGTGGCAACAGGTGCCACATAGGCGGGGTTTGGCATGCAGAGAGCTTGCATATCTTGCCTTCACGACTCATTGACCTCCAGTTGTAGATCATGTAGCTTACATGTAGCATGAGCTTCACTTTGCAAGTTAACCTTGACAATAGCATATAGGATCATCGCACTTTTTGTCATTACCATATATAATATGGTCAAATATCGGCCTATGCATCTGGCAATGGTCCCTGGTCGCAATCACATCCATTTGCACTGAGTGCCTGTGCCGATGGAGAGGCACTTCAATGTGATCACTATTGAATGAATGAATTGAATTTAGAATTTGGTTCGGGGCCTGGCATGGCCCATCAGACTAGCTCAAGTTAGCACGCAGAAATTTGATCTCTGTGAGACAGCTGGCAACACAGTTACAGTCAGGCTGTGCCAGAAATTGCCCCACAGTGGCAATTTCAGGTGAGAACACGCTACGAAACTGCTGTCTGGCCGATGCATAGCCAGAACAGGTGAAAATTGCGTGATGTTCATCCTCTGTTGGATCTGACCTCTCGTCATCAGAATCAAATGCATCAAACTGGGGATTTCCAGTGGTGTTCTTGGCAGTGAACTTGCAGGTCTTGTCCTCCCGTCGAATGTTGGTGTAGCGGCCGGTATCAATGTGAAGCCAGTAAGAGCCCGTCCTGAACTGGGCCAGTATGCGTCTAAGATGTCCATTGCTGCAGCCCTTGATGTAGGCTTCACGGTGGTAGCCCGTCTTGATATCTCTGTAGGTATTTGTTCTGCTAGAGTCATCAGTGTGCAATCGAGCTGCATGAGCCGCTCGTGCCGAGTCAATGAAGAATGTTTGGGCAGAGGTGTCCTCTTCCGTGGGTGTGCACAAGGAAGGGTGGGTTGTGCCGTAACTGGGTGGATAGCTGGGAGTACCACGAGTATCTTGCAGGAAGCCTGCAGTCAACATCGAAACCTTGTTTGAGTATCCTGTCAGGGGACATCAGGTCAAGCCGTCTGAGGTACTTGGCAGCCTGGTCCATCCACGACAGCCGCACTGGATATCTGCCAAATCCTCCAAGCATATGCAGTGTTCTGGTATGCACCTGGACTTCAAGCAACGTCTTGAGAAACCCTACCTCCACGTGCTCAAGATCGTTCAATGCTGATTGAGGTCCTAAAACACTCCATACTTCACAGCAGTAGGACAGAATGGGCATCACCAAAGTATCAGAAAGCTTGCACTTGAGAACAGGATCATATATATAAATGCTGGCAGCGGCGGAAGAGCCCAAACATTGCTCTCCTTGCAGCCTTGTGCAGATATTCGATGGCAGGTGAGAGTCCCTTGGATGCATGCATGAGAGCACCAAGATATTTGAATTCCATCACCCTGTCAATCGGGTCACCTGCATAGAAGAAAGTCTGCACATCTGGACTGCAGTTGGCATGCTGGAAGACCATTGTCTTTGTTTTCTTTACATTCACTGTCAGACCCCCTTCGGCACAAAATGCTTCAAGAATGTCTAGCTGTTTTTGATTAGGCCTGATGGGGAGTGCGAGAAGAGGGCAATATCATCAGCGAACAGCAGTCTAGCGAGAATGAGAGATGCAAGGCGAGGACAACCAAATGAGTCTGCTGCATCCTCCAACAACTCCTCTAGCTCGTCCAGGTAGAGACCAAACAGCAGGGGACTTGCAGGGCAACCCTGCTCAACTCCAATACTGCAAGGAAATGAAGCAGTAAGCCCCTCGCTAGTGAGGACGCAAGCCTTGTCCGCAGCATACATGGTTTGTACGGAGGATAGACCCCTTCCCTTCATACCTCTCTTCTCCAGCACCTGCCACAGAGTGTGTCGAAGTACCAGATCACATGCCTTTTTGAAGTCCACAAAGCAGCAATACAACTTACGCTGTTGGTGCTTGGCCTGTTGAAGCCAGGTATAATGAAGATCTGATCAGTGGTGCAATAATCCTTTCTGAGACCTGCTTGACCCCTAGCCCTACCATTTCTTCGCTCAGCCCATGCAGACACTCAGGCCTGTTGGACCATTGCATACAATTTGGCAAGAATGACGATGACCGTGATCCCCCTGTAGCTGGATCATCTGGATCACCAGATTTACAAATTGGATGGATGAGACCTGTGCACCAGGACGGCGGAACGCTCTTATTGAGAACCTGATTAAAGGTGAGCACAAGAGGTGACAACAGCTCATCTACAGCATCCAGGATGAACTCAGCCCTGATACCATCAACGCCAGCAGCTTTGTTCCTCTTGAGTCTCTTCAGGGCTGTTGTAACCTCTTCATGCGTGATATCAGCGTTCAAGTCATCAGCATTAGTGGATGCATCAACTGAGGATATCCTCACGTGAGGACATCGATGGACATGCTGAGGGGGAGGATGCACAGATTGGGGTGGGTTCATCATGTCTTCAGGTGCGGGGCCAGCTGGAGGGGAGGCTTGGCTTGCATCTGGAGCAGTGTAGAGGGCTTGGAAGGATGATTGCCATTTCTCACGACGACAATGTTTCTCGATGCTGGCTAGAGGAGAAGAACAATTCATGACATCTCTGTGCTCACTGTGATACTGTCCTTTTGTGGCCACATATGTTGCGATACATCCAGCATCCACCGCATCCGCAGTTTTTGTTCTCTAGAGCGGGCCAGGGGAAACTGGGGACAGCAATGAACCTTACACCATGCTGCTGACGATTCACATTTGCAGGGGTTGCACACATTTTCACAGATGCACATGATAGGATGAGGCTTTTCGTGTGGCATGAGGACCAGAAGGGGTCGTCTTCGTGCCTTTTGCGCCTGGTGTCTGAATTTGGACTCCCATCAGATGCATCCCATCAACCGTGCTGGTGTTGCGTGGACGAAGTTGAATATCTCTCTCTGACGATCCACATGCATGTGGCATGCGCATGACAATGGCTGAACATATGCTTGACCAATGACTGTCTCTGCACGAGTTCTTGTGAACGGTGTATACTACAAGTGCCTGCCTTGATATCAGCCCGTGGACCTGGCTTTACATGAGTCGAGAAATGTCCCGCAGGGACACGGCCATGGCCACTCATGCTGAGACTGCAAAAATGATCTCGACCGGACCAGACCGTCATGGTCATGAACGACAATCATATCGGAATGGTCAGTGTCTGGCTGCGCCTTTCATGAATGCGAATCCTGCTGTTTGGGGTGCAACGTCAGGGGTCCTCGTGGGAGCACGTGAGGCATCACGTGGCCTGCAAAGTATCGGACCGGCTTCCGTAAATTTGTTTCAAAGGGTGCTCCAGATCATCCCTGAAGGTTTGAGCTTGCACCCCAGACGGACAAGCCGATTTCTGTGGTGCCCATCTTGCCCGAGTACAGGCCTTTTACCACTTTGTTCAAGCAGTCGCAGCGAAAAGTCACGGCCTTGCGCGCGGTTCGGCCCTGTTGGAAAGCTCTTGGAATAGTCGAGGCACTTGTACCCTCGTTGAGTGCTTGCCAAGGCCCGGCCCGTGCGTGAAATTTCCACTCACCTTTCGGCAACTTGCCGTGTCTTGGCACTGAGTTCGTATGGAGCTGTCAAGTCCAGGCTTCAAGACTGAACACCTGGCTCAGACGTATGTAGCTGGACAACACAGCGAGTCTCTGACAGACTGTGCTGACTTGGTGCCACAGCAAGATCAGTATGATCAGCGACAGCAGCACCAGCAGCAGCAGCAGCAGCTGGACAAATCCTTGCTGAGCCAAGTGGATCAAGTGGATCCTGAGCAATGCCAGGAGACACCTAATGTTGTGCGGCTGCGTCTCGAGTGCATCACGGACGGGCAGATGAAGGTCTTGTCGCTCATGTCTGCCAGTCCTGCTCGGATCTCTTGGCATGTCATGCACATTTTCATTAATCATGAGCTGCAGGGGTCTCTTGCTCTGTCCCAGCTTGGCAACGTCATTGCTTTTGGTGTGCTGGCTGCTGAGTTCATCAGCGAGCTGACCATGGTGCGATCTGTTGTCTACCTTCTCGCACGTTCTGCAGCTTCAGCAGGATCACTCCTACAAAAGTAGTTGTCGTTGATCTGGCAATGCATTTCCAGGGTTACTGCCATCTTCTTGCACCGCTGCTTGTACTGCTTCACAGGCATTACATGCTACTGCCAACGCATTGTCATGGTTTGCTGCCGTTTACTTTGCGATGCCACCACAGACAATGGCAAGTCTGCTTGCAGTCCAAGGATCGACCGGTGCTGCCTCACAATGACCCAGGCATATACAACATTGTCTTTGGAGCCATCATGCTGACCATGATCCTCTGGATGATTGCCATGTGGCTTCACAGGATGCACTTGTTCCACCGTCATCAGCAGAATTGGTAAGGCCCCTGCATGACAGCTTCGCTGACAACATGCCAGCTGCTTTGTTTTCATTTGTCAACAGCAGACGCGATCATGCATCAATTTTAGATTTTATCCATCGGCAAAACAAACATCCAGATGAAATACAACATCAACAAGGCACCACACAGCACAATTCATGAGCCTTCTTTAACATCAAGAGGCCGAGTATGATCAACATTGCAATGTGGCCAATCAAGATTGGGGTTTGACTCATTGACAGCTGCTCATGCATGCATGAACGTGCGGGTCATGGCAGGCAGCAGTTGTCAGTTTTGATGAACAATGCTTGCATGATCTATCCCAGCGTCCTGCCTGGCGGTCATGCTACCGCTTGAAACAATGTGTGTGCACAGCTCACACGGGCGATTGTGGCAATGTGTGTCAGGCGCGCAGGTCTCATCGCCGACGGCGCGTTGTGGCGACAGCCTTGATCCTTCTGGTCACGCAGGCATTGAATCTGTTCTTCTTCATCTTGCCGAATAGCTTTTCTGTGGCATGCCCTTGCTGTGACTCGAATGGCATTCAAATTGGCTGTGCTATCGTTCGATGGACCTGCTGGAATACGGTGCGCGTCATTGGCAGTCCACACTCTTAGCGGCACTCTGCTCTCTCAGCAGGACTTCTGCAGGATTTTGGCTGTGCTCATCTTGCAATAGTTGTTGCTATATCGCTCCAGATGATGCACTGACTTGTTGGCAATGAGGAACAATAGTGATAGCGTGGCTTTTCAATTGCTGCCCACACTCTGTGGTGGCTACATGGATGGTCTGCCAGGATGCCAAGTTGCATAATCGTCGAGAAGCTGGTTGTTCACAGCTACAACAAAGCACGTCACAGTCAGCTATCGCTCTTTTCACATTCAGTCCTGTTCATGCCCTCGAGACACAACTTGAGATAGTCTGGATGAATATTGTACTTACTCTGGCAGGCTCAGTGTACACATGTTGGCTTATTCAGTATGTATGGGCCATGTCTGTGGCAGAATGTGTCTTGATATTTGTTTTGGAGCACACGCTTTCGTACTGGCCGACGTCCTGCAGCCGACTCAGGCAAACGATGGCAACTTGTAGCACTTCTTCAAGTCACCAACAGAGTGCCTTCTTTGCAGGCTCATTTTTGTGTCTGTTGCAGATGTTCCTCATCTTCTGCATGGACGCCCATGACAACAACCCCATCAGGTTCCAGTCAGGTTTGTTGAATTCCAAGCAAACCCCTGTGAGTGACATGACTGTTACGCCTTTTCCGGAGTCACGAAACATTTACATGGCGCATGGAAGCTTCGCCAATATTCCTGAAGCTCAGTGCCTGAGCCTCTTGCATGATGGTGATTACTGTCAAAGGAAATTCTGGTCTGAGGTGCCATCACATATGGTCGACTGATGAATTCTTTTATCTCTTGGGTCCGCAAAAGGGCGTTCTGCCTTCAACTTGTCTGCATGCGAAAGGCACTGTGCCTCCTTTCAAGAATTTCTGCTTATGTGACTGAGAGTCCTCTGCAATAGCTGAGCAGGCACTGACAGCCCTGTCAAGAGTCTCTCTCGCGTATACGCTGATGCAGTGCTCACAATCTGCGTCTCATGCATTTATCATGTTGGAGCACTCAGCATCACATGGCAGCTCTAACATGATTTTCATCATATTCACGGGGCGCACTGAGCCCTATTGGCTTGATTGACAAATTCTGCTCTCAAAGTCTGCATCATTTGGAAGATACCAGCTTCTGGCCAAGTCTCCCTCCCTCCTGCAGAATGTTGGGAAACAATTATCATGCTGACTCTTTGAGCGGTGTTCAGACTGCAAAACATCTCTGCCAATGGGGAACATCATAAGCGTGGGGCGCAGGGCGAAAGGCTACCATGGCTGACCACTTCTGCTCATTTTGGAGAACTGACATTGCTGTCCTCTCCCAATACCGCCGACTCCTCCTGTCATGAGGTCCAATGTCTGGTGCATGATCACCTGCAGGTCAAAGCAAAGTTGCACTTGAGAGGTGCATCTGCAGGCTGGGGAAGTAGTCACAAGCGCTCATATCCCTGGCGACTGCTCCAAGCTGAGCATGGGGGATCAGCTTCGTCAAAGTCAGGCAGCACATCGAGTGAAGTGATTGTCATGGACCTTCCCGTGAGGTTTCACTGGCCAAAATTGATCCTCTGGTACCCATTCTTCCCTCCTTCCCCCTGAAATCTTGTCATGCTCTCAACTTGGGTCTCAAAGAGCGCAATGCTTGTTGAGCTCTTGAGGCGGACCATCTCAAGGTGTCTGCAACGTCATGAATCCTCTAGGAAACAGCATAGGTGAACAGAGCAGCTCTGTTCAGACATCAGTCATGATGCACTGTTGCCAGGCAATTGCTTGTATGAGCACATCAAGTGGTCAGCCCTGGGCATACTACGGGCCGGCTATCGTGGTCCAAGGTGGCATGGTTTTGTGTGCGCTTATTCTCAAGCATATTCCTTGATTTTGGCAATGTATTGTCTCCATGGGGCATAGCCGCTGCAATTGACCTCAGAAATGACTACCTTCTCATCCAACCAGCAGCACAGGATGTGCAATCTGTTGCAGGGCTGTTGCCCAGTGCATGGTCTCAACTGGCTTGACAGAGGGGCGACCCAGCGAGATTCGCATTCGCATCGTGAGTAGCGCAGAGTCCTTCTCATGTGTGCAGGTGTCTGGAGGAGGCAGCCATCATCCTCACTGGCCTGGCTTTCAAATTTTGGGGTGAGCCCTTGTACTGTTGATGAGTCCCTGCGTGACAACATCTGCGACCAATTACTACAAAGAACAACCTGAGTAGCCGTTCTGGGGTGGCCGATTTCCAGAGCCACGTGTGGGTCTTTGCCAGACTCGTACTGGGTTGCACATATGCTTGCCAATCCAGTTGTCCATTTGTCTCTGAATGGAGCTTGCAACTCTGCGCAGGAATATGCTATTGCTTGTTCGTCTTAGACCCGTGTGGAACCTTACGTGCTCCAAAATTTTGGCTGGGGCATCAATGGCATGGATATGAAAATGGGGCTCTGGGCAGCGCTCGGCGGAATGAAGGGGTTAACTGCTTCACCGTGTCTGCAACAGGAGCACACCAGTCAGCAGCGAGGAGGGTCAATTTGCCCATCAATTGCTTTGCGATTGTGGCCCAATGCAGCGCCAGCGCTTCTGCAGAGGTATTTACAGGTCCCTCTGTAGCCCTGCCTATGCCCAAATGGCAAGCAACATTCAGAGGAATTATGACTGCTCACACAGAGCTCTCTGTCGTCATTCTGAATTGAGTGTGCAGAAGAATGGCCGTGCAGCATGATGGCACATTGGAAGAATTGACGGAACGACGGCCTGTGAACCCTGTGAATGCCATTTGAAACACATCATGGCATGGCGGGCCTGTGCTTGAAGTGAATGTGAGCAAAAGAAGTTTGAGGAGCATCCCTAAGGTGGCAAATTTACGTACATGAAATTCGCAATTTACACCAGATGAGTCAGCAAAAATGTGCACGACCTTTTTACGACTCATGATATGGCACAGAAACAGGCCCCTCGCTCATTCTTAGACTGAAGCTATGTATGCTGGCAGGCATTGATTGCATTGGTGCTGTTCTTTGGAGCGGTCTGGTTCCTTCTGTGGCTGTATCTCATTTATGCTAGCAAACGCCATCTGCAATCTCTGCCCTACCCAGAATATAAGCTGGCCAATTTGGCTGTGCGCCTCCAGGTGAGCACGAGGTCACCAAGATTCAGACCCTGAGCGATAGTATGACTGATCGTCACAAGTCTGGTAGGCTGTGCTGAGCCAATGCTAGACAATCATTGCATGTCAAGTGACCACATTGATGGGGCCATCCCACATGCAAAACAGATCATTGCACTGCAGGATTTTTCTAGATTAGGCCTGTTGGGTTGGAGGGCCGGTCAAAGATCCCATGCTCTCCTCTGTGTCCTTTGCTTTTGCAAGTGCAGTGCTCCACATGAATTTTCAAAGATTTGGCCTGCTGTGGCAGCTGTCTGGCTGACTTGAGACATTGATAAATCCTTCATGTGTGGCTTGCTTATGGTCAGAGCGTGAGCTTGAGTCTATTTTCCGTGCGACGAATTGCTTCCTTGCTCCGGCTTCAGAACTCTCTCAAGACGATGCAAGATTTTGCATGGCTGTGCGCCTGGCTTGGGCCCGTCCTTTCAGGCCAAGGCAGATTGGCATCACGGCACTGACTATCAAGCGCATTGTGCAAGCTCAGGGCCATGCATTTGCTAAAAAATGCATGCATGGCCCTCTCAGTGTCTTGTGTTATTTGTTGAGGGACTTGGACTTCAAGCAGAATTTGCTTGCTTCAAACTTCACCTTTCAGGATACACCCTTTTGCGAGCAATCTCCAGAATGTGCTGCAGGATTGCCCCATGTGGTGAGTCCTTGTCTGCATCAGATCATGCTACTTGGACAACTTGAATAGCTCTGCACGTGTCAGTTTGTCACCCAATTTCTTGGCCGATGTCTGCAGGAGCGCAGTCGGTGGGTTTTCATCATCTTCTTTGTTGTCACCTTTGGCTTCCTGTGGTTTGGTGGCTACCACAGTTGCCGTGCCGATCTTTTCACATGGTATGGACTTCTGCCCCAGCAGGTGAGTCTCCCGTGACTGCCTGCTGCTGATGAGGCTTGCACCAACACAGCTTGCTACCTCTTCAGTGCCAAGATGGTTTGAGCAGGCTGTTGCAAGTGCAGAAACGTCACATCCTAGAAATGTCCTAGAAATTGAAAGATCCTTCAAAAGTGATGGCGGCAAATGTCACGCAATGTTGCAGGCGCCTATGAACAGCACAGGACAGCTCTAGCTTCTGCTTGGCCAGACAGAACTCTCGATCCGTGCAGTCTTGATGATCTCTTTTATTTAGTCATGCGTGCTTAAGACTGCTTCCATGCGCCGTCCACCTTGCTGAAGTTGACGGCCCGCGCCCCGCCTGGGGGGGGGGGGGGGGGGGGGGAGAAGGGAGCGCTCAGTCAGACACCCAGCGAGAGGACCTTATATGGTTATCCATCTTGTCGATCAGCTGAAATATGCATCTGGAACTGTGCATACAAGGCAGAGCAAACCAGCAGGGCAATGCACAGCCTGCATGGCATCCTGCAGGGGTTTTCCTATGGAGAGTGTCCACGCCATGAGACAACCAAAAGGGCCCCCCCCCCACCCCCAGGCCCTCATCCATCAATGCTGGCATAGGACCCTGACTCCAATCACTTGATCCCTCATAATACAATCATAGCACAAGTCTCCATCTGAGCCCTGCCAAAGTCATCATCAGATTGCACATCTGCTTTCCCTGGTCGTAAATGAATATTCTGGCCATTCATACGGACGCTTCAACATGGCATTGCATCCTGCGCCTGGCACAGCAACCAGCTGAAACATGCACCGACGGAGATAGCATATTGCAGCTCAGAAAGTGCAGGATTCAACAGATGCTCAGCATGCAAGATACCTGCCGGACCTGCCCTCCTCTGTGACAAAAATTTGTTTTCCTCATTGCTTACGCAGACCAATCCTCAAAGCATTTCTTAGCCGCATTTTGTGACTGTGCAGACGCTGGCAACAGTCAAAGTGTTGGTTTGGGCATATATTGTGATGCCCCTGCACCCCCAACTGCAGCATGCCAAGTTGCAGGCAAGCCCTCTACACTCTATATGCAACAAAGTCAGCAAACTATCCACTTCCTTGCACACAGACATTGTTTTCGGACACAGTGCCACCATTTGTGCATCTGTCTGTTGCCAAAACACAGCCCTCACTGGCCAAGGGCAGGCGATCAGTCAGGCCAAGGGCAGCACTTTAGTCAGGCTAGGCTGCCTCAAAGGCATAACAGCCAAGCCCGACATGGGCGTCGATGGACAGGGTTCTGTTATCCTGTACCGCACGTGCCCCCAGCTGAATCCAACAACTAGCAGAATCTGAAAGCCCAGTGATCAACCTTGAATTGTATGGTCAGCCTTAAGCAGGCCTTCAGACAATGGCTTGTGTGATGCTGCTGATGCAAACCCATCTCACTTGCCTGGTCACACCAATACACACCTGCAATCAAACCTCAAGCCACAAGATGGGGTCTCTTCTGAGATTGCTGCCACAAGCTCGTTGCTTTCGGGTCCTGCTAAGCAGGCTTGACTGCCAGTAACCAGACCTGAACTAGATACAACTGCAGAATTGCAGCACGTTGCAGACCTGCGGCAGCTTTTTGAGATTTGGGTGGCTGAGTAGTAGGAGATATGGCTATGTGTGAACAGGTTGAGCTGCAGCAGTTTTCGTGGAGTGAAGCAGAGGACAGACAGAGGCGCGAGCAGCTGCCCAGGGCAGAACGTGCAGGTCACGTGCGCTTCTGCTTTGAGACCGCCCTCAAGGCTCTGTTCTCCTCCCGAGCTTGCTACCGGGCTACTCAGGTTGCAATGCCGCTGGAAACCCACTCAAATACCCAAGTTCAGCCTATGTGTCTCAAAAGTTGCTTGCTGGCTTGACTTTTATGAAGCAATTGATTTGCGCTTTACTGGTCTGCCTCATGCCCCTTCTGCAATGGTGTCAATAGTCTCTGTGAAAGTGTGATGCTGCCCTCACGTCGTCTAGGATGCATGTCCAGTATCAGTGTGGCCTTCTGCTCTGCGCTTCAGTGTCTTTTAGAAGCTCAGCGGTACCGTGCGTGAGTGACATAGCCCTGTGCTCTCGTGTCTAAGATTGGCCTCAGAACTTAGAGACTGGCCTAGCTCAAGCATCTGCAACATTTGAAGTGTTCATTATGAGTCAGAATAAGCAAGCAATCTCAGCGGCCACACGCCGGTAGCGCTCCATGTACATAAGCATAACACAGCTCCCTCCAATCTGCCCTGAGGTCTCCCTCCAGGATACTGAAGCTTTGAAGCAGCTAGGTATGGGCTATGCATGCATACGCATGTGCATCCGTCTAATCTGCGCTGTGGCTTCTACAGGAAAGGTTTCTTGAGGAGCAGCTGGCGCTCAGGTCTGGTACAGCATCATATGCCTACGCGTGCGGCTCCTCTGATCTTCTGTGTGGTGTGTGTTCAGGAGAAGGCGACTGGGGAGCAGCTGGCGGTCATCATCATGCGTATGTGATTTGTGACATGTTTTCAGAGTTTCCTTCGACCCGCTCTTTCGCATGTGTTCAGGAGAAGGAGACCGGGGAGCAGCTGGCAGTCATGACGTATGGAACATCGTGCGTTTGTGATTTGTGACATGTTTCGGGACTTCCCTTCAACCTGCTTCGACCTGCTCGGTCGCGTGTGCGCAGGAGAAGGAGATGGAGGAGCAGCTAGCAGCTGGGTACAAGTGCTTGGAGCTCGAAGGGCACGATGCCCTGTGCGAGAAAACGCATGACACCCGAGCCTTCCTGGGGTGGGGCAAGCAGGGCATCGTCCTTGCGTTCAGGGGAACAGCCTCCGTGACAAACATCCTCTCCGATGTCCAGGTCAGCAGGCCCTCCTGTTGTAAATAATTAAAAAAGATAATGTAAGCCATTGGGCGTTTGTCACGGAGTGCATGGGCAAGCCCACAGGCCCCGCGAGCCCTGAGATCGGGGCTGGATTGTGTAAGAGCCAGGCTATGGGGGCCTGGCTGGCCCTGTTGTTGAAGCTTTGGGATCAATGCAGTCCTAGGCATATCAGCATGGTTGCAGATATCACGTGGTGTTATTTTGGGTCAGAGCTGTGCTCATACTTGCCTGCCTCCGGCCTGCTCAGCTTGTTGCTTGTACTGCTGCGTCATGGCCGACCAGCGCGCCTTGCCAGTCTGCCTGCTGCGTGCTGCTGTTGTCAGGCCGTATAATTGTCGAATGCTTTTTCCATGTGGTATGAAGGTTGCATGCTGCCTGCTTTGGGGCATCGCATATCCATCTGAGTTGCTACTCAGCAAATGACATGACTGCTGGCTGGGCTGCCGATGCTTCCCTTCTGGCAAGAGTCCGGCACAACAGGCCAATGCTGCCTGGTGCTGCAGTAGATGAAGTCAGACGCCTGCAGACTAAATTAATTTGCTGCAGAATGCATAAGGGCATTTGTCACACTCCGGGTGGAACTCAGTGACATCTGTGATCAGCATGGAAGTCCTGGTTCAGGGGCAGATTGTTGGCTGCCTGCAGGCGCGTTGTTCACATTGATCACAGTAGTGTCTTGGCAATTGCAGCCCCAAATGATCTGCAGACACACACAGGTGGACTATGCAACAGCACAAATCCAGCAATGCAGAGGACCTGAGGATTCATCAGGCATTGTCGTCAAGCACACAAATTCTTGGCGTGCAAAAGTTTCATCCATCAGCGGTGGAATCTCTGCAAATACTCCTTGACACTCTGCAGGCATGGCGCAGCATCCATCCGACGCACGGCAAGAAATGGCGGCTGGGCCAGCCTTCAGTGCATGCGGGCTTCCTGGAGGCCTGGCAGGCCATCAATCTGAGCCGAGGCATCGTACAACGAGTCGTGGAGCTCTCTCAATTGAGCCTGCAGCAACAGATCCATCGCGGACACCTACGTATCCTCATCACCGGTGTGCACTCCCATCAGCGCCAGATGGTTTGCTCAATGCATACTGCTGGTGCTGGCTGTATAGTTCAAGGAAGTCAGCCACCTTCTGGCTCAGGACTTGGTTAATGATGGTGTAAACCCGGCCTGACCTCCACTTGCACCCATCTGCTCTACCTGATGCTGATTTTGACCATGCCGCGCCAACATTGCATATTCCATGGCGTCCATGGGCGCAGTTTCATGCCACTACAGGCACGGTCTTGCTCTCAGGTTCAGCGTGGTCGAGACAATTTGCCAGCAAGCAGACTTCGTCAGGCATGCTGAGATTGATGTATTTATACCTGGGCACTGATGGAGGACATCACCTATTTGCAGATCGAGCTGCATCCTTGCGGTGTCCTTCTTGCGATGATCTCTGTGAACATTATCTTGGTTCCTGCATGTTTCAGCTTCTGATGGTTGTATGGTCCCTTCAGCCCGAACCATCTGCCAGGATCTGATCAACATATATTCAGAGCAGTTCAGTGATAAGTTCTATGCCATCTTGACGCCCAGTGTGTCCCTCAATGCTGACAATATGTCAAACATGTCTCACCTATCCGAATATGAGTCCAACTTTGACTGAAGGCTTCAGCTTGCATGCAGAAGGCATGCACGTGTCAGGCGCTGGGCATGCTTTATGTCAAATTGCTGCGGGACTCCCTCAGCTCTTGCTGGGAGTAGTACCAGCAACATCTGGTGGCAGCCGAGACCTGGATCCTGAACGCTCCCGCTACAGTCATCTACGGCGCGTGTAGGCAGCAAGAGCTTTATGACGGCTGCCTTTTCTTTGCACATCTCTGGTTTTGTGAGACCTAGCTCACGCTGAATCTTGGAGCCTCCAAACAGTGCTTTAACTACGGGATCATGCGGAGTGCAGATCTGTATGCCCAGAGAGTCCAGTGGCATGTGGCCTTGGGACAAGATGAAGCTGCCTGCATCTGCTTTTGGCAAATGCCATTTGCAGCCCATGCGTAAAATTCAGGAAGCAACAATGTTTCAGTGGTATCAGCTGGAAGTGGCATCAGTGAAGTACAGCTTCACTGATGCGGGCACAATGTCGTTTTGGCTGCAGGGCATAGCCTGGGAGGGGCGCTGGCGCAGCTGGCTGCGTATGATCTAGCGGCAGCCATTCGCGATGCCAACCTGGACGCACAAATATGCTGCTACACATTTGGGGCCCCCCGACTGGGAAACAGACCCTTTGCTAAAGCCTATGAGGCTGCTGTTCCTGACCACTGGAATGTCATCAATGACCAGGTCTGTGCCCCCCCTCCCCCCCCACCCACCCACCCACACATACACACACCCGTGCTCAAAACAGCGCCAAAGAACAGCTGGTGAGCAGACAGCTGATTGGTACGTAAGTGTCTACCAGGGCGTCACTGCTGCCCAAACAGCAATCGCTGGTGCAATTGCTACAAGATCTCTCTCAGGTCAGGTCGGCAGCATGCCACCTTCTTGCATGCTGTGGCAAAGTGTGCAATAACACACTTCATTTTGCATCATAAGCATCACTGTCATTGTGTTGGGCTTCTCCTTGAAGACACTCTAATGCCCTATCATCACCTGAACCAGGGCATTAAGATGATTTTGAGTGCAAGATAATGGGCGTCAACAAGTCTGATTGCTGCCTACAGGTCCCTCATCTTGGGCAACACCAGCAATGAGATGCTCCATTGCACTGTGGGTGTGGAATAGTCAATGTGTCTTCAGGCGCAGCACTTCCTGCCATTTGTGGACCTCAGCATCTGCGGCACTAACAGATCCACTGCTTCAGGACATTGTTGCAAGGCGGGGCAAGTTCCTGAAGCTGTATAAGCGCGCTGGCCCTCGAGTGCTCATCAACCGTCGCGGTGACATCATTGTACGTCCTTCCTATGCGGAGGCCAGCGTCCAGCGGACCCCTGGAGGCGCGTGACTCTATGTGTCTGCACTGAAGCGCACATGTGAAATTGTGTTGTGCTTTGTGTGAGCCATGCCTTCTCAGATTAGAACATGACAGCTGCAGCTGTCCATCCACATTCATTGTGTGCCAAAATTGGATCCAGAAGATGTCAGCAAGCTACCAGATCATGATGGGATGGGGCCGCGCCTGCACAAGGCTTGACTGCTGCTCCTCTGTCAGAAGTCTGTCAAGCGCTAAAATCGGTAGTGGCCTTCACCAGATGGAGGGTAGAGCTTTGCGGAAGCCGTCTCTCAAGCCAGACTGTTGCTCTCTGGCTCAAGATTGATGCTGTCACAATGACTGTCTTGGTGGGAAAACGAAGTATTTTCTGATAAGAAGACATGTCTCATATTACGGCTTTGCGGCCTTTGCGCAAGCAGTGTGCAAGAAGCAGGCTGGCGTTGAGCCATAGGTAATCAATGCCTTAATCAGTGGTCTCAGGAACATGCAATGGCTGACCTGCGAATGAAATGCCTTTTGAGCGACTTCCTCTGATCAAGATCTGATACTTGCAGGGGGAAGTGTCAGTAACCACTACCTTGCTGGCTACTTTGGGAGCCTGGACGCGATTTGTAAAGTACAATTCTCAGCCAAGCGGCATCACAATGGCATGCAGGGCGTGCTGTCCCTCATGCAGTCCTGTCCTCTTCTGCAAATGTATGTTGAGAAGGCTATTGGCATGTCGGCAGCGGAGACGGCGCACATCATCAGGTGTGTCATGTTCATGTTTGCGCATTTTAGATGCTATGGCGCAGAAGCGCCAGTGTCTTGTCGACCTCGGCCAGTCATGTTTCATGTCAGGCTTCATGTCTCTCATTATTGAAGCTTGGCAAGCTACTGCATCTGCTGGGCATTCTGCACCTGGCGCAATGGACGTGACCTTGTGCTTGCAACACTTTCCTGTTGGCCTTGGTCTTTGAGTTCACAGTGTAGGATTTGCTCTCAGGATGCGGCTCACAGTCATCCTGAGCATCCAACCGTTGGCATGTCAATGGAATGGCCTGACCTCAAATTGCTCATGCCGCAGTCAAGCTGAAGGCAGGGCTGCATGTTGGCATAGTGCAAGCAGGTTTGAATGGCCTCCTCCGGCAATGTTGGCTACCTGGCTGCATTGAGCCAGGTGTCTGCAGTCAACTGCAGGCACCTCAGATTTTTCCTCATGCACCAAAACTCCATTCAAGTGCATTTCATTCTGGCCTGGGACCCATTCTGGTGAGTGGAGCATGCGCAGACTCGCTGTAAAGCTTTTGCCGCAAGCTGAGCATTGTACAGTGATTGGCTTCACTCACTGGTATGTCAGGCTTACACGCTTGCAGGGGCAGGCCCAAGGCAGACCACGCCCCAGAAGGGAACCTTGCGCAGGCAGGCATGCAGCCCTCCGCAGATCAATCATGCCTGCCCTCGCCACCTCACCAGTCCACATGCCCGCCAAATTCGACCTTGAGCGACGCATCTGTAGCATCAGCTGACCTGCAAATATCAAGGTCACGGACGACTTGCATGCCAGTCCAGTCCAAACGTCAGACTGCCTGCCCATGAACGCTCAGCGCCTTGTGCAAGTATTTGCCTGAAAATGACAGCATCTGCTGCTGCAGAGAGGTGAGGGAATTGCAATTTGCAATGTGTGTGTGTGTGTGTGTGTGTGTGTGTGTGTGTGTGTGTGTGTGTGTGTGTGTGTGTGTGTGTGCGCGCGCGCGCGCTGCAGAGGCGGCACAGCCAAAAGCGTGTCAGAAGCAGACATCGCCCTTGCGACTGCTGTTCAATTGGTGTGTATAACGTCAGCAAGCAGGCTCATGCCTCCATTGCTTTTGCCTTCCTGCTGATGTGTTGTCAGCAGATGACGTCTTGTATCAGCATGATCACTCCTGCCAGGTCAAGTTGTGTCGTGCAGTAACATAGTCAGTCGTCTTCTGTTTCTGGTTTGATTCAGATTAATGTGGCTTCGTAGCTGTCGCATGGATACACTGACTGACGTAGTAAACTGCCGATTTTTCAAGGCATCTCTGTGCCTGCCCTCTTCTATGCTGATGATGTTGTCTTGCTCTCCCCGACATGGGTGGTGTTGCCAACAGCGCACAAGGCATCTTTCTTGTGTACACCAAATTTGTGTAAACAAGTTGCAGCAATGTGTGTACCGTGTGCAGCTTCATTGTAAATATTTACAATCTCGGGGGCCCCGATGAGCAACATGTGCACTTGCTGCTTCATGTGCAAGCGTATAGGTGTGAGTCGCTACGATGTTGACAGAATCTGATCAGACATTCCGTGCCAATCTGCCTTGTTGGCAGCGTGCATGAGTATGAATTCCTTCCTTCCGTCCTGATCAGACATCGACACAGTTCATCCTGTTGGTGTTTCTGTATCAGGATTAGCCGCACACACGACACCATCCATTCATGGTCATGATGAGCAATCTGCACCCTTCATGCCTGCCTGCCTGTACATCTCTTGAGAAGGTAACGGCGTGAGAAAATTTTAAGGAATGCTCAGTTGCAGGCCAAGTCATACATCACACTTGCTGCAATTTTTCACATTAGATTGTCATTGTACCATCTGTATCCATCTCAAGCCTCCAACTTCAAGGGCATGTCATGCACCGTATCTTCTGCACCCTATGCTTGCAGCAGACCATAAACTAGATTTACAACATCCTGTCTGTGCCATCTGGACATGGCTGCGCAATACTGCTACTAGTCTGGTGTCAGTCTCAGTCACTTCTGAGTCTTGTGTACTTGCACGCCTGCAGCAGATCAAAGCCCACATGCACAGCATCCTAGCTGTCCATGCAATGCGGGCCTTGCAGATGGCTGCTCACTCGTGAGCTGCACCTCTCAAGGTGCCAGCACATTTGCAAAAAGGCAACCTGCGTCTCTCAAAGCTGACATGTAAGTCAGGTGATCACAGCTGTACAACAGGATGACCGGCCAAGAGGCCTTGCAATTGGACAGGCACAGCTGCAATTGCGAGCAGCTCTGCAACATTGCAGAGCATGCAAACAGGTTTGGCAGCTGAATGCTGCATGAGCGTGAACACATTGACAACTTGTATGCACATGGTACACAGCCCATGTCAGCAGCTTATTTATCAACTTATTGGAATTCCCCGCATGAGAATTCCCTGCGCCACAGATTGCGGCGGATGAGAATCATCAAAGCTGTGCCGATGCATCAGCCAGCTCCCAAAAGCCATACGGCAGTGGATCTGATGCCGCCGGTGGGGCCATCAGTTATGAATGCCAGCATAGAAGATGGTGCCAGCATCAGCATAGTTGGTGGAGGGCATCGTCTCATACAGAGCACGGCGGGATGCGGCCGTGACTGGCTCGGCAGAGATGGGCTCGAGAGAACCCCCGCCAGTGATCGAGGCCTGCATAGGCAGTCGACCAGTGAGCTTGGCCAAGATGTCATC
>CAWUCP010000302.1:0-22865 GCA_963920765.1 Ulota crispa
AGTCCTGCAAGACTGCATCAGTGCAGCATTACATCAGATGCTATGTACTTCATGTTGCGCGCATCCTCATACCTTTCTCGAGCCAGATCGCGTGGATGACCTTGCAGATGACATTCCCCTCTATGGCAAGCTCATCAAGTCATCAGGCCTGCCTGCAGGCACTGACTGAAACCACTGCCCATTGAAGAGCTTTCCTGGCTGCTGTACATTGTCCATATTGCCAGACATGCTGCTGGTCTCCAATGTCATCTAACCTGTGATCCTGTGCACTGCACCGCATCAGATCTACTCTTCAAAAAGCTGCATGGTGGTTCAGCCCTCAGCAGGCAGGACAGTGGTGGGGCAAAGCATGCATATTCATGGTCTTCTGTGAGACGCAGGATTGCCGAGTGTACCTTTGCAGTCATTGGCGTCAGCATGCAAGCCTGGATCACCTTACGAAGTTTCCAGCCCGATGCGGATCATGAGGCTTATCACGAAGCTGTTGCTTGCATAGCAGAGGCTGGGCAACATCACCTGCTTGGCCTGCTTCTTGGAGGCACAGCTACAGCAGCTAAAGCTTGTGCCTCAAGAATCTCTTCCAAGACAGACCTCTAAGACTACATCAGCAGATTATGTGCCATCAGAATGTGTTCCGCAAACCATACACATAAGGAACTGGTCTTCAGCCGTCGGGATGGATACAATTTACATGATCCTGAGGTTAATTACGCACACTGTCACCCACACTGTCAGCTACACTGTCTCCGTAGTCTGGTAACTGCGTCAGCCACCAGCGCAATGTCCACCAGAACCAACAACAGTGAATCCCTTGAGCTGTTCCTGCCTGGATCGAAGATGCATGGTAAAGCATCCCGCTCTCATGCATGTCAGCACGGCTTCAGGGTAGACTTGCTAGCTTGCGCGGTCAGCTTGTATTGCCGAGGTCTCAGCAATTTCAAGTGGACCTGCCACAGAGGTGCTGAGGAATCCTGAGATGTCTCAGGCTTGAAAAAAAGTGGGTGTCTGCAATGGCTTTGTCCATGTGATATAACCGTCTTGCAATGCATCCCAGAAGTGTAGCTGTCTAGGGACAGAGCTACGTTCCGAGCATGGCAGCACGACATGCAAACAGTCGTGGTGCCAATGCATGTCAAGTCAATGGCAGGTTTATATCCTATCACAAAGTTGGCCTGCCTCCAATAGCTGTCTGACTGATACCCCTGTCCAGTCAGCAAGATACAGAATGGTCGGTAGGGGATGATTGGCAAAGCGTCTGAGTCACACGATCTAACCTTCATCACTCACGTACCATAACACCCGAAGCGCGTTCTCTCCGGCTAGCGCTACGCCGTGTGGCACTGGGTTGCTCGACGGGGTCACGCTGAAGTTACAGTGCAAGTTGTGCGGGACTAGGTCGTGCTACCAGGTGCGGAACCCGGTCCAGCGACCGGATTCATGCTGTGAAAAGCGCCACGCCAGCCAGCTCAAAGAGATCGGATTGTTGCTCGTCAATCAGATTGCCAAGAGGAATGAGTAAGGTCCACCTGCAGTTTTCGTGGCCTCCTAACACGGCCGTCTGGGTGGCCCTCTGGTCTGGGTACTCACGTCTGGGTACTCACGTACCACGCACCAGAACCGCATCCTGCGTTTTCTCCTTCTGAGGCCAGTCCGTCCGAGCACCTAGTATCTTCAGAGCGCCCGAGCTGCTCGTTTTCACGTCACGGTCTTGGGTCCACCCCGTCTGAAAGCGGTGCCTTCTCGCAAATACTTCTGTTGGCTTGTCTATCACCGGCAGTGCCATGAACTACCTGCCGGTGAACGATTTCACAGGTCTGCCAGCATCCGACAAGGTGATCTCCCGGAGCTTTCGCAAGCCTTATGTTGTGCGCAAGAGCCGCGAAAAGTGGACTGCCGAAGAGCACGACCGCTTTGTTGAGGCCGTGGACAGGTACAGATTCACTGCTTGCGCTTCCCAAGCTCCCTGAGCTCAGCCGCGACAGAGAGTGTCTCAGCGGCCCGCTTGCAGGTTTGGCCGTGACTGGGGGGCCATAGTCCAGCTGATTGGCACACGCAGCGTCGCCCAGGTTATTGCCGGACGATGTTCCACTACGTGCTTGACCTCCGTCACTTTTACGGGGTCCTGAACGGAGAGGCAACCTGTGCAGGTCAGAAGCCACGCACAGAAATATTTTCTCAAGCTGCAACACCAAGGCAAGGCAGATGCAGTACCTCCGCCATGCCCAAAGCGCCGATCCACTCGGCCATATCCAGTACAGCAGAAGGACCAACAACAGCACCAGCACATCAGCTTCAAGATTCCCGCTATGCCAGACAGCCCATCAGCGAACACAAATCAGGCAGGCAGTTTTGGAGGTGCGCAAACAGTGCAGCTCTGCACAGCGGCTCATAGCATCAATGACAGCAAATGTGCAGCTCAATGCCTGGGCCATGGGTACAAGTGATTGGCTTGGCTGGTGGGATGCTCCAACAACATGTGACATTGCATGGACATCTGCAGGGTATGCAAGTAATGCTGGAAGCGCCAACACTGAAGCAGATGCTCACGATGTCTCCTCCAAGACGAGCATCAAGGCCGCTGCCATGCAAGCAGAAGATGTAGCTCCTACCCAGCCATCTGCTCATGCATCACAGGTGCGGCGGCCGCCTCAGAGATAATGTCTTCATGCTTCATCCTACGACATGCATCGGATGCCACTGCGTTCACTATGGGCACAGCCACCTGTGTACTAATGGCTATGAATGTTTGAGTCCTTTGCAATGCTGGTTATATCATATTCCATGGCAAACATGTCTCGCAGCATTTCGGTTCGTGAGCGCATCACTCTGACAGCAGAAGCCTGATTGCACCCTTTTGTCTCCCTCTCTTGGAGTGGTCTGATGCACTGCTGTCTGATGCAGACGGTCTTCCATGACAACAGCAGGGAGGCGGTGCCTCATTCTGTGGCTCATGGAGACATGGCCAGGCTGCAGAAGGCGCTTGATGTCATCCTCCAGGGGCCTCCTGCTATGCAGGCCTCAGTTGGTCCCTCATCCCAGAGGTGATGTCCATCATACTCTTGCAGCCATGCTATCCTCATGCAGCCATGCTATCCTTAGCATCATTACTTACCCTTTGGACAATCTCAGAGGCTCTGACGGGGCAGAGTACACCAAGGCATTGACTTCCTCTCTGTCCAAAGCTTGAATGCAAGTGGTTTTTCAATGCATGGGATCTTGATGGTCATTGTGTGGCTATACTCTGAACTGCCCTGCTGTCGCATGATTCTTCTGCCTCGTGCAAGGTCTGACATGTTACCATTGGCCTTGCAGTAGCCGCCTGCATTTGCAGCAATTTCTGCACTGCACCTGATGCAGGCGACTGGTCATGTGTGCCAAGGGCAACGGTCCATTCACAGGCCACGCGCAACCATGAACATACAGCTGCAGGTAGCTGCAGCGTTGCAGTTGACATACGGCCACACTGGCACTGTACTGGTGACGATGCCTGTGTGGCCACTCATGATGGTCATGTGGTGATGCAGGGCTCTGCTGGTTGCCAGGCTCAGTCATCTGAAGTTTCAGCTGGACAACGCTCAGACCACCTTTGCAGCTACCACTGCAGCTTCCACCAGCGCAGGAGCAAGCCAGCTGCCCTCTGGGACGACGGATGCACCAAATCCCATACGCTTAGGGCAAACCGACACACACCCTGTCGGGTCGCGTGCCAGTGCAGAGACTCAGCAGCAGGGCAGTTGGCAGGAGCACCAGTGCACAGCTGACTTGCTACGCCAGCAGGCGGCCCTGGGTGCTTCCCTGATGCCCAAGCCAGATTCTGAGGCCCAGTCCCAGCAGCGTTTCGTCTTCCCTGGCCGCCTGAGCAGCAATTGCCCCTCCGCTCCGCAGCAGATCCATCTGCCGCCACTCAATGCTGCGTCATTCATGCAGCCTGCAGGGTGGACTGAGACCCTTTCCCAAGCGCTGCCACCCCATGCAGGCAGTGTCAATCTGCCCGCATATCCTGCATCGCCGAGCTATGCCGAGAGGGCTGTGAACAAGCTGCGGGCAACTTCAGCTTCCTCACAGAAGCCGGGCATCGCATCCGACGCAGATGACTCTGGCCTCCATTATCCTACTCAGGCAGGTCACAGCAAGCATCAGCTTGCTGATCGCACTTTGATGCAGGCCCAGCACCAGCAGCAGTCCCCATTCCAGCCCAGGGAACATTGCACCACCTTTCCTCTGCCCAACGGAAGGGCTCCTGATGACAGCTTCAGCCCTGCTGGCCCGCAAGTCTATGCGCAAGGGTGGCAGCATTGTGCACAGCACCCTGGCCCAGCCTTTTGCAGTCAGCCAAGCATGTCAGCTGAGGTTCATACAGCCCAGCATCAGGCAGCAGAGTTCAGCCCCCTTGCAGATGTTTCATCAGGCCTGGGAATTGGTGATGACGGCCCCATGGATGATGCAAACAAGATGCTGCGACCTCCCAGCTTCTGCTGCGGTGAGACACTCTTCATGGCCAGTGCAAATGACCAGATGGACGCATTCACATAGCACTGCAGGAGGGCATACTTTTGCTTGCCACCAGCATAATCAATTCATTTGCATGTGGGAAAGCTTCGTCCCCTCACTCTGAAGATGCACTTTTCTGTTGTACTCTCCCAGCAGGAACAGGCCTTCTGTCAGAAGACTTTGTCGACGCATACCACAAAGCAAAGCATGCTGTACAACCTGTTCCAGTGTGTCAATTGATTTTGCGATACATGGTCGCTGATGATCATGCTGATGACTCGCACGTAGGTCTGCTGCACCTAGCTTACTGAGTATGTGCAGAGATGATGTCAGGATATGCTATGTATTCACATATGAATTGACTGGCCAGCGCTGCTTTTGTCTTGCAATGTGGGTGTTTTGTCCTCATCTGCTGAGCTCTTTTGGTGGCTCCACCGTGGCACTGCCACCAGCATGGTCTGATTTGTTTGATGTGCCTGATGCTGCAGATCTTGATCTTGGGGACATTGCAGAATGGGGCTTCAATGGGAACATGGCCTTTGGACTGGAGGATGGGTCCTGCAGCAACGAGTCTTCAGGCGGACATTCAGATCCAGTCAGCTGGTTTCAGCTGTGAGAGTGTGCCCAACTTCACAGCACGCGTCACTCTGCCATGCAATATGCCTGCATCATGACCCAGGCATGGAAGTCTGTGCTGAGGCAGGGCACCCGTCTTGGCTGCGCTGTGATGAGGGGCCCCAAATGCTGAGGCCACCCATAGCGCCTCAAAAGGATACCGTGAGCCCTTGTACAGTATGAGCGCATGTACTCATCCGGCATCACAAGTGAGCCTGATGTGAAGTCGCAATTTTTGATATGGCAACAGCTCACAGTACCTGCGCGGTCCATGCTGAGTTGGATGTTGCGAGGGCTGAGAGGCAGTCACTAGTCCTGAAGAGTCTTGCATGTGTCATGTGTTTGTGGTGCTGGATGTGCCACAGGGTCTACAGCCAACCAGCGTGTGACCGTTGATGCAGACGCTGTGCTGCAAAGATATCCTGGAAGTCGCAAAAGCATGATAGTGTCTCGCAGTCCATGACTTGTCTCAGCTATTGCCTTTTTTTTGCACACCCTGTACACATGCTAAGGCAATAGCTGAGACAAGTCAGGGACTGTGAGACACTATCATGCTTTTGCGACTCAGCATGTGTACAGGGTGTTCAAGAAGAGTGGATAAGTGGCAATGTCTAGCGGTTTTTTGCCACAGCTGTTGAGGACCACCTCATCATCAGATTGGTCCTGATCCGATACAGCTGTGCACATGTGATGGGCAAATGAGTACTCTCTCAGATTCGTTCATGCAGAATCTTGCTGCAAAGATGTATATGTTGTCATTCATGCGCCCTCGAGCTGCACACCAGAGGACCTGCTGACAGAATGCAGCGAGTTGTTGCAATCAGAGGGCGGGTCTCGGTTGCCATTGCACCGCTCAGCGTTTTTCGGTCCATGAGCACTGACAGCACTTCATGCGGCATGTGGCATTTGAGCTTAGGCGACCGGGAGGCCAAACACCTGCTGTTTAGGCATGGCAAGGACTTGCGACAGCGCGGCATCTATCTGGATGATGAGCTTACCAAGCAGCAGATGCAGGGCTGGCGCATCTTGGCAGCCAAGAGATCGCAATTGAAGGACCAGGGCTGTAGCACATGATGGCGTCAGGATACATTGTGCTGGAAGGAGAACGGCATTGTGAATAAGCTCCGGCCAACCTGGTATGACAACATGTCTACCTGCACCATCTGATCAGTTCATGCGGGTTTCGCGTGACACTTGGTCTCCCTCTTGTGGGCCTCAGCATTGGTGGCTTGTGCTTTGCTGGTGACTCTCGTCCGTGGCACACGTGTTCATGAGACGTGCCGTTGATAAACTTCTCTCGCAATCGCATTGCAGGCTTGAGCAATGAGGCTTTGGACATGAGACACAGATTCGTCCTCATAGGCCTTGCTGGCGCAATGGACGTAGTGGTGTGTGTGTGTGTGTGTGTGTGTGTGCTTTCACGTTTGTCATAAGCGATTTCACTCGAGCACACACATCCGTACAGAGGTCCATCACATATCAGTCTCTGTGACATTCTGAAGCGGACTTGGCACGCATGGAATATCCCATATGGATCATGAACGAGCCTGCTGCTGCACGTTCCAGCCAGTTTTATCACTCGCAATGCATCAGATCGTACACCCCTGTGTCAGCCTACAGTGGGTTATGGCATCTGGTAGCTCGAGGCCATGGCCATGTTTGCCTTACGAAACAGAAGACAACCAGCCTCACCGGCCGAATTTCTGTGCGCAGCACGACAGACATTGACAGATAATTGTGATGTAAATAGCGTATGCCATGCAGATCCTCAGGTGAAACAACCGGGCACGTGACAAGTTCCACATTTGATAGAATAGCAGATGTCTTCCTGCCTGCAATTTAAGTGGCCTCCTTTCAGTGGCATGGGCGTGGGAGAGACAGCTCAGGAGCAGCTTGGGATTCAGCGTGACAAGATCAGATGATAGTTCAGAATGCATCAACTACTAGCATGCGTTCCAGTGTGCTTTGCAAACGTCTGAGATATGAGCAATGGTAAAAGAATTGAGACATCGCCATACACCTTGACAGGCTTCGCATCTGCTTTGATCTTGCCCCATGACACTGCCTCGTCTGGTCTTGCGCCTGAATCACTGCCATCAAATTCTTGAGCTGTGCTCATGTACACAGCGAAATCCGCTCCATTGCGCATCAAGTTTGCATTGCAGACATGATGCTTGGCAACGCCTGCATGACAATGCCCTGATATCAGCAGCCTCAGGACTAATTAGCTGCTGCATTCCTTGAACTGCAGCCGACAAATTCATCGGGTCCACCAACGAATCTGCTGGTGGGCCATTACTTGTCCTGATGCACATACATACCTTGCTAGTCTGTGGGCCATGCAATTCACAACAGAGCGCAATTCAGCAAGAGGCTGTTCAATGGCTTGGGGATTTCAAGTGCATGCATATCATGTTACGTGCTGAAGCGCAATGACTGATACATACATAAGTCTAAGCTGCCCCCCCCCCCCCCCACTTTGTTCAGGCGGAGCGTCTTTGCACAGAGACCCTGGCTGGGCCTGACGATGTTCTCAGCATCTGATCGCAACTCATGATCCTAGAGATAAATTAGAGGTAGACTTGCAAGCAACCATCTGACACTTCCAATACCACACAGATTGCCATGACTGCCTGCTTCTGATCATGGGACGTGGTAGCGTATGCCCAAGAAACATGCATCCTACAAGCTGAGAGGTGCAAGCTCACCTCCACCAAGGATGACGATGCCAGTCTTGCGGGGAGCTGCCGTGATGGCCTGATCGTTGATTGCCCGGATGTCCCCGACCACATCGATGACAAGCCCAGGACTTTTGTAACTGTGGAAGTACAACATGTCTCCCAGAGAGCCGTCCGTCAATGCTGGGCAGAATATGGGGATGCCATTACGCGCAGCCCAATAGCACACAGATGCTGGATTATTGATCTCCTGTCCCAGTCGCGCAATGACCTGCACACCACAGCAGCTTTTGCATCATTTCCGATTTGCATGACTGTATCTTGCCTGGCTTGACAGTGCTGTGCCATCATGCTTGAGCTCAGAAGGGCCTGTGCAATTACCAGGAGGTCTGCTCAACAGCTAAATCACTGCATTGCAAGCTAGCTGAGGCAGATGCAGCAGCTTGAAGCCATACTCCACTCTTTGACTAGAGATGGGGCGGCCACCTTTCAGACCTGGGTAAAGCCATGACGAACAGGTATGCATGCCAGCAACAGATACATCGGTGCAGCTGCAGAGCTGCAAGCGTGCATGCAAATATGGACGGGGTCAAGGGGGATGATGTCCAAAGTATGAAGGCACGACTCGAAACATCAATGTGGACGCAGGCACCTTGATTGATATATCTCACTTCCATTGCTTGCATGTGCGTGCATTCTGGACAGAGCGAGACGCAGCACCTTGCTGGGTGTCCAACAGACGCCGTGCTGCTGCTGCTCCTGTAGAAGCTGGTCCAGGATGGGCATCACCCAGTCCTCAAACGCACAGTAGTTGCTGTTGGGAACCAGCATGTTGCCTATGCGATTCCAGCCTTGCTTACGCAACTCTGCGCCTGCCAGGTGGAAGTCGCCTAGATGGGTCGAACCTAGACACTGCACAAGCACCTTCAGAGCAAGCACTGCGTGACATCTCACGCTGTAACGGATCCTGCAAGTGTTGCAGCTGGAGCCCAACACCGGCTGAAGCAGACAATGATGCTGAACTGAAAGCAAAACTTGACACCTTCCAAGGCTGACTCGCTAGAATGACCATCAACAGGGAAGGACAACAAAAACATTGCAAAGCATTCAGGTTGCTGAACTGAGCTGCCATGGGTGCTCTGAGTTCTAATTCAGCCTTTGAAAATATCTATCAAGCTGAACGCCGCACCTGCCATCATGGCCAGAAGCAATTGCCATTGCTTGCTCATGAGGGCTTGCGATGGGCAAGTTTGGTGTAGCACGAAGATATGGACATGCAAATGATATGGCCCTGGTCATTGCCAGCATTGTGGCTTTGATGGCTTTGAGGCCAGGAATATCATCAGCACTGTGGAAGGAGATTCAGGGGCATGCACCTTGATCAGATCCTCTTCAATGCCTCCAGCAGTGGTCACCAGGACATCGATCTGGCGGTGCTCGACCAGAAAACGAATGTGTTCTCTGACACCTGCTGATATCAAATTTGAGGTGTATGCCAGGAAGATCTTGCATCGTGTGCTGCTGCGCACATCTGGATCTCTGAACAGATCATTCTCATCTGGTGCAACTGCCTCATGGCTCAGCCGCCAATCCAACTGTACATCAACATGCCCAATGTTACCTGCAGCGTCAAGCTTGCACGGCCTCTGCCATGTGTCAAATCAGTAGGCATGTGAGCACACAGCATACCATCACTCAGCAGCTTTGACCTCAATGACATGTGTGCAGCATACCATTCTGTTGACCTCACAAACAGCCTGCCCAAGACTGGTCGCCTGCAAGCCTGTGTGCAGCATTGCATCCATGATGCCATCCAGATCATTGCCTCTGTTGAAGTCCCAGCCTTGTATTATTGGCAGATCTGAAGGGGCAGCCTGGGACTCCACTAACACAGCCTGCAGCAGCAGTTACAGCCTTTGACACCCACTGCACAGGCACTGGAAGGAAAAAAGTTTGCCACCAATTTCACCTCCCGAGCGGCAGCAGGCACGGCCTCGGTAGAGCTCATAGGCCTGACTGCTGAATCTTGAATGTCAGTGAAAGCTTACTTTTCGTGAGCCTGTCGTGACGTGAGCTGGCCTCCTTTTCTTCTAGCGCAGAGACATCTAGGGCGTCGGCAGCCTGCGACGAGCCTGTATAGATTTGCAGACTAGGTGGCTCTGAGCCTGGCAAGCTTGAAAATGCAGGTTTGAATTTGAATTTGAATGCACTGTTACCACCCTATGGTGCAGAGAGCATCCTGGAGAACACTGTCCTTTCAATCTGATCTCGGCCAATCACAAACCACCTGAAGCATTTGCCTAGGGACTCAAAGGGCTGCCAAAGGAGGTGGGATGGCGGGCTGGCTGGCTTGTGTCAGTAGATAGTTGATACCTCAAAAGGGGAACTAGTAGTTTGAACTTCCAGAAGGGTCCTGATTGATAGGTGCATTTGCAACGATCACAAATTGTGCTGTCATGCTGACGATGTCTTTAACCCTGTGCAGGACTACTCAAGGCAGTTCAGTGAGCCAGCAATAATGTAAAGCAAACAGCAGATCACAGCCACCGTTCCATTGTGCCAGTTCTCACTCGCACCATATCGTAAACAGGCTTCCAGAGCATCAGTCATTGAATCTACAGCGCACTTGATGTGAGGCAGTCAGCGCTCAAGCAGGGGAGGCCAAGGTCTAGGAGGAGCCGCTTGCAACAGCCAGACACGGCCGTGTCATGTTGAAGCAGGATCCATTGAGCACTGATGGCACAGTGACACATGAGTGCCTGGCGCTGCTGCAGCATGAGCTTATCAAAATAGCACCTGGGCGTGATGCCGCATTTCTCCTTCCGGAGGATGTGCGCCATGTGCAGAGTCCTGGCCATGCCTGTACCACCAAATTTGAGCCACTTGCACCAGCAGGCAGCCCCGGAGATCGCACCGCTCAGAGGAGTCTCAAGACAGGATACCTTGTCCCCAGCCATTGGGAAGCTGCTGCAGCAATCTCCAATCATGTCAATGTCGGCAATGTCTCGCTGCTCGGCAGCATCGTTGACCGTGCCGGTGCCGAGGTGTCAAGTTTGAGCCCTGAGATGGCTGAGAGGATGGCGTGCTCCAGTCATGTGTACATGCTGGAGCGCTGCGCTGCCATGCGTCCTTTTGTGGGAGCCTGCTCACCTCCTGGCCTGGCAAGACCGTCCATGGGACACCATCTGCAGATGAGGTCTATGCGGATCGTCTTGAGCATTGGTCGGCCATGCGACCTCAGGGAATAGCCACAGCAGTCACATATCTGGCGTTTGGGAGGGCACTGCCCAGACTTCGCGTTCATGCTGTCAACCACGATTCACTTCACAGCCATGCGACTTCCTCTGAAAATGCTTGTCAGCCAGCACAACAGCAATGGATTGAAGCAAGGTCCTGCCTGCAGCCGGCATTGACGGATGCAATTGTTGGAGATGCAACTGCAGCTCTTCAATATCAGGCAGATGGAGGTATGCATGCAGATGGTACAATGGCCTTGTTGATTCTGCGCAGCCTGGAGACTGAATGCCAAGAGATCCTGGCTGTTCACCATCACCCAGGTCAGTCATGAAGTCAGCTCAGGGATGACGTGAACATCAATGGTTGCTGCTTGATTATTTGCCAGCGCTTGCAAGCCAGATGTCAGCGTGCGCATATCCTGTGTGGACAGAATACGCTTTGGGACAGGGTGGAGCCTCTTGCAGCTACAATGCTTTGTCAAGCACAGGACTGAAGGACTTCAGTCTCAGTCACATCTATCAGCCTCGCTTTCAATAGGCAGAATGTCGGGACATCCTTGCAGATGTTTGTGGATCAACATGACTTACCGCAGGCTGTGACCTCTGACAGGTACTGTTTGATTAAAGCCGTTCATAAAACCACTGCGCATACTCACCTCTGTTTTCTTCCTGGACAGATCAGAATCTGGACCATGATGCTCCGTTCCTGCTGTATGCATGGGTCGATACTGCAATCTCTCCCATCAAATGACATATCGCAGTGACATGCATCAATTTTCCAACTGCCGACTGGAAGATTCGATGTGTTCATCCCTTGGGGAGACGCATCCTCCTTGTTTTCTTTTTTTTTGCATCTTTTTATGACCTTGTGATAAAAAGATGCAAAAAAAGACCCTAGACGGGACAGGCAGCAATGCAAGCCATGCTAGTGCTGTTAGCCACTGGCACTAGCCATATTTCGATGGCTCTGCATCCTTTCAGCATTACAAAGCCTCCGCCTACAGTCCAGCAGCTGGCTACTGCTGATCTGCACCCACCACAGGATATCCACAACAGATATTCCACCACAAATATCCACCAC
Organism: Ulota crispa; assembly: GCA_963920765.1. Lineage (NCBI taxonomy): Eukaryota > Viridiplantae > Streptophyta > Bryopsida > Orthotrichales > Orthotrichaceae > Ulota > Ulota crispa. The sequence continues at coordinate 12,102 of CAWUCP010000302.1, forward strand.
AAATATCTCTTGCAGTGTCGTTCAGAATTTCGAGGCTCTAGAGTGCACCGGAGACTGGAAGTGGCAAAAGCGATCTGTCGCAATATCACCTGCCCTTGGTCAGCGTCACGCCCATGACAACCCTCGAGTCTATTCTCCAGCTTGGACTGCCTGGCGGTCTTGTTTGCCGACGAAGGAATGGCCTTTTCGGAAAGTTGTCCAACGGAAGTCGTATTGTATCTGCACGCGTCAGCCGGACCGAGCCTGTCGCAGCCTTATCCTCCGAGGAACGAAGGAAGCAACAGCAACAGAAGCTGGCTCTTATCAAGAAGCACCGGAACTCTCTGGCAGACTTCAGGCAGCAGCTCCTCGATCGAGGCCAAAAGAATCCAGGCTCAGACGAATTGTTGGCACGCGTTCTGTGGCCACTGATCAGGTATTAAAACAATTGCACATGGAGTCTGGTGAATCAGTGCTGTGAGACTTGGCACTGCAGATATTTGCTTGGAACGGTGAGGCTTGATGGGTATGCGTGCATGAATATCATCTTTGCTCTCTTGCTCCTCGATACCTCCTCACACATCCCCTGAATTCAAGTTCCAGATAGGGCAGGACCCCACCTCATAACTCCATCATGCTACAACAGATGATTGTGCATGTTCAAGACATCGGCACGGTCTTGATGCCATTTGCAAGGAGTTTGCTGCACAAACTTCATCATGCTCATCCTTTGTACCTATTGAAAAAAGAGAGTTCTTTCTTTCAAAAAGGGCATTCATGTGCATGATTGCCCATGCATCAAAGCGACAAGGCACGGAACAACTTGGCCTAGCATGCACCATAATCTAGGCACCATGCAAATCAATGACCATGCAATGAAATGAGGTCCTCCCTCATGTATTCAGGAAAGCTGCAATCCCCGGCACCATTGCCGCTGGTGCTGCCTGGGCCCTGGGAAGCGACCCATTCAGCCACTGGACTTGGAATGAGGATGCACTCAATGCTGTGGTGTGGATCTCTCCGCTCATTGCTGCAGGTGATGATTCCACCTGCTCTGTCTGGCCCTTCATGTGGTTCCAATGCCACTTCATGAGTGCAAGATGAAAGCCTCCTGCCATCAGCTCCTTGCAATTGCCCCACTGCACTGGTGCAGACCTGGATGAGCTCAGCGTGAAATGAGTTTAATTCATAGCTGAAAGTGTAAAAACAGAAGCAGGTGGCAGACCACTCGTGCAATGGATGCTCATGATTGGCTCTGGCAAGCGGCATGCTTGAAAGCAACTGTGCCTCTCCAGACTGCTCTAGCCGTTGGGTTCCTCTCCTCATGACCCTTTGGAAGCACACTGAGATAGCTCATCCTGTCATGCGCCATGCATGGTTTACAAACTTCACCAAGACAATGCATCAGTAGGTGGTCCTGAACATAACATCATGTCCCTCACAATCTTTTGTTTGCCCGACTGAGTCTTAAGGGGAAAGTGATTGCTGTCCTGCCCTCATTCCCAATATAAATCTTACCCAAGTTGAAGAGAGCTGATGCCTTTGCATCTGCTCTCCCTCTGATCATCGATCATGCTTTGCGCGACGTTTTCGCACATCAGAGATCATAAACTCTCTGATGCGCATCGTCTCCATGCAGATGCTGCCATCCTGTTGACGGACTGGAAGCCGGAGCCTCACCGGGAGCTCCTTAAATTGGAGGTGGATAATTTCCCTCCTAGCCGGGCAGCCTGGGAGGCAGAGCGGGCTGAGCTGCTGCGCCTGGGCATTGTTGAGGAAGCCGTACTCGACCAGATGGAGATCGTCTGGGGCGAGCAGGTGCCTGGGTCCGAATGCATTCGTCTGAACATGCTCTGCATGGGGCCATCTGGTCTGTACTTGCATGAAGCTCATTGCTCTCAGCCTGGTCCGGCTGGGCCGACGACCATCACAATCCCTGCCCAACATGACTGTGTCTGCATTAGGACTGTGCATCTCCAGATGCACTGCTTTTGCTGTTGTGAGTTGTATGCCATTATGCGCCGGGAGAACTCCATTTGTTGTTTAAAAGATTCAGATCTAGTCCTTTGGTCAGGATCTGGATCAGGCCATTCAATGCCGGCTTCTGGACTGATGTTTTTGCATTGGCTCAAAATGCACCAGGAGACGATCTCTCGCCTCCAGCACAAGCTCTATGTCTCTCAGGTGCATGAGATCTGAAATTTGGTGCATGAAGAGATCGTATTCTTTGCGTGCCCTGCAAGCCTTCATCTCTTTTTTCTCAGAGGCATTGCGAGATGTATCACAAAATGAGTGTGCTGTTGTGACAGAGCATATTCAGCCTCGCATCAAGTTTTGGAGCAAGGTTCAGCTTTCACTACAACCCTCATCAAGGCTGCTGAATACCTCTCATCTGGCAGGCTGGGCTTGCAGGGCAACAACCAGGGCAGCAGACCTGTCAGCATTGGGCGGCACATACCCGTGGAGAGATCTCCTGGCATCCTACAAGGTACTGTCCATGTCCCACTGCCGAAGTCTGTTCCAGAGCAATGTCATTGAACTGTATGGCATTGCATTGCACTGTTCCATATCTCTCCTCTGGAAGGTTCATGACCACAGGGCATCTTGCGATGGGAGTCTGCAGCCTTCAAGTGCCCCATGTCTCAACATATCAAGGGCAGTGAGAACGTCTTGGGACGCTGATGCATATATCACTAGTGCTGGCAATATCTGCTATATACTAGCCTTCTCATGCAGACTTTGTCATGGCCAGGTATGCCATAAAAGCTCTACTTTTGCTGGGCACCTGCGTGACGCGAGTCTGGACTGCTCCTACAAGATGCAGACTTCAGCCGTTCTTGCAGGGATAATTTTGAGGGCAGCCAACATGCCTTGATGACATGTTTGAGTTGAGGCTGGACACACTGGCCCTCCACTTGCATAAATGCTGTTTGATCTTCGTACATGAATGCTTTTGACTGCCAACATGATGTCATTTCAATTTTTCTGCAGCTTCATCTCATCCAGGCAGAGAGATGGGCCTGTTCTGTCCCGCATCTGCACGATGGATGTTCACTGCTGACACATGGTCTCTGTGCGTCAGCTACGGCTTCAAACATTCAGGCGCAGACTGGGCAAGCTGATGCCATGGCGTCATTGCCCTTGCCACTGGTACCTGGGGCATACATCCTGACATCAGCGGCTCAGGAGCTCTTGCTTCGCTTCACCTTTCTTGGCGGTGAGCGCCTTGCTGTGGGCACATGCCTGCTGCCGAGCATGCACTTGATAAGCTTGCCAGCATGTGATTTTCAAGCCAAGGATGCCATCTGAGATGGTCATAGGAGTGATCTGACACACTCTGTGCTCAACCTTCGGCTGTTTAGTTGGTATCTTACATTCAGCTGCTCTGCGCCAAAGCCTTTGTGAATTGATTGTACTGATGTTGCCATTGTGATCGGGCATGCAAGCTTGGCCAGATTGGCTACATAGCCTATGCCCTCCTCCAATGGCAGCTGGAATTTGATTAGCTACCAAACTAGCTACCGATCAGCCAAAAGTGCAAAAATAACACATGGCCAAACTTTTGCGACAGACCATGCACTCACTGAGGGTGAATCCTGCTGCTTGCTCATGAATTGTCTCCTGTGCAGGGCTTGCAGCTTGGTTCACAGACAGATTGTATGAGGCTGGTCTGGATGATCCCAGCAGCCTCACCGAGACCACCCTGCCCGTTGCTCAGGTTGGGCAGCTCATGGCCATTGCTCTCGTCTCAGGAGCAGCTGCAGGCAAAGCCGCTGGCCTGGTCGGTCAGTACTTCTGGTCCCGCCGGAATGCTGCCAGCACAACAACAAGGATCAAGGATCGCATCTCTGAAGAGGCTGCCAAAGCTGCCCACCAGGTGGACTTCCGAACAGCAGCCGACTTCAGGGCAGGCAGGGGGAGGTCAGGCTTGCAGCTGCAAAGCAGGGCAGAGGCTCCTGCTGAGAGCAGTCAGGCTCGGTCCGATCCAGCAAAGGCGGCTGGTGCAGAAGCCGGCGGCAGCCATGTATCGCCAGCAGCAGGTGACTTGCCCGAGGCTGGTGAGCGAGCTCGCGTTGAGCGGCAGCAGCGCTTGAGAGGGGCCCTCGGCAATAAAATTGCAAAGCGCTTGATACAGGGCTTTGGCAAGAAGAGCAAGGTAAGCATCAACTGCCGACGTACTTGCGGATAACCACTGGCAAGATATCTTGCCTGTTGGCTAGGCTGGGCTGTCCACTCATGTAGCTTGGCCTGATGCAGCTTGCCAAGCTGTCAAACTGCAATTGTGGCAGGTCTGATCTGACCTCACAAGCAGAATCTGCTTGATAAGTCTTCACATGTTGATCATGGCTGCTGGGGCTGCGCCGCCAGGCGTTCACATGGTTGTGCCACACTCGATACAAGCTGCACCCAAAGCTATCTTCTGCAGCACTTCTGGCATGGCACCAGCCTTTCAGATGGATTGTGCTACATTTGGTCCAAGCTGCACTCAAAAGCCATATTCAGATTACCATTCTGCAGCAAGTGTCAATGCATGGGTCCAATTGGAATGGCCGGCATGCTGAGCAATCTGCACCATCGACTTGCCAAATGCCATGCAAAGACGAGGTTCATAGAGGGTCAGTTGCATGCCCAAATCAGCTTCAGCTGCGCGACGTCAGATTGCCCGGTCAAAGTTTACCCTGATACGTGCACAGTTCCAATGCCCCATTGCGATTCAGCTGGCCGATGGGCTTTCCATGTTAAATTGGGTTCTGACGCAATTGTTGCTGCTTCTCAGTTCACACAGCAGGTTGCATGGTCATGGGTTCGGCATATCAAATTCTAGAATTGTACTATCATTTCACTTCATAATCCATTGCTGTGGTTGAATATGGGCCTGGCATATGCAGGTGGCCTCAATCATCCGTGCAAATGAGGAGCTGACCACTCATCTCTCTGCCTTTGAGCTCGCAGAGGTCTACAGATGGCTGCGGCTCTCTGTTGATTGGGCTGCGATGAGCTTGCTCTACTTCTGCACCTCCTGTGAGTCTTGCTCTGATCTCCAAGGCAATCATCGCATGTTTCCTTGCCAGCTGGAGCTCCGTGGAGCTCTCTCATATAGCCTTTCTGAGACCATCGCAGACTTGAAGTGAATGCTTGACCAATTAGGGCCTGATTTGCAGTCCTGCCAATTGACAGTGTCTGCCGCTGCTTGGGCAAACGCTTCTGGCTGCTATGAGAACCTGACGGACATGGCCATGTCCGTTCATGGACAACCTGAAAAGACAATTGCAGGGCGGTCAGGGTTGCTGCTCGGGAGCATCTTGTTGCAGCAGAGATATCGAGGAAACTTCAGCATGGTTTTGTACTACCTCACTCTTCTCAGACATATTGATGTGTTGCAGGCAATTTGGCTGTCACATTCAGCGCTGCACTGGCCCGCTCTGTGGCGCTGTCTGCGCCCTGCCGTATGCGGCGGAATCGTCGAATTGAGGCTCTACCTGAGAAGCTGGAGATGATCATTGAAAAGGACGACGCCAAATATTTGCTGTATGAGGCTCGCCAACGGCTTGAGGTATGAGCTTCGCATCCTGCTCTTGATCTTTATCCTAAGCCGCAGAGGTAAATGGGTGGCCCTTTGCAGCAGCTGAGCCATGATTGACGCAAAATGCATGTGCGTCTACATGTGCTTGGCAAACAGGCTTGCTGGGTTTGTCTCACCCGCTTTGCCGGTTTCTTATAGGGGAGCAAGTGCTCAGGAGCATGTCATGGTTGCATGCTTGCTTAATAGATTGCAACGGGATCTTCCATTGGTGCCTGCCCAATTTCAACCTTGTATGAGGTCTTGGAGGTTTTAATTTGGCACACAGTGGCCTCAACAAGCCTGCATCATTGCACAATACATCTCTGCACCATGCTTCACCTGCAGTCAGGCAGACATTCACTTTGGCATGTGCTATTGGCCTGGGAATGCATGCATGAGTTGGACGAGGTTATGCAAGCAATCAGTTGCATTGCTGATGTGGCGATGTGTCATGCAGAGCTACTTTGAGGAGAAGCTTGCTCAGCAGTCTAGTACAGGTGGCCTCCCAGGCGGCAGCAGCAATTCAAGCTGACCCTGGCAATGTCAAGCAATTTTGTGGCTGATGGTTGTCTCAGCAGGCAGGTTGATGTACCATACGCTGATTTCATTGTTGGCCAGAATTCCTTGCAGCATGCATTTAGCAATGCTGGCAGTACTCATGTCACCAACTTTGCTGGTGGGAACACATTCAAACGAGCAGTCTGGCAAGAGCATGCAACTTCTGAACAATCACGGCTTGGGCTTATCTGCGCCTCTGTAGTCGCGGTTGATGCGTGCAACACCATCACAGCAATTGCTTGTGGTCTTCTTGACAGCGCGAATGTCAATGATCATGCAGGGCTCATTCTGATGTCAGTCCCTTTTCTCAGGAAGGGCCCGCGCTCTTTGTCATATGGGTTTCCTCAAACATTGTCAAAGGTTTTGCAAACGAGTCCTAGTCTGTCAGAGGAGCACCCGAGCAAAGCGGGTGTATCTCATAGTCCAAGCTGGGCAGGAACTGCTACCTTTCCTGGCTCATCATGCACTTTGTGTTCTGATCATCCACGCGGAGATGAGCGCCATTACATGTTGGAGTGCGCACATTTTGACCAAATCAGGGTGCAACACTCATCTTTGCTGCAGGATGCTCCTGACTCCATGCGGGACCTCATGTGGCACAGGGACCAGAAAAAGCTCGCCGACTTTGTCTGGGCCATTCTGAATGAGGCTCTATTGACTTAAACATGGATTCGTCCTCATAGGGCTTGCTGGCCCAATGGATGTAGTGATGTCTCTCTCTCTGGCTTACACCACTGCCGATCAGAACCTATCATCTACCAATGTTGATATTTCAGGAAGCAAGGCAGGAAAATTCACACATGCGCGCAATAATCGTGATTGATTGGCATGGAATACCTGGTAAGCCATTGTGCCGGCAGAACCCTGGTTTGTGTAAGGATTCCAATACTAATCACCAAAGCTTGATCACACACAAGCTTTGCCATGTTTCACGGCTGATCTGTCCCAACTTTTGGAATTGCAGGTCTGCAATGTCATGACAGCATCAGTCGACACTCTTTTTTCTCAACACCTGAAATTAGATGACCAGCCATGACGGTCAGAAAATCGTGGTCAGGCGCAGCATGTGCCCATAGCGCGCCTTGACCATGGCCTGGCAAGTGTCTGTGACTTCGTTGAAGTGCGTCGACAGCAATGGCATCTTGCTGGATTCTCTCTCAAGACGACATAGGAAGCGCTTCAGGCCTTCAAGATTGGACGCAACCAGACTGGTGGCATAGGTACTGGCCAGCTGGGCCAGCTGCTTGACTTCTGAGCCTGGCTGCCTTGCGCTGGCGGTCGAGTCCTCACCGTCCTTCTCCTGCAGGCAACGCTTCTGATGATAACACGCGCAACATGGTCCTGGCCCTGTTGAGAGTGGACCAGCGGCCGAATAGGATCCGAGTTCAATGGTTGCAGTTCCCTGCCTCGACATGCATCAAGACTGCATGCATGAAGGCAGCCAAAATGTGGCAGTATGTAGTCAAGGCCTGGCAGCTGCCGTTGGAACGCTCTCATGAAAGTGTCTGACTGCACCCATATATCATACCGGATGTGTCTCAATATGCAAGTCAAGGCAAGAGCAGTACCCAGGCGATTGACACAGGCCTTCAAGAGCTGACCCGTGCACCACAGAGGATGGGACTGCAAATCTCCAGATTCAAAAGGCTCAGCATTTAGTCAGCCAGCTGTTGAAAATTCAGGTGCGATGCCTTGTCAGCTTCTGATGAGGGTGTCGTGACAGTTGTGCCAAAAAGGAGGAACAGGCCTGCTGATTTCTAGCTCTTCAGAAGCCTTAAGGTGCTCATATGCTGCCCTGCCACTGCACGATGGTTGCACAATGCATGCTTCATGCAGCATGATCTAACCCAGGTACCTGCGACCGACCTAGTCGAGTGCAACACACTGGTATTCCCTTGCAGATTATAAGCCTCATGCGGCTCTTGGAAACTTATGCATGCAATCCAAATGCAGATGCACGAATCGTCATTGAACAGCAGGCCCCAATGGATTTTCAACACAACTACATGACGCTGTACCTGCTGCTCGCGCAAGCGGGCAATGGCTTTGATGATGGCCGCCCACACCTGGCCTTGATCCTCTTTGCCAGAGCACTCCAGCCTGGTGATGGCTTCAGCTCTTGCTCCAGTAGCGGTAGTGCTGGGCTGATCAGATAGATCTCCTGACCGCATCCTCAGGTGGCTACTTACATTTGGCTGCAGCAGGACCGAGTCTGAGGCTGATGGCCTCTCCCTGCAAAGCAACAATTAATGTCATCACAGTGGGCATTCAAAATTTCATCAGCTCAAAGTATTGCCAATCGATTGATGAAAGAGACTGCTGAACTTCTTCTGTAAACCGGCACCAATGACAGGATTAAGGGCCCAATGCCAATATAGTGTATACCTGCAACCTGCTCAAGATGGCAAGGTGTGGGTATGCTGACATGATCAGGGACATGAGCACACTGACGATTGGCTGTCCTCTGGAACAGAGAGCAAGACATTGTTCATTCCACCCCCTTGTCTGCTTAGGATGCTTCTGCAATGAAGTGTCTGCTATTGCTGACAGCAAGTCCATGCCAAGCAGCCATCCGGCAGGATCAGCATCCCCTTGATTGGTCATCTGCGACTGCCAGGCTACAATCTGCGCCTTGGTATGCTGCTCTGAACAGACATCAATCTCTAGGGCGGCATGTAGTCCTCAAGGCATGGAAGGTTGTTGCTCAACACCTTGCAGGAAGTAGGAAGCTGGTGGCTGAACGCTGCAGTAGCAGGCCTTGCTTTTTAGCACCGAGCTTGGGTTGCCCTGCTTTTGCAGCTGCACCCTTGTGGCGCTTGGAAGCAGGCAGTGATCTGCTCAAGCCTGCAGATACAGATGTACTTGGTTGGGGACAGCTTTTCAGGATGCGGAGGATGAAGCTTTGGGGATGTAGGGACCAAGAAGATCAGTTTCCAGGCTACACCTCCGTGGAAATTGGCAGTACAGAGCTTCTCATCCAAGATATCGGCTTTCTAAAGGCTGTGTGGGACGAGTGCCAGAAGACCTCCAGCATGGCGTTCTGGTCGGCAATGCAATGTTGAATCCCCACGCGCATGACCTACCTGACAAGCCCAGCGACTGCATGCATCATGATGTCATGGATGAACTTCGATCAAGCCATCAAACAACACGACAGATCTAAAGGAAAACGGCAATCCCAGCTTTTCCTTCATGACCAGCTTGGTTCCTTGCAAGCTCTGTAAGAAATGTCTGCTACTAGTCGATAGCAATCACCGCCATTGCATGGTCTAGCTGCAATTGGCAGTTGCAGTACAACTAGCACAAAGAAAAATTCCAGTCCTCCATGTATAACAAGATCAGTACCATAGGCATGCTCGAGCTCCCGCTTCATGGCAAGGGGCAGGGCATCGAGGACGGAGGCGTCCAGCTGGGAGGCGGGCGGCAGGGCCTCCAGAGGCCGCATCACCCTGGCCGCTGCCCCATTCCACAGCTGCCCGCTGCTTGCAGGCGCCGACCTCTGCTGTGCCCTGGCTGGCCCCATAAATTGACCTGCCCCTGCCTGGGCGGCTGAGGCTGATCCAGATTGGCCCTCCTGCCCTGGCAGCCCTGCATGCTGCTGAATCTCCGCCTGAATGGCAGGGGCTACTCGGAGCTGCCCCTCCAGCCCTGGCAGCCCAGCCGACTGCCCCGGCTCCGCCCCAATGGCTGCAGGAAATCTGTTTTGGTCCGCGCCCTGCGCTGGCTCTGCATCAGGTTCTCGACGGCACTCGGACATTACCATTGCAGCATGCTTACCCTCGTGCGCGGAGAGTTGTCCATCGTGCATGCTTGAGCTCTCTGCCTGCATTGCGGCAGGCTGCACAACTACCTGTCTGCTGTCGTGATGTTCCTGATCCTGGACTGTGATGGAGCAGCCATCGCTGCTGTGTACTTGCTGTACACATGCTGCTGCTGCTGCTGCCACATGAGATTGGGCACCTGCAGAAGCTGCCTGCCCATGCTGCTGCCTGGCAGCTGGGGGGTGCATGGCAGTCGCAGGCACCACTGCTGATTGCGCTGGACATGCCATTGGATTGACTCCAAGACCGCTCAGGCTTTTAGAGGTCCTGTTTGAAACTGATGCAGGATGGACTGCCTCAGCTGCAGTGTGATGCATTGCAGGATATGTTGGAAGTACGCCTGCCTGCCTGGAGGCTCGAGCTTGAAGATGAGGCCGATCTGGAGGCGACCTTGGTCTGTTTGGCAGGTCCTCTAACTCAGGCATCTCAATACTGGCAACTTTATATGAAACTGACGCATCAGGTTGCCTGGGTGACGAGTCTCCAAGACAGTCCGCTGCATCAATGTTGCCCTGCTGAACAAGTCCATGCTGCCCACCGCCAGTGTCAGCCCCAGCTTGGTGCCTGCCCCAATCCCCAGGCTGCTGGACTGCATCTGGCATGGCGCCTGCGCACTGCGCATGTGTGCCAAGCGCACGACTGCGGCTGTCTAGTGCCGACCTCCTGTCTGATGTGCGCAGAGCAAAAGGGCTTGCTTGCTCTGCTGCCAACCTCTGCTGTGCTCCCAACATCTGCTGGGCTTTGGGCCTCTGCGCCCTACTAGCAGGGTCCTGAAGCTTGCTGCTGTGGTTCTGAGGCCTGCTGCTGGATGAGCCTGCTGCTGGAACAGGGTCTGGAGCGGCC
>CAWUCP010000304.1:0-16104 GCA_963920765.1 Ulota crispa
GATCAAGTCCAGCCTGGCCCAGCATCAGCAGCAGGCCAGCAAGATGTGAAAACCGATGTAGATGAGCAGTGTAAAGTGTCATTCGCAGTCTGCAGCTGCTTTGCAACTGTGCACCTGCCCATTGCAGCATGTATCAATGAGCTGGTCGACGATCGTGCTGAAGGATCAAGACTTCATTTGCAATTGTTGACTTGAGCACTTGAAGCACCACAAGAAATGAGACACACATGTCCAGTGAGATCAGTCAAGGCAGAGGACTTGCAGAAAACAATAAATGCGTACATGTCTGAATGGTGGGCACGCTGCCGAGGTGTGCAAATTTGCCTTACTGAAATCAACTTGTGCTGGTCAAAGAGCATCTTGCAGGCTTGGCAGCCAGCACTCAGCGCGGCAAGACCTTCATGAACAGCTGCTCTGGCTGGAATGCAAGCAGCACCTTGACAGGTCGTGCATCTTCTGACATATGGCTGGAACAAATGATCAGGGAATGTAAGGATGAGCTGGTGCCATGTGCCAGAGGCAGCAGGCGTCAACACAGACAATGCTGATATGATGTGAGCTTTGCTGTACAGGACCCGCAGCAACTTGATGCAAGACCATGGACCCGCCTTTCTTTTGAAAAGGGTCAGCTGTCAGAGTGCGCCTTTTCAAAAGAAAGGCAGCTGATCCGCAACCATCATGTCTGGAAGAGGAGAGGCTCACCCTAGGATGGTGTCCAGCGGCGCAGGGCAGCCACCAGCTGACCGCACTGTGGACATGCATAGTCAGCCTCATGCTCGCTCTGCGACGTCAGACAGTAATAGCAGAAACAGTGACCGCAGGGCAGGGCCTCATATGGGGCAAGCATCTGCGTGAGGCCACAGATGCCACAAGCACCAGTCCTGACGTCAGCGCCTGCATCTGCGCATCCAAGCATACCTTGCTTCAGCACACAACACAGGCGTACAGGTGCTGGATCCCATTCTGGGGGGTTGACGACAGGAGCTGTCACTACTTCTACATCCGCAGAATGGCTAGCCTCGCCGGAGCAGTCCGTTGCAGTGCATCTCCTGGCTTTCCTGATGAGCATAGCTGCGCCCTCAAGCGTGACCTTGAGAAGTATTGCTGAAGGGAGTTAAGGTCCTGGGTGCAACAACATACATGGCTCCTGAAGGTAGCTCTGAAAGGCCAGGGGTCCAGATGCAAACATGTTTACGGATGCTGAAGGTGCTGGTGGTGCACATGGCACTGTCAGGACCCCATGCCCATGCAACATAACTCCATTCTTCAAGATAGCTTTTTCCAAATCTGATGAAGACATCCATGAACAACACCAAAGAAAATGCTTGATTGCAATCGCCAGGATTTACTGGTCTAAGGCAGATATTGCTGTAGCAGGAAATAACTCAACCTTGCATCTGGAGGCTTGATATTGCAGAAGCCGGACTGGAGATAAGGAGATGGCGCATGAAAGGTCGCAGCATGCGTTTCAGGCGAGGCAAGTTGAGCAGTGGCAAGATGAACAGCAGCAGCTCCGACATCTCATGCCAGATGAGCTGACGATTCAGGTACTCAAAGTTGACAGAGTGAGCCATGTTGGCCTGCTGATAGACCAGCCTGGCTGAAAGGAAGCGCTCTAGCAGATTCCTGTACCAATAAATCCCTTGTCATGAGTTTAGCGGCTTGTTTTCACAGCAGCAGCAGCAGCAGCCGCACACAAGCACACATCCAGACATGCAAGACACGGAGGATCATCAGACTGGGCCATATATCTGTACAAGGCTACAGACTGCTGTGTGTGTCCCACACAGGTACCCATTAATACTATAGCAGATGTTCATCAAGCGATCTTCACCTGTAGTGACCGGATATCAGGAAGGCCAGGAAATTTACAAAATTTGACAAGCGTAGTAGGGCCCCCGCCATCCGTAGGCTTTTCAATCGGAACCTGCTCATCATCACACCAACTTTAATTAGCAGGCAGTCCATCAAAATTTTGCAGTCCATGGCATATGGGACTATCTGCAAGAGTATGCAACTTCATGCACCAGCAGAGAGGATCTGCAGAGTGGTGGATGGCTAGTTAAAAATGGAAGTATACCTCTGGTTGGGCCAAAAACCTGATTGGGCCAGCAACCTGCCAGAATGAATTGGGCACCGCAAAGGCCAGGTCGTCACAGCCAACATTGGTGTACAAATCATCAGGGGCCTGTAAGATGGAGATCAAGCACAAATGATGCATCTGGACAGCACACCAGCATGTAAAGGAAGCACCAGCCTCCATGGCCTTCGTTTCAGGCTGGAGAAGAGTAGGCTTACTGCTGCCATGTGGCTTCAGATGCGGAGCTCCACTGCTGAGCTGCAGCTTCGGATTCAATGCGCCCAGCTAGATAGCATCCAGGCACGGCAAAAAGGCCATACAAGCTGCGCTGCAGCCAGGTGAGCCCTGGACCTTCTACGCCTGTGCGCTGTGCTGTGTAGGCTGCATGAATCCCAACTTGCCGCGTTCAAGCCCTCAGGTGGGAGGATGATCAGGCTTCCTATGAAGCTTTTGCAAGACCAGCCAAGGTCTATGGAACATGTTCAAATGATGTGCAACATGTACCAAACCACAGCAAGACTTGCTGCTTGCATGCGTATCACCAAGCTGCAACACACATATTCTTGTGATGGCCTGAAGATAGCTGGATTGAGTGCTTGATGTGACCAGGCAAGCAGACTCGGCGGCCAGAGCAGTGGGATACAGGCAGTCAACAGACGACACGAATTGAGCATGCATCAATTTGCATACAGAGACCATGAAATGGCTGGTGTCCACAACCTAGCCATGTCCTTCAGCCCTGCAGTTCTTTCCCAGCGCGTTGTGCCCACAGCTCGCAGTCTCACCTGCATCTGAGCGATGGCCATCATGCAACTTGCGGCGCACGAGAAACCCTTCGTCCCTGAATCTGAGGTTAAGCAATGCCATTCCAGGAGTGGGCTTGCCTTGAAGCACAGACAGTGTAAAGACCTGCATCATGACAGCCCTTGCAAACGCTTCTTCAATCAATGAATGCAGCAGTGTGACTTGAATGAGTAATCTTGCACGTGGTCTGCCAGCCTGTTCAATATGATCTGAGGCATGCCAGCTTGACTCTGGCAATTTGTTGGACAAGCAGGAGAATGGTGAAAGCACTGCCCGCACATCAGGCTGCAGTGTCTAGCCTGGCAATCATTGGACCTGTCCTGATACCAAGCACGTACCACTCCTTGCAAAACGAGCACGATTTCAGGCTGCAGCATTAATATTGTTCCCTGCAGCCAACATATGCTTCACTGTTTGTGTGCTCACACCAACACTGAGTTGGCAAACGAATGCCAGTCAAGTTGTAGACTGACCCCGCTGCTATATGCCTTGCACTGCATCAACTCCATTGCTGGAAGATCACACAAACAACATAACAGCTCAAATTTGGGGTGCATGGCAGAAGAAACCTGATCAAATTTGCTCTGAAAATATGCATGAATTGCTCCTGTAGCATTGACAATATTTCCGTATCCAATCTGGACGCATCCAGCTGGCTGGCTCTTGAAATGTTCACTGACCAAGGGTGACAGGCTTGCCTGCAGAACAGTCACATCCGCCCTGAAGCTGGGGAGCTCATTGATCCTCACAGTGGCTCCACTTCCTGTTAGTAGCAGGCTTCTCACCTTGCCAGCTGCTGCAACTCCCTCTTCACTTGCATCTTTGAGTTCAAGCAAGCCAACCTCCGAGTCCAGTTTGCAGTTCAGTGGCAGATGGTGCACCAGGGGTGATCCTGAGCAGAATGTTCCGGGCACGCCTTCCTCGTTCAACTACTTCTGAGGCGCCTTTTCGCCCCCATAGGCAGGAAGTTCATCCCAGGGGACTAAAGGTCGACTTTGACAGGCGCCTGCGTCCGCGCATACAGATCCACCTCGTTTGATGGCAATTGCAGCTCGTCCTTGCTTCTGCAACAGGATCGCACGGACACTCTCCTGTCATACAACTGTCAAATGCTCGCTACAGGGCCTTCGACCCATCAGCAGCCCACGGAGTTCTCCGGGAAGCATCAATGCACCTAATGCAGAGCATCCACTAAAGTGTTAACAATCATAATGATTGAATCATTACAGTGTTGCCACTTATGCAAAGTGACTGAGTTGAGTGAAGGCATGCCAAGCTTGAGAATCCAGTAGGGATATCCCCCCCCCCCCCCCCCCCCCCCGCGCGGGAGAGAGACTGGCACAAACCTTGAAAGACCATTGCCTAGTGTCATCACTCAGACCATCATCTGGGGTACTGCAGCAGACCATGTCCTGTCAAACTGACATTCAGCAATATCCTGGCTATCCGATGCCTCTGCAACAAGGTACAGCACAGTCTGCAAGTACACAGTCATGCCAGCTATAAATTGGCTCGACTATCTGCAACCAAAGCCCAGCATAGAATTTTATGGAATCTGTGCATCCCAATCCCTCTGAGGAGGCATTTGTTTGAGAAAGCACTTGTCAAAAGAATCCCCCCCCGGGGGGTGGGGGGGAAGGGCAGGGCTACACAGTGGGCTAAATCACTGTTTGAACCCTCAGCCTGTCTTCTCACACCTTCGGCAGTCCTGTTTGGTGACCATCAAGTGCGTATGCAGCTGCCCCTGGCATGATGAGCCAGTAAGCAAATGTTTGACAGCCGACTTGCTGCAAGGCAAGTTCAGGATACTGGGAGGAGTTGCAATGCTGAGCAATTCACAAAGAGTCTGCAAATCAGGTAGGGCACATCTAGCTTGGCAACATCTCTTGTTGAGAAGTTCCCACTGCTCAGTTGTAAAAAGGAGAGAGCTTTGCGCAAGTGCTGATGGACCTAAGCTTCCCATGCTAAGTTCAAGGCTTCTCTGTGAGCAGAATGGAAGAGAATGGAGCGATCGTATAAGATGCCTCTACGCCTTTGTTGCCGCCAATGGTGAAGTCTCGGGGGGGTGGCAGATTTGTATCCACCACCCGACACCAGTGATGGCCGTCCTTGCAGGGCGGCAGGTTTACGGGCACCTCGAAGTGGTGCGCATTGAAGGCTGCATAGAGGCTTCCACAGCCTTGGCCCCTGCACAGGTGACATGGTCATCAAAGCATAGCTTGCAGTTGGCTTGAAACTACAACGACATCCATCAGCGTGGCCATGTTGCAATTCCCTCTGGCAAGTCCTTGCATGTATGCGGCCTCGATCGGGTGCTGACTCAGCCCGATAGGGCCCCTCAGACACCAGACTTGATTTGCAGAGTAATTGCAGCAGCTCTGGCAGTCTGGCAGAGTCACGGGTCAACAAATACATTGCTGTACGTGTGGATGTGCATTGTGAATTTCAGTATGCCATTCTGTTGAAAACAGTGCTCAGCTCGTGCTTCACATCTGATATATTCAGTTCTATGACAGGCATAGATGGTTGATTGCTCCACCAAAACCATTAGATGAGATCACATATGCATGCAATGCAGCTTGGGTGCATTGCCATTACAAGGTTGGCGAGTGTACATCTGTCAAGTACATACAGAAAGTGTTTTAGTCTTCGGCTGGAATGCTATGGAACTCCTCGTAGAGATCTCGCACCTGTCATGAAGCGTGAATGCCAGAAAGCGGCTTTCTGGATTTAGCCAGTCGCCTTCATGCCAAGTGATATCTGCTGGCACAAGAAACTCCGGCCGCCCCAGCAATGGATGTGCTTTCCTGTATTGGATCAGCTGGCTGCATACAGGACATATCGCGCTTCAGTATTGTGCCTGTTCGGAAGATGTCATTGCATCTCTTTACTTAGCACATATAGGCCCCTGAGTGGAGCCTGAGTCTTTGCACTGACCTGTAGAAGCGGAAAAAAGAGTCTCTGGTCTTTTCCAGCTCATCCCATTCAAACCGGGTCATTCTTGTGTCATGTCCGTACCAATTGTTGTTTCCATCACGTGTCTGGCCATATTCATCACCTGCGGCATCAGCGGGCCCCTCAATGCAAATCAAACACAATCTAAGACAGGGCTAGTGTGCGCCTGGCAACATGTCCTGTCAAGAGTTGCGACGCCTGTGCATTGGTGTGCAATTTCAGATAGCTGCAGCGTCTGCCCTGCAATCATGCCGATGCATAGCATCAGAGTGCACTGGCGATTCAGTCATGGCGTGCTGACCTGAAAGAACCATAGGCGTGCCCTGCGCAATCATCAGGGCCAGCATCAAATTTCTCATCTGCCGCTGTCGCAGATGAGCAATATGAGCATCTTCAGTTGGTCCTTCCACTCCACAATTCCAAGAAAAGTTGTCATTGGATCCATCCCGATTGTCCTCGCCATGGCGTCGTTGTGTTTGACGTTGTAGGATACCAGATCTCGCAATGTGAAGCCATCATGCGCAATCACAAAGTTGATCCCATGGTAGGGCTTTCTGCACAGCATCAATAGCATGTCTGCCTTTCATGCAGCACTCATGCACCACCTTCATGAAGCAGCAGATCATGTGGTATTGTACATGTGATGTGGGCTTGAAAGACAGACATAATACATTCGAGCCCAGCAAGGCAGGCATCAAATGCGAGCTTGCTCTCAATGTTCAGTCAGATATAAATACGAGGTGAAGCAATGCAAACAAAATTGTCACCTACCCCACAACAAAAATGTTCCATACACGTGCATGGTCAGTCCAAAAGCAACTAATTAGCCAGGCAAGCCCCGCTCACCTCTGATTGACAGCATATAGATCAGAAGATCCAGCAAGGCGTGTGGCAAACGCGCTCTTTTTGCCAGCGTCTCCCTTGATAAAACTCCTGCAACACATTGGAATGATTCCTGCTGTGGACAAGTGACAAGATATCCAGCAGAGCAGGGCCACAACAAAGCTGAGAGGGCATTTGCAAGTGGTTTTCGGCTGTCATGCGCTATGGAAAGCTTACTGACCTGATGTCATCTCTGAATTTGCCATTCCACTCTCCCCAAACATCCCAATTTGGAAAACCCCCAACCTGGTACAAGCCTCCACAATCCCAGGGCTCTGCAATAAGCTTCACCTGCGCAGAGCTCTCAGGATCATAAGTGGGTCTAAGAACATGACAACGAAACATCAGAATCTTGAGACCTATGACCAATTGTGCAATGTTCACGTGCAGTACAGCTATTGCTCCTGCAGCTTGGCTGCTGGAAGCAGCTCTCACGTACCTTAACCGGTGAAAGGCCACTGCTTCAGGAAGGAACTCGGGAAGCTCCTCGGGACGCCTTCCCGAGGGCCTCGAGAAGCTCCCTGCTCTAGTACTTGTCACACTTTCGCATTGGATGAAGTAACTTGTGAAGCTGCTTCTCGAGGAGCCGTCCCGAGGAGCTTCACAAGCTGGTCCTTAAAGTAGTAGCCTTTCACTGGTCAAGGTACGTGAGGCTATACTTCAAGTCAGCGGGTAGATGCTGTAATCAGCTTTATACGGCACACAGCATTTGAGGGCTTTCCGTGGCTCTCATCCAATCAAGCTTGCCTTCGAAGTCTAGCTTTTGGTCATCCATGCACCTGTGCCAGTGGATGTGTCTGCTGAAAAGAAGCTGGATGCTAGACAGGGGAGCAAGCATTCGCCCACATACCTTGCTGAGGACAGGATCCTTTGCAAGCTCACGGATGAGAGGAGGGGCTTCCAGAGGCTGGCCCTTGGGATCACGGCACAGAGCCGAGGCCAGGTCAAAACGGAAGCCGTCTACATGAAACTCCTGAACCCACCTGCGACAGCAGAATGGCCTCAGGCGGGCGGCAAGACTGTCGCAATCTGTGCTGCATGCAGAGTGCACAAGCATTGTGCTAAACCGTTTGGACTCAGATGGTCAGAAGAATCCCATGAACCACCAGTCACTTGCAGTTTTTAAAAAGGCATCGATTGCGTGTCATGCAAGCCATTGGAGTGTACAACATGCAAGGAATGGTGGGCTCTGGGGAGAATGCTGGATGATGGCACCTTCTGCAGGAGTCGATGATCATTTGTTTTGTGACAGGATGATTGCCGCTGATGGTATTGCCACACCCGCTGTAGTTGAGCATCTGCACATACTGACTTGTGTCCACCATATAATATACAGAATTATCAAAGCCCCGCCACGATAAGACATATGGTTCATGATCGCCGCCTGCATGAGCAGTCACAATGGCTCGTATCCGCTCCCAGTAGCCTGGCAGGCAATCCCAATAATGCTCAAGCTGCTGGTCATGTTGTCAGCTGTGTTCAGCCTGCAGGAAGGAACAATGACAGGGGCACCATGGGATGCTGGCGTCAGTCACATGAGTCTGCTTGCTCATTGCAAAGACCCTGGTGCAGCCAAGCCCTCGTCTGGGGACAATGCAGGAGCTTCAGTGGACCCAGACAAGACGTCTGCAATGTTTTGGACAGGTCGCAAACCTTCAATGGTGTGATTGTAGACAACATCCAAAAGAACCTCAATGCCGGCTGCATGAAGCTGTCGCACCAGCTCCTTGAAGTCCCTGGCAGCGGCTGCCGGGCCCATGCCATCGGCTGCAAACCGTGACATTGGCGCAAAGAAACTTGCATGGGCATAGCCCCAGATGTTCACCATATGATCTCTTGAGTTGGGAATCCTCTGAAACTCCAGCTCGTCGAACTCAAAGACAGGCAACAACTCGACGGCAGTGATGCCTAGCTCCTTCAAGTGCGCAATCTGCACAGCAAGCTCCCAATCCTTCTGGCCCTGGCAACAATATGGCCCATAGAGTTGTCTGCATCCCAAGCAAGGACCAGCAATGAGAACGGAGCTGCAGTGGTCAGGCAGATGCCAATATCTC
Source organism: Ulota crispa (assembly GCA_963920765.1). Lineage (NCBI taxonomy): Eukaryota > Viridiplantae > Streptophyta > Bryopsida > Orthotrichales > Orthotrichaceae > Ulota > Ulota crispa. Next base: position 8,776 of record CAWUCP010000304.1, read on the forward strand.
TCTGCACCACAATGGCCTGGCGCATGTCATACATACATTGTCCAGGCAAATTGTCATGATCACCAACCACATGCCCATAGACCTGCCTTGGCAAAATGAGTGTCCTGGGAGGGGCCAGCACCTTATCTGTGACACCCAGGAAGGTGCCTTGGCGGGCAGGTCCAACACCACTTGAGGCATCTGCAGTGAAAGATCTGACTGACATCTCGTAGATAATCAGATCCTGAGGAGCATGGTTGGGCCGTTGGTAATCAGAGCCCCAATCAAAAGGCTCTGATGCAAAATCGAAGGTACCCCTGAAGACGCTTCCTGCCTGCACATGCGGAATGTGAGCTCATGCCATGCGCACGCCCACTGTGACCCTGACATACCATATTCATGGAAGGCTGTGAAAAAAGGCCAGGGGAAGCAAGGAAAAGGCCTCAGCAAGAGACCCATACATCAGCTCATACATACTGGTGAAGTCCATGTACGAATAAAAGGACAAGGTGTGATGTGCCAGCAAAATTTGCCATCAGCAAGAAGTCCTCAATGCAGAATATGCACCTTACCCAGGGAGATGCATCCCATCGGTGCAAAGATTATGGTCAAGGCCACACCGGGGTGAAATCCTCAAACTCGTCACGTTGGCCCCATCGAGCGCGCCCCTTCAACAAAGGGGCGTAGGGATCCACCAGGACTTTTTGCGGATCCCACCTGTGCCCAGACTCCCACCCTCCCTCTCCCTTCACTTTGTAGCCATACAGCACCCGGGCCTGCATAGTTGGAATGGTCAATGCTACAAGATGGATTGTTTTTCCAATAAGTCTGCAGTGTGTGCTACATGGCCACTTCCTGCAGGTTTGTAAGGTCAGACACAAGAGCACGATGATGACCAAAACTTTCTGTGTGCCATGCACAGGTGTGCTCGACTGTGGCTCAGAGCCCAGTTGAGTTGCCTTTCAAGACTTTGCAGAAGGGGCTGATGCACTCCAGAGGGGAGCCCCATCATCTCACCAGTGGACAATGCAAGACTTCTGCATGCCAGATGTCTCCGGTCCTGTGCATGCCTGGATCCAGCAAGAATTCTTGCCAGATGGTTCCATCTCTTTGAAAAGCATCAATGTCATGCCCAGTTGAATGCTGCGAAAATACTGCAAAATTCATGCCGCTGCTTCCAGTCGGCGATGGGCCCATCGGAGCAGGTTTGCCTGCGCTGCAAACTTTTTTAAGTCATGCAGATCAAAGTGCGCTGTCTGGCGCTAAAGACAAACAGTACAAACAGCAGATTGGACATGCCTGGCAGCAACTTGGGTTGGAGTGCCTCGAAAGAGGGCGAGGAAGCGTGCGACAAGCTCGGTCTTGCAGCAACATCTGAGGCTTGCCGGGAGACTGACTGCAGAAGCTGTAACGCGAATTTGCCTTGGCTTGTGTCGCACTTTTGGGGCCCCAGTTCGTTCCTGCGTCCTCAGATCGTCATCAAGCTGGAAGACCGCTCTCACAGACAGCGCTAAGGGTCTGCAGATTAACCTCTGTTAATTTCAAAGCCGGCCGAATGCTCTTCATGTTTTCAGGTATCTGAACATCGCGTCTCTGCTGTGCTTTGCCAAGTGGCGCCAGCATCTTGCAGATCAACCTTGGTCAGAGTGCTGCAGCCAGGAACCTCTGGTCAAGCATTTCCTGAGTGACCGTAAGGCCACTTCAAAAAGCCCTACAAGCTTGCGACTGTGAACCGAGCGCTCTAGAACTTTTAAAATTTACTAAAAGCAGCCGGGTGCACTCGGTGCATTAGGGTTTTGGCCTGTGAGCAACGCTCGAGCGGTCAACTGTTTGACAGTGTTGTCACATAACCCAGGGTTATCGTTATTGGATATGTTATGGACCAGGGCTCGACAGCCCGCGCTGCGTCCGCCGGGCGCACACTCTTGCCCGCTGGCGGCCGAAGGCCGGCAGCGGGCTTCCCGCGCCTTTTTGAACTTCTGCACAATTTTTTCTCAAGCTGCGCGGGGAGCCCGCTGTCTTTTAGAGTGTGAGACCCTGCAAGCGCGGGCAGCTGCAGCACAGGCTGCTGCTTGCCTTACACTGTTTGATGTCTGCAGGTCTCTTCAACCCAAGTTTGGCTTCAAAACAAACAAAGCTCCACTATCAAGTGCTTCGGATCTTCTTCCAATCAGATGCGACATTGCCTCATGATGTGAAGCCTCGTCTTGAGGCCTACGTGTGCAGCACTTGATGCGCTTGCAGCCGAGGGCGCCTCAGGTGGCAGTCATCTGAAGCGATTATGGGCAAGCTTGAAGCTTCCCTAGTGGTCTAATAAAATTGTTGCAAGTGGTAAGATGGTGCATGTGCGGCTGCTAGGGGAGTACGATGTTGACCTGGTGCATGAATTCCTCTCTTCCTTTTCAGAGGATATCAAATTGCACCATTGTCAGCGCTTCCAAACTCTGATGTCCTTGAGTGCTTCCACATTTTTGATCCTAAATCCTACTTGCATCTCAGAGCGGAGACGAACAGCTGACGAACTTTGGGGTGCCTGAACTTAAGGCAGCTGATTCATCACGTGGCCCATGCATCCCTGTCCTCCAAGTTGTTTGATATCTCTGATCCTGCCACCTTGCATAGCATTTTCAACACAGAGTTCTCATGCATCCCTGTCCTCCAAGTTGTTTGATATCTCTGATCCTGCCACCCTGCATAGCATTTTCAACACAGAGTTCTCAGCAATGAAGCAAGCCCTTTGGCCCGTTCAAGGCGTAAAGCTGGTCTGCAGATGGCATCTGTCTGGGCTGAGTTCAAGAAAGAGGTGCGTATCCTTGTTATGCCCCATTTGCATCAGCTCCTTTTGCTGGGCCTTGTCATTCCTCTCAACACAGCTTGTGTGGAGAGAGGCTTTTCCCACAACGGCATCATCAAGAATAAGCTCAGGAACAGTCTGAAGGTTGTGCATGTAGATTCTCTCTTGCAAGTCAAGCTGCTAATTGAAGATTATCAGCAGTTCATTTTGAGATGGCAACAGAAGTTCATGGTGAGCTGAGGTCTGGCTTCATCAGCAAGCTTGCATCTGAGGTTGATCAATTGCAGTTTGCAGATCTTGAGTGTAAGAATCTGGCCTTCGAGAGAGGGTTCCACTAGAGAAACCTATCAGTTCTGGACGTCCATGCGATGATTCAAATATGACTGATTTGAATATACATCTGGCCGTCCATGTGATGCGCCAGAAACGTGAATGATGACGTGTGATTCGATATGCGTAACCCCAGACTAGGGAATCACTGGTGTCTGGCTGACCAAGTCCTGAACAGAGAGAAGGACCAGCACAATTCAACACCACCAGATAAAAGCCCTTGTCTCGAGCTAGAGCTATCTATCATTGAGGCAGATCTTGCTAATGGGGAGATTGTTGAATTCACCCAACCTCCTGAGAGTGTCTCCTCTGATGAATCTGGCTTTGATTTCAGCGCCTCTGAGAGTGATAATGAGGCTGCATTGGCGGCAGAGGTTGAGGCTGGCCAGGCATCACCACCTCTATTGAATGCAATTGCACTTCAGAGTGCAGAAGATCTTGCCGCTGAATTTGGTTTTTGATGATGAGACAAGGCTGGCAGACAGAATTGATTGGACTTGGAATACATTGTAATTTTGGACAAAATTTGTTGATCATGCTTCAAAATCTCCATGTCAATGTTATGCTTGGCTGAGGCTTGCTTAATGTAGCCCCGCTGAAAATTATGGGAGCGGGCAGCCCGCTCTGTTTCCCTTCCAAGCTTGGAGTCCGCTCCGCCCGCTCCAAATTTGGGCCTCAGAGCGGGCAAACCGTTGAAAATGTGAAGTGTCGAGCCCTTGTCGAGCCCTGCCTGTTGGGCTGAGGTTGGTCGTCTCGCTTATGCTTCACGGCTGTCGATCTTTGCGCGCTAGTGCTTGCCGTTGCTACCGTCCGACGTCGACGGATAGTATACCATACAGCAAGTGGAGTAAATAGTACGGCTGTCCCTCACGTGTGCGCACAGTGCGAGGGTCAACGCAAGCATACAAGTTCCGGCACTGAGGGCAGTGTGCCTTTCTCAGATGGACACTCACACGGAAGCCGGAGGGGTCTGTATTTCCACGTTGAAGAGCCACTCGTAGGCACTCGTTGCCACTCGCAGGCTGCTGTAGGCAAAGCGAGGCTAATCTCACTGGCTAATTTTTGAGATTATGACAGGCAGACGATCGATAGACTAGATAGACACAAAGTGGCTATCTGACAACGTAGACCGGTATTTTTGTTGTTCCTCTTAGCATTCGATGTGTCTCCACTCTTGTATTGTTGCGATGCTCTTGGACCAGCCTGCCGCTAAGTAAGACTGCAATGTGAACATCAACATTTGTCCATTATTTCATTGTTGCAAATCTTCCCAATCATGCAAAACATGATGCACAAAATTCTCCACTTGCACCTTCTTGATCATGAAGATATATCCAAGGGTCACTGAGTCAGGCATGTGTTGCAGTATGTGCATACCGGTCTACATGAGCCAGCTCATCTATAGGACCCCTGTCTATAGACCCCTCCAACCCTGCTGGCATGGCTGCAATGTCAACATCTAGAGATCCGGCATACAGACACACACTTGCAGAAATAGACGCATGCAAACCTTGCGCAACTTGCATGACTCGCTGACAGCCTCATTGAGCCTCATGTCTGAGTTGATCAACTTGAGTTGCAAAGCCTTCCTCCTCCAAGTGTGAATTGCTCTTTTCTCTCTGCAATACCGGTACATACATGCAAAAACAATCTCAAGTGGTCCCTGAATATCTATGCTCATCACGCTAAGGCTGCCTCACCTGACTGTGCTGACTGATGCCAGCCCCCGCCAATCCAGCTGTAGGTCGAGCACTGGGCCAAGAACAGCTGCCCGGGCGCTCAAGCTAGCTTCATCATTGAAATTCCGTTTGCCATTGTGGCCACATTGGCCTTCTAGCCCATGCCCACGGCATGTCGCCTGCGACTGCTTTCCTACATGTGCGAGAGTCACCGGGCCCACTTGAACATTCCCGTCGTCGTCGAATGCGTTCGTCGAACGACCCTTTGATCAACAGTTGTAGTCAACACATGTGTACACTGTGACGATCACCCGGGTCCCGGGTTCTACACCCGGGGTGTAGAATTTAGCGTAGGCAAGCCCGGCTTTCAGGTCAGCCGCGTTCGACCGAGGCGTTCGACGACGACGGGAATATCCCACTTGATTTAGAGGAGACGGATATCATTGTAGATATTGATCCCCTTTGCCCTATATTAAACCTCCCGGGACACCCGGAAGTACTGCGACAGCTGAACACGTCCCCCAGGCATGCGAGAGGACGGTGAAAGGGTCGACATTTCAATGACAGGGGTATTAAATATACTCGCAGGGGGCGTTACATTCGGTATTAGTCATCAACAACAGCTGCCTGCAACTTCTTGCGCTGAAGCCCCTTGTAAGAGATAGTTCCTCGGGCCTCTGCACCATACAAGCCTGTCAGCAGCATCAAGGCATCGAACAAGCGCCTTAGCCTAGGGACCGACTTATCACACCTGCGCCCTTTGACTTTTGCTTATAGCTGCGCCTTGGCATCCAGAACATTTTGTGCCAATCGTGTGAGAGCATGTACACGTGCCATGCTGCAAATGTTGCCTCCCACCGGCCCAATCCGTGCAAGGGACAACAGTCAGCAGACACATCACAACGAGCCTTGGTATCGTCTCCTGGTCATGGTGATGGCAGATAGACCGCAATGCCTTTTTCAAAGTTTGTTGGCTGCCAGGGATCACTATGTTTCCTTTTTTGCTAATAAATTGCGCCGCATGTGGACAAAGAGTGGGTTGGTTTATATGCAGACATCAAGGCTGATGGGACAGCTGCATTCTTGTGTTGAAGCAGAAAGAGCCACAAAGAGCATCCAGATGAGCCGGCAACCAGCCTCAAAATGCAAGCACAGCATAAGCTCGACCTCACAAGCCAGGCCGATTGATCAATCAGTCAGACCATTCAAGCTACCAGGCACAACAGTCTTTGCCACAACTTGCAGCCGCTCAAGAGGCTAGCTCACTGCGCCCACGGCGATGACATGAACTCCGAGCAGTCTGATTTCCTAGTGTTGAGGCGAGATCATGGCTGTGCCCACGTGGTACCAACCTGCGCATCACACATCTTTCACGATTCCTGGCTACTTGAGCTGTCACATTCTGCACATCTGGCGAGTGGCAGCTGCTCTTCTACAGTTGCAAGCAATACCTGATGACACGAATTCACCCCTAGCTGCATGCTCCTGGCCAAGTCAACCCTCGATGGCCTCACAATTGCATGCTGGCGCTGCTGTACCTTGGAGAGATCATCATGCAACCACATATACTGTTGCCTATATGATCCTGTGACGTTGCATGGACCTTTGACCCACGCAAGCCTATCATGATGTCCAACACCACACGCTGATGAGCGATGAGAAGTGCCTAAGAGCAGAAATCTGCTGCCTGTAAGCCCTGATGTGCCAGAGCTTGCACGTGGCGTGGCCAGTGTGATGGGCAATCCTGTTCAATAGGCAGCTGAGGGGGGCCCTGTCTGGATCCTTTGCAATGCTCATGGCAACGCCCCAAGGAAGTGGGCCAACTCACTTTGACTCTCCAGCAAAGGTCGTCTCAAAAGCAGCTTGCAGCAAGAATTTTTCTCCTTTTAAGTTGCAAGACAAAGACGATGGCGCTCATGGCGCAGGCCTTCGGTTGCGCTGCTGAGCCATCATGACATGATGCACCTGAATGGTCACTAACAGCAAAAGATCACTACCAGCAGGCATAGAGGAAGGGGAGCCGGGAAGACAGAAATCATCAGCCAGGGTCTTGGCAATGGATAGCATGGACAACATGGACCTGGCTGGCGGGCATGCTGGGGCCTGGTATGGGCAGGGAAGTGCTCGTGCCAGCTGCTTGGGCAGCTGCTGCTGGCTCATTGTCACTGCAAAGCAGCACCAGGTCATCGCACGGACCAATTCAAGCTGAGCAAGAGTGGCCGGAACATTGCCTACATGAGAGATTACTGCAGTCTTTGCAATCATCTCCAGCTGAGCCTGTGTGGTATGCTCACAGAGTGCAGCATGCGTGCTTGTCAGCGTAAGTCAAACGGGAACTTCATGCTCATTCTCAGATAGTGTCTCTCATCTCCGTACCAATCTCTTGACCCCGTCCTGCTTGAGAGCTGGCAAGTGCCCCTCTGCTTCTTGAGCTGCAATCACGTAGACATCTGAAGGCATTAGTTGGTCAACATCAATCACATTTCCTTGGCCATTGCGGCATGACCGGGATTTGCTATCTTGGCAGGATAGGTACTACTCATTGTG
>CAWUCP010000313.1:0-15374 GCA_963920765.1 Ulota crispa
GGCAACATGCTGCTGGAGCTCTGCGAGGATTCTGACTTGTGCGATTTGAATGGGCGTGCGCCGGGGTGACCAAGATGGCAAGCACATATGTCATATAGACAAGGGCTCCAGTGTGGTGGATTACTTCATCGTCAGCAATTCACTCGGGTTTGCTGTACGCAAGATGATTGTGGAAGAGAAAATTGCTGAGTCTGATCACTCGCCTTTGAGCTTGCATCTGGTGCTGCAGGCCATGGGATCTGCAGAACCAGAAGCTCCTGCAGACCCACGGTCGGATGAAGTAGATATGATGTTCGGAAGCAGAAGATCAAGTACAACATTGCCAAAGTCGACCAATACAGGGAAGTGCTCTCTCATTCTTGAATTACAGTGTTTGCCACACCCGCACAACAATGTTGCCTGGCTACAGCCTTACAGTCACCTATTGCCCAATCTGCTCTTACAGTTGTTGGCTGCCCATCCTCACGCCCTAACCGCAATATCAAACAGGTCTGGTTTGATGCTGAATGCAAAAGCGCACGTGCTGCCTTGAGAAAGACTGCAGCTCGCTCTGAAGCTCCTGCTGCAAAATCCAAAGCGTGCAAGCAATTGTTGCGTCGCAAGCAGCGTGCATGGCAGAAGGAAGAGCAGAGGAAGTTGTGCGATCTGGCGTCCAGGCACCCCCAGGCTTTATGGAAGACCTACAAGGAGAGAACCAGTCAGAAGTGTGACATATCTCGTGAGAAATGGCAATCATCCTTTCAAGCCCTCCTCACTGCTCCAGATGCAAGCCAAGCCTCCCATTCGGCTGCCCTCACACGTGAAGACATGGTGAACCCACCCCAATCTGCGCATCCTCCCCCTCAGCATGTCCATACTCAGGCCGACGCATCCACTGATGCTGATGACTTGAATGCTGATATCACGCATGAAGAGGTTACAACAGCTCTGAAGAGACTCAAGAGGAACAAAGCTGCTGGCGTTGATGGCATCAGGGCTGAGTTCATCCTGGATGCTGTAGATGAGCTGTTGTCACCTCTTGTGCTCGCCTTTAATCAGGTTCTCAATAAGGCATTCCGCCGTCCTGGTGCACAGGTCTCATCCATCCAATCTTCAAATCTGGTTGATCCAGGAACTACTGGGGGATCACAGTTGTCGTCATTCTTGCCAAGATGTATGCAATGGTCCTACAGGCCCGAGTGTCTGCATGGGCTGAGCGGAGAAATGGTAGGGCCAAGGGCCAAGCAGGTTTCAGAAAGGACTATCGCACCACTGATCAGATCTTCATCATAAATACCTTGCTTCAACAGGCCAAGCATCAACAGCGTAAGTTGTATTGCTGCTTTGTGGACTTCAAAAAGGTTGATCTGGTACCTCGACACCCTCTGTGGCAGGTGCTGGAGAAGAAAGGTACGAAGGGAAGGGTTCTATCCTCCGTACAAACCATGTATGCTGTGGACAAGGCTTGCGTCCTCACTGGCGAGGGGCCTACTGCTGCATTTTCTTGCAGTATTGGGGTTAAGCAGGGTTGTCCCGCAAGTCCCCTGCTACTTGGTCTCTACTTGGACGAGCTAGAGGAGTTGTTGGAGGAAGTAGCAAACTGGATTGATTGTCCTCGCCTTGCATCTCTCATTCTCGCTATACTGCTGTTTGCTGATGACATTGGCCTCTTCTCATACTCCCCATCAGGCCTACAAAAACAATTAGACATTCTTGCAGCATTTTGTGCCAAAAGGGGTCTGACAGTGAATATAAAGAAGACAAAGACGATGGTCTTCCAGCATGCCAACTGCATTTCAGATGTACATACTTTCTTCTATGCAGGTGACCCGATTGAGCGGGTGATGGAATTCAAATATCTTGGTGCTCTCATGCATGCATCAAAGGGACTTTCGCCTGCCATGGAATATCTGTACAAGGCTGCAAGAAGAGCAATGTTTGGGCTCTTCCGCCGCTGCCAGCATTTGCATATATGATCCTGTTCTCAAGTGCAAGCTTTTGGATACTTTGGTGATGCCCATTCTGTCCTATTGCTGTGAAGTATGGAGTGTGTTAGGACCTCAATCAGCTTTGAACGATCTGGAGCGCGTGGAGGTAGGGTTTCTCAATCGTTGCTTGGAGTCCAGGTGCATACCAAAACACTGTGCTGGGAGAATGTGGCAGATACCCAGTGCGGCTGTCGTGGATGGACCAGGCTGCCAAGTACCTCAGACGGCTTGAATCGATGTCCCCTGACAGGTATTCAAACAAGCATTCGATGTTGACTGCAGGCTTCCTGCAAGATGCATTTGGGCCTCCCATCTATCGACCCAGTTACGCCCCTTCCTTGTGTCCACACGTACGGTAGAGAATGACGCAAGAAATAAGGTGCATGGCAGAAAAGGTGCAAAAGTGGCAATACCCGTATGCGTATTGTAGAGCTTGTCGTAGAGCTGTCGTCACTGGCGTGCAAATGCGCTGATATGATCGCTGGATTCGCTTTGCAATGCTGGACACGAGTCAATGTGATAGTGATTTATGCGTTGCCATGCGCAATGTAGTTGAGCTAATGGTGGAGCCAGTGATATTGCGAATATTGTCTGGGAATGATTCTGACAATACCCATGCCAAGCAGGCGATCTGGAGCAGGAGCATTAGCAAATGGAGAGAAGGTCCAAATGCAGCTCATGTGGCCAATGCGGCTGGAGATCTACAGAAAGCACTGCCATGCAGTTGCTGGAGCAGCTTAGGGTATTAGCTGTAGAGGGTGCTCATGCTAGGAGTACATGTTAGGACATAGATGAAGCTTCTCAGGGGCAAGTGTGTGAAGCTACACCCTGCTACACCCTGCTTCCTGCAGTAGAGCTTTGCAGCCGTCGACATGGCCTAGCTGAAGGCTAGGAAGAGGGGGTTCATATCCTACTCTGGACTATTCTAGACTAGGCAACTCTGTGTGTCCCGATTGGGAACGAGAGGCAGTTCAGGCAGGCTTGTGTGTCCTGGCTGTTGCCAAGCTATCGTGTGTCCTGCATCTCAGGCTGCAGTTTGTCGGGCATGCGTGTGTGCCTGGCGGCTGTAAGGTCGGTCCTGCATCTTAGTCTGTGGTGCTCAACTTTGTGAGCCTTGTCTATCTATGCCAACCCAGTGAAGATCTATACATCACGTTGAGCTGCAATGGCGGTGCTGATCTGGCAAGGCAAGAGCTTGATCAGTAGCACGCTCTAGAGCACTAACGGTACAAAGCCTTGATGTGGTCCTGGGCCCTCCCACGCCTGACCTCTGCTACACAAGCACTCTGCATAGCCACCTTTTGGGGTACGAACCTTTACCTACGCGTCAAGAACACCTCTGCCCAGACATTCTCCATTGACTCAGCACATGCAGCTCACCTGCACACTGATGAGTCTTGCAGAACAAATACCTATAGAGGTCTCAAGACGGGGGTACCAGCACAAAGCCTACATCAGGGGCTGCAGTAATGGACATCTTTGACGCATACTGGCGCAATTCAGGACAGGCTCTCACTAGGTCCACATTGAAACTAGCCGCTACACTAGCACTCGGCAGGAGGACAGGACTTGCAGGCTGTGCAATTTCACTGCAGTGGACACCACTGCCAATCCCCATTTCGATGCTGTTGTTCGGCCGCGGAGGACGAGCGGCCTGATCCAATAGAGGATGAGCATCCTGCAATCTTCATCTGCTCTGGCTGTGCATTGGCCAGACAGCGGTTTCGTAGCTTGCCACTGTGGGGCAATTTCTGGCACAGCCTGATTGCAATTGTGTTCAAGCTGGGCCAGCTTTCTCACTGAGATCAAGAGTTTGCGTGCTAACTTTGGCTAGTCTGATGGGCCATGCCAGGCTGCGAACCAGACTCTCTAAATTCCATTGATGTATACATTCAACTGTGCATGCCTGCTCGACCGGATCTGGTTCAATCAGGGCGTGCCGCGTAAAATTGATGGCCCTACCATCATGGCAACGGTTGTGAACTTTAATATTGCATCTGGTCACAGTTTTCTCTGTATATCGGTATATACATTTACATGGGTGACACCCAAGTTATCAGCCATCGCAGAGGAAATTGCTCAGGCTGAATCAGGAGCCTCCCAGACGCCATGTTGTGACCATTGGGAAAATGGACTGCCGGCCTGCAAGACACCTAATCGACAATGAGCTTCAGTTAGTAAACCCTTCCAAATAGCTAAACTCAAGTTAGTCAATCTTATTGTAGTTGGGCAGACCGCCCTCGGATGAGTCATTTTATTTCATGCGGCGTTTAAGCTCGGCAACGCCAGCGACGAATCGGACAGCCGATTGTCGGCCAACGAGTGGAATGAATTTCAGTGCCGTCCGACGGCACTGATGTGGCACATTGAACGGAAGCATTGCTACTAGCTCGGAGCTTGAGACTCAACTTTCCAGGCTGCGCGTCGACCAGTATGTGGCCGTGGGGAGCGGTGCGGTGTGCTGCGGCAGTGTTTTCCGCCTGTTTCGCCTGTTGACCGACAGGCCTTGCGACGGCTTCCAGCATATGCCATGAGTGGTGTGATGGTCTCGACGCCTGAGTCAGTAAAACGACGGAGGCGCTTCTTTGCCAGCAATCTACCGGAAGGCGGTGGTCAACTTTATGGCTTGCAATGTAGAGTTGCCTAAGCCAAATGCAGGGTGGCAGGGCAGATCCATGACAAACTCTGCTGCACGGAGCACGTCCGCCTGTCGACTGTACACCTGAGGTTGCTCAAGATAATCGGCGCACAGCATTTGTAAGGTGCTGCTTACAGGCACAGGAACAAGTTGGAGGTGGCAGTAGAAATTTTTTTGTCCTTCATTCTGAGGATGCTTACGTTTGTGTTTTCTTAGGTAGCTGTGAAACAGGAAGCATGCCTGGATTTCCAACCTCCCCTACATCTGGACGCATTTTATGCATATCACCGAGTCGTTTGGATTTCACGGATCATCAACCAACAGATCAAGTCAGCTTGCATGTCCGTCTGCAGGCAAGCTTCACCAATCTGACCCTTCAAGCAACGCTGCTAATTCACATCCCAGCAGGTATAAACTCCTGTGGTATTGCAGAATGTGGGTCAGCAGAGTCGACTAGTCAGAGCACAGAGGACCTCAAACAAGTTTTGTCGGTTGCATGGCCTGGATCTGCCAATCCGGTTGGCTCCTGGTCTAGAGAAAGTCCTGCAGGTGACAGCTGCCCCTTGCATTGCACCATTCTATTTCAATTTGAGAACCGGGCAAGGACACTTCATTCCAGGGATCTCTTCTGCAATACCTCTGTAAAGAATTGTCCCAAGGCCCAAGCAGCTTGTCTCCAGTGCAGAGCAGGATTGACCAGATACGACTGCCCTGCAGGTGACATGCAAGCCTCTGTTGGGAGCTCAAGGTTTTCAGGAGACGATCTGCATCTGCGCAGACAATGGGGACGAGGTCGAAATTATCTGTGTGAAGATTGCTCCCGTCATCAAGCATGTAAGTTGCTGCACGTTGAACATGCACATGGGCTGAAGTCGTAGCCAAAGAATAGATCAAGTTGTCAGCAAACACCCCCTCTCCAGCCTGATCAAGAGCCCTTCGCCGGGCTGTAAGCAAATACTGCAATGTCATGCAAGCATGTGCAAGCTGCACAGCAGCACACGATGACACGTTCCTTGCAGCAGTACATGTGTGAGTTTGACAGCCCAGTCCTTCTACATGCTGCTTACAGGTCATTTTGGAAGGCGACCTTGACTTTGGATCACTGACGGGACCTGCCAAGCAGTCAAAAACGGCACGTCTCTCGAACTTGACACAGCATGCTATGCCGTATCAAATTCTCCTTGAAAGTCGATTGCCTGTCATGGTGACACCGATGGCAGGCGAGCTGGGCCCAGAGGGAACGGAGACTGCAACACAGCAGCTCCAGGTAGAGCTGAGGGCAACTTTTCCAGAGACCATCCATGGTCACCTGAAGGTCATCACAGAAGGCACAGAGATGCCACAAGCACCCTTGAGCTTGGACATCACAGCTCAGGTACAGCAGAATGCGATGTGATAAGGGCTCAGGCCAGCTAGAGTTGCATCCTGTACAGGCAGACAAATTTCAGCGACTGTGCTCTGCAGGTGACAAGTGCCCAGCTGGAGGCATCAGATCCTGCTCAACCAACCAAAGCTTTGAAGCGGCTGGATTTTGGGATGCTCCATCATGGTGACTCAAAGACACTGACCTTCCTAGTCACAAATGCAAGCGTCCAGCCAGCAACTCTGTATGCAGCCTGCGGGTTGGCTCAGGACTTCAACGATGGAGATCGGTCCACAAAAGATATATCTGGCTTTGTCCAGGTAAGGCAAATTGGCAAGTGTCACTGCTGTGCATGCCAGCGACTGTCTTGACATTCATCAAGGCAGTGCAGGCAGCAAGGCGCAGGGCCAAATTGTTGAAGGCTGCCGCTCCGCCCCCATTCGTGATCACACCATCTCCTGTCAAAATCAAGCCTGGGGAGAAGGCAGAGCTGAAAGTGACCTTCCAGCCGGCGAGCAAACACGTGGAAGGCCAGACAGCCACAAGCTATGCATCTTCCATACCATCCTCTGAAGAGGCCTTCGGCTATGTCTGCCACCTGCGAGCTGATGGGTGCGACCCTGGGCTGATGGGTGCTCTGAAAGCTTTGGGAATGCCAGTAGCATCACTTTCACTCCCAAGTTTGCAATTGCCAAGTACAATGCCACTTGCAGACTGAGACAATGCAGCTGACTGACTTTTTCACAGGAAGACCACCATGCAGAAAGCAAGCCTTTTGGATCACGCCCAATGCCCTATTTTGTAAGCTGCTTGTGCCATGTCCATGTGAAATCGGACCGTGACCATATGATGCTTTTCGTGACGCCCTCATGATTTGCATGTCGAATGGCATTGTGGCAGTCGAGACAGATCACAACATCACAGACGCTCCTATGCACACATGACATTTGCAGTGGGGGGGCTGATGGAGATATCTCACGAATCTGTGGTCGATCGCGAGCAATTTTGGCCAATGGGTGGCTGGGTAAGGGCTTACACTACCTTGAAGTTTTGACATGACTGTGCACAGGCCAGGAACATCGCTCATTGTGCCGGTGAGGGGAGCAGCCTGTCTTCCACAGCTGACTTTGAAGCCCAAACTCCTGGAATTTGGCACGGTGGAAGTTGGAACCTCATCTGAGCTGCCCTGTCGCCTGGTCAACGAGAGTGATATATTGTCCTTGCGATTTCGTGTCACCCGTGCCGCATCCTTCCATTGTCAACCTGACCAAGGTAACTATCTGAGGGTCCAGGTCGCAAGACATACCGCTTTTAGACCCTGCTGGAGACTCTATTTGGACCCCCTGATTGCACCTCCATCTAAGCAAGACATTTGTAAACAGGTACAATGCTGCCTGGAGCCGAAGCGGCATTGCTGGTGGCCTTCAAGCCTAAAGCACTGGGGCCACAGCAGACTCTTCTGGAAATCCAGCTACTGGAGAGCTCTGGTACAACAGTTATCTGGTGCAAGCCAATGATGGCGTCTGGTCGGGGTTCTGCACCCAGAACACACAGTGGGGCGCCTGGCAATGCGTCCCTTCCAGCCAAGGTCAGGCCTGCTTTGCAAAGTAAACTGGGACATGCATGTCTCGCCAGGCCTTGGTGCTGAATGTGGTGAGGACACATGGTTGCCATCCGTGCAGGCTGCATCATGGAAGACAGGCAAATTTCTGACCACAACAGAGATCCAGGAGAGATTCTTGCAGATTCCAATGGATGAACGCCACCAGCAGCATACCTGGACTTTGCCAAGAGCCATTCAAAAGTCCCAACACAGCAACATACATATTGTTTCAGACCTTCGTGGTCGGCGAGAAGCGCAAAGACTGACGGCGTCAAATGTCAAGGAGGTCAACGCAACGGGCAGTCTGGGCCTCTGGCATATGAGGCAGGCAGTCTTCATGCTTCAGCATTCCTGTATATTGTCAATGGCTGACCATGGACCACCTTTCTTTGTTGTTGCTTGGTGCATCTGTGGCAGCAAGGTGAAAGAATCTGATTGTCAGATTTGTGCAGGCCCAGATCGCCTTGTGGGGCCCGAGGTCCAGCAGTAGATGTGCCTTTCGTCTCAGGCTTTGCTCAGCAAAATCAGCCCCGTGGCCGGGCTAATATGAGCTCGGAAGCATTGGATGCAATATCACTGCATAAGATGCAAGCAACAACAGATGTTGAGTGGGCAGAAGTAAGCAAGCCGCTTGGAAAGCAGGTGGGTGATGAGATGTAGGGATACTGCAACCTTCAGATCAATTGTCGTCCGCCGCCATCTGACGCGGAAGCTGCAGGAAATCGAAAGCGTCAGCATTGGACCCAAGCACATCGATTTTGGGACTGTCAGAGTGTCATCGCTTGAAACACGTCAGATCACCTTCTTGAATCCTTTGAGGCGACACATTCATGTCGTCTTGGCGACAGATAGGCTGCCAGAGCTCACCTTGACTGAGCCTGTTAGTCAGGTGCGGAAGGGCCATCTTTCTTGCTGCAATGTGACATTGCACCTGCAGTATCATGACATGCCACACACTGACAAATGGCCCTTGCAATCCTGCAGCTGGTCCCGCCTGGAGCGTTGGCCAAGTTCAAGCTGGTGTTGAATGTTGAAGAAGAACAGTCATTTGAGGAGGAGCTGGAATACATACTGAATGGGTGCCAGATATTCAGCTTGGGCCTGCATGCCGAGGTCAAGCCAGCTTCGCTTCAGCTGTCCACGAACACCCTGGATTTCGACTTTGGCGAGGCAGAGAGCCTGCGACCCTGGGTGCAGAAGGTGCGAGCAGCTTGTGAGGCTTCTTTCAAAGCTGGCAGGCCAATGGCATGTACAAGATGCATCACGGGCATACTAAGCATGCTGACAAGGCACAGGTTGGCGGATAAGCATGTCTGCTCATGCCCATGAGCATACTTTGTTAAGTTTGCCTATGCTGTGACAGACCCTGGTGGTTCGAAATGAGGAGCCGTTTAGCTGCAACTTCCGCGGGAAACTCAGCGAAGAAGCAGGCACATGGACAGTGGATCCTCAAGAAGGCAGCGTGCTACCAAACAGCAGCATGCCAGTGATTGTCCGCTGGATGCCGTCCTTTGAGACGCCGCCAGGGGAGCATTTGGTAAGTGCTTGCCAAGGAATCCTTGTGGCCTTGTTGTGATTGACAAGACGAAGTACCTCACCTCTCGTCTTATGCAGGCTGTCTTGACTTTACTTGTGGAGGGAGCTGTGGGTGAAAGCAAGATGATTGAGCTGCATGGGCACCGCCCAGAGAGCAACGTCACCTTCACCCAAAAGACATTGGACATAGGAGCAATTCCGGTTGGGGTGCCTCAGAAGGCAATAGCCATTGTGAAAAACATTGGTGAATCCGATGCGATGTTCCAGGTTTGTCTCCGCTACTAAGTCAGCACATGCAGCCAGGATTTGGAAGGCTGCAGCTCAAGAGGTGCCGCATGCAGGTCCTTCCAAACAGCGTGCTCATGGTTTCCCCAGAAAGGGCTCGTATCACCAAAGGTGCAAGCTTGGCTCTGGAGCTGCTATTGAACACCATGGTCCCCAAAGCCATCACAACGACGCTGACAATCGAAGTCCACGCCGGCAAGGCTGCCAAGTTGAATGTGAAAGCTGAGGCTGTGCTGCCTGCAATCGAAGTGGCTGAGCCTAGCTTTGACTTTGGCGAGGTTTCTATTGGTGCAACGAGCAAACTTCCTTTGACCATCTCCAACCCATCTGCAGTTCCAGCAGGTGAGGTTTCCCATGCCAAGGCCCTCCTAGGCCTGCCACAGCATGTACCAAAGCGGGTGCTGTTGCTCAAATCCAGCAGCAGGAGGTTCTGTAAACCAATGTCATTCGTGTTGCAGCCTTGATGATTGACTTGGCGTCGCATCCACAATTTCGGCTGGAGTTGCCGCGTGAAAATTGGAGCATGGATGAATACGATGAATCTCCTCTGTCCATTGTGTCGGCTGGTGAATCTGCATCATTTGCAGCAAGCCGCCGCACGTCTCGCTCCAGGTGCATTACTTTGGAATATCTCCTGCAAGATAGCAGCCATGGCATTTGCTCCGAGGATCCCAAATGAGGTTACGAAATTTGACGTCTTACAATCATTCAGATAGCAGCGTGGTCTAAATGGCGCTCGAATGATTGAACAGTCACGGCGATCTTTTGTTTCCACACAGGCAGAGGGACTAGATTCGCTTGGTCTGGTCATGCTGTAACAACATGAAGCGCTTTCTAAGCTTATTAAATCTGGGTGAATGGCTCTGATGACGTCATCAACTGTGACTGTCTGGACATAGTCCACATGCAGGCACGGCCAAGTTGGCCGCTAAAGTCTTTACCAATAGCTGCACATGGGACACGCCTCTGCTGACATGCTGGATTGGCGGCTGCAGAGACAGCTTTTGCCAGTACAAGCCCTCATGTGCTCATCATGCTTGGCGCCCTCTGCAAATCTCTGCAGACCTGCAATGATGGCCCAATTGTTTTCCTGGACTGGCAGTCACTTGGCTTCATGATGACTGGGCCAGTCTTTTTGATGGGATCAGCATGAACGATCAGATGCACCTCATGATCCTGTCGGGTTGAAACAAGATGCTTGCAGGTCGAGAGACACACGAGGCACACGGAATACTCGTCAGACAGGAGAGACTGATACTTCAGAAGGTTCCAACTATGTGCTGAGGCTGCTCGCCAAGAAGACCTTGAAGCTGTTTCTGGTCTTCAAGGCGGCCAAGAACTCAGAGTACACATTCACTCTTAATCTTCAACTGTCTGGAGCAGGCCAGACAATTGAGGGTGCGTTATGTTCCTCAAGATCAGTGCCAATTGTCCTCTGTGCAGGGTGAATGGACCTCTTTGTAGCATTGCCAAATTTTGACAGACAAATGTGTCTTTGCAGAGTCAGTCGTGTCTCGGACTGTGGCAGCGAAGGCTCTCCGAGCGCAGCTGCTAGCATCAACAGTCTCTGTGAGCTTTGCAACTTGTGTTGTGCATGCCCGTGGCCAGGCGGCTGAACCTCATACCCAGGATGTGAGCATGACAAGCAATGTGGCAAAGCAGCTATCGCTGCAGATTGGCGCTCCCAGCACTGACCGACAGGATGGATCCAAAGGGGTGTTTGCAGTTGAGCCCCAGGAAGCGATCTTGGATGCAGTAAGTCCTTCACCAATAGTCTGCAATGCAAGCAGTACGGCAGACGAAAGCATGGCCCTGTAACCAGGCAAAAAAAATCACCTTGACCCGGCCTGCTGCCCAACCTCCTACATTGATCGTATGAGCAAGTGTCCATATGTGCAGGGAGAGTCCATATTCGTGACCATTTCATTTTTGCCCACAGAACACATGCGCTACAGCGCTATCGTGCCAGTCTTCGTGGACGGAAACATGTCCAAGGTTGGTTTTGAATGCTCAAGTTTATCGAGGCCATCTGCCAAATTTGGATGCTGTCAAGGCTCCCCAATCCACTGAAGGGCAGAATCAAGTTGCTCTGCGGGTGCAGCCCTACCTGGAAATCCGGGTGGATGGTGAGGGGCGCGACCCTGCACTGCGTTTCAGCGCAAGAGAATGCATTCTGCCGGTGGTAAGGAAGCATCAGACACCGATGCTCAAGATCAGTTGATAGATTTAGGAGCTCTCGAGACCTGTCTGTACATGCAGGTTCCATTGAATGTGCGTTCACAAGCCATCATCGATGTCTTTAATGAAGGCTTCGACAATCTTGAGCTGCAGGTCCGGACAGGTTGTTGCAATAAAGCAATCGTGATCTGCCATCGGCTCTGGCACTTGAACACTTGGCAGAAGCGTGAGCATTTGGTCTGACAGTCTGCCACTTGACAGGCACATCTCCCAGCAGATTCAGCCCACTGTCCAATCAATGTGACTTTTCCAGAGGGAAACCTCATTGGAACAGCCTGCTATCAACTACCTGTCTTGATCACGTTCATATCAGATGTACCACTGACCTTCTCCACAACTGTTGCCATCGAGGGCTCGGATGGCTCGCGCTTCCCCTTGCTGGTCTCAGCAAGCGCAGATGCCTCCTTGCTGACGCTTCAGACGTTTCTCGAGGTAACTTGAGGGCTTGCAGTCATATGTCGCTTGATCCTGGCAGGAGTGATCATCAGACATGTGCAGGCAAATTCCACGGGCATTGTCTGGAGCCGACAGCCTGCCCAGGCACCAGGTATTAATCTGGAGGCCAGCCAGATAGCATTACCAGAGCCAGGATTGGCTAGCATCGGGCCAGCATCAGGGCGTCCTGCACTTGCCAGCTACTTGTCTGCTGTGGGCGGCCTGAAGACGCCGCTTGTCGATCTACCGACAGAGATGACCTCCTCAAAAGGGCGACTGATGCTTGATATCGTGTCCTTGCTTGCCGGGAGGATCATCTATGACAAGGCAGGCTTGCCAGTGTATCTTTTGCTGCTTGCTGTTCAGGTGATACGCCACTAAGCACATTTTGCAGATTCATGACTGCGTAGGCCATGCCTCTGCAGGCGCTCAGTAAGCCTAATAGCAAGAAAGATGCTGCTCTGCAGCAATGGAAGCTGATGGAGACCTTGACATCCTATCTCATCAGCCGGGGAGCCCTGTTGGGCACCATTCGACCAGCCTTGCTTTTGGATGCTGAGGATTTCAGGTATAACGATGGAGAACTTGCCACTCCCCCTGCGCACCTGTTGGTCAGGCCCTTAACTTTGCCCACACTGCAGGCAAATCCTGGCAGACAGGGAAGCAGCGGCAACAAGTGAGGCAGATCATGAGGAGCTTGAATGGTGGTTCGATGTGGAAGAGGCCCTCCAGGAGCAACACCTTTCGGAGAAGGCATGGACCTGTGTGGCGGCCCAGGTATGTACCTTATGCCCAAAATACTGGCGCCAGATGCATAATCGGTCCTCTTGACACCTTCCGCCTGCAGGTCGTGCGAACACTTGCACTGGGACGTGTCAGCTGGAAGAGCCTGCGCAGCATGCCAGGCACAGAGAATTGCCCAATACCCCCAGAGATCCTGACTCTTGGCAGCAATGCATACAGCCCCGCTGAATGTACCTTGATGGCTTGGCTGACAGCACACCTGCAGAAGGTGGGCATGGTGCCCACATTTTATTATATATGCAGATTGCCACCTTATTACTGTCGTCAAGAGCTGCAGCATGCATGAGACTGATACTGCCATGGCTCTGCAGAACTTCCCCACATCCTCCAAGCCTTCTGCGGTCACAAATTTTGATACTGATTTGGCGAATGGGCTTGCGTTGTATGCTGTTCTCGTCGACCACTGGCCAGCACTGGCCACAAAGGGCTCTAAGTTTGTCAAGGCGCCTGTGACAGCAAGTCACATGAGTGACAATGCCAAGATCGTCTGCTCGATGATCACACAGCTCAAGCTCTCCATGAAGCTCGAGGTGGACTGCTGAGCTTCAGTACATCGCCTCAGCCACCAGATGATACAGTAAAGGACATGGATCTTGTGCAATTGTGCAGGTGAAAGATATTCTGGAGCCCCACCCATTGGACATGATGCTCTTTGTCCTGTATCTCTTCACAGCCCTTCCGCAGCTTGTACCCAAGACCAGTGTGCACTTCTGCAGCAAGTTGCAGGAGACACAGGTGTGTCTTTGTTCCATTTTCTGATGCGCAGGGAACAGCTGCATTGGCTGACAACACCTGCCTATGTTCCATGCAGGTGTCATATGTGCAGCTCAGCAATCCTGGCAATCGACCTCTTGTATATTCTGCTTGATGGACCTTCAGATTTTTCTTTGGAGACTTATGAAGTGAAACTTGGGCCCAGAGCTACATGCAAGCTTCCAGTCATGTGCACACCTCCCACCACAAAGCCCAAGGCAAGCATTGGCTTATGATCTGCAAGATCATGATCATTTCCGTGGTAGAGACTTGTCTCACCAGACTAAGGGCCGTGGGTGCAGGCAGGCCACTTGATCCTGACTGACGACAAAGCCGGGGTCACAATGGCATCTTCGATCGTCTTCGCATTGCAAAGCACAGTGGATACAAAAACGCCGCTCAACACCTATCATTATGCTTCTCCTCTTTTCGAGCTCGCAGAGTTTGATGTCACAGTAGCAAATCCATTTGATAGTGACTGTGATTTTAGTCTGACGATCCTGAACGCTGCTCCGGATCAGCTTGATGCTGACCTAAGCCTCCAGAGACCACATGCAGAGTGAGGCGGTCTCTTTTTGCAAGAGCTGACAGGACTGCGGTTGCGACCTCCCAAGATTATTTGTTGTGACGTATTGAATGGTCTGCAGAGAATTGGCTCCTCATAGTGCCGCCCGATCATCTCATGATGTTCACAGTCTCCGCAGCACCCGAGATCATCATGCAAATAACGATGGTCACAGATCTGGACAGGACAGTCTGATGCGCCTTGACTCAGCCAGCCATCGGCCATCTCTGACAGGTGATGGCGCTCTCACAGAGCCTCACTTTCGTCTCTTTCCAGAGGCATTTGGCACAGACAGAGGGCGCGTCCGGATCAAGGTGAAGTGACTCTGGCTCACAGACCTGCACACAGTGCACGCATGCGCTTGAAGGCTGTTCAAATGCTGACAGGCCTGTTGCGCAATTGAGCTTGTGCCATTTTGGGGCAGGCTAAGCAAGAGGAGATGGTCCGAGTGTCATACTTGCCCTTCAAATTGGCTGTACATCGAGCCTGCATGGTGCTAGAGGACAGCATCTGTGGCAAGTTCTTGATTGAGCTTGTGGCAGAAGCTACTCTTCCTAAGTCAACAGCACGCCTCTCATTTCAGGTGCGATCACAGGCATCGGCCTGCCGCTCATGTCCCGTGCTGTGCCGGCCGTAGGCAGAGGCACTGCTGAACAGTACTCACATATCATGCTGCGTACACAGATTGGTGGAGAAGGGCCACAGGTTGTGGAGGTCCCTGTAAGCTGGCCTAACCCCCAGATTGAGGCAGCACGCCGCACATTCCTTGAAAGACACCCATTGGCACGCTCAAAGCTTGAGGCAGCAATTGCAAAGGCTGAAGGTGCGCAATTTGCAGGGATCTTCTTTCCGAAAATTGGGAGCCTCTGCCTGGAAACTCCCTGATTGCACCATCTGCTGCGCAGGCCTGGAGCTGCCGCCCGTCATTACTTTCAAGGTAGAGCATGGCAGCACATGCATGCAGATGCCTACGAACATGGTCGTGGCAAAGAATCCCACAGCCGCAGCAGCATATGGCCAGCAGCTCGAGGCAGCACAGCCAACTGGCAGGGACCACGGCCATCATGGGCCCCTGCACCGAGCAGGTGGTGCACACCATAGCAAGGGTAGCGAGCGCTCAAGGGCTGATGGCAATCACCAGGCGGATTCAAAGGCCAGGCAATCGCCTGAAGAGCCCAGGCAAGTTG
>CAWUCP010000315.1:0-22585 GCA_963920765.1 Ulota crispa
TTTGCACCATGACGTCATGCCAATGGTTATTGGATGGTCAGAGCTGCGCACAAGAGGCCTGTCTGAAGTATGCTGGAGCACCCTGCCTTTGTTGCATGTCAACACCCAGGATCCCAGGGATTGGGTTTGTCAGGTACTTCAGTTTGCAGTGCCAGCTAAGGCTATAGCAGTAATGTGTGTCTGTGGTCCGTCAGACTTTGCTCAGATTCAAGC
This sequence comes from Ulota crispa, assembly GCA_963920765.1. Classification (NCBI taxonomy): domain Eukaryota; kingdom Viridiplantae; phylum Streptophyta; class Bryopsida; order Orthotrichales; family Orthotrichaceae; genus Ulota; species Ulota crispa. Next base: position 214 of record CAWUCP010000315.1, read on the forward strand.
ACAGGACAAGAAAACGGCTGCATCCAGCTCAAGAGCTTGGAAACTGATACTGTGGGATACAGAGATAGTGACAGGTGTTCCATGATACTTTGCTTTGACGAGGACAGCACGGTTGCAGAAAGCGAGAGACAGCCACGAGACTTCGTCTGGAAGCTTTGCGATGCACTGTTGAACGGGCTGTAGAGCCTGGACGATGCCAGGCTCGGCGCAACAATGGCATGTCTGCAGACTGTAAGGCGTAGAAAAGATCCTCATTTTGACGCCGTACAGTCAAAACTCACCTACTGCCAAAATGTTGCATGTGTCAAGGTTGAGCGCCTGATCAGGGGCAGCCTTTTCCACAGCTTGCAGGCACTTCTGGAGGTCTGTGCTGTATTGGTCTGGATTCTCCAATATCGCGACCCCCTGTTGGGTGTAAAAGGTCCGAACATCCTGGCGAATCGAGTCCAGATCACCCAAGATCCACTGTGGCAGGTGTTCTCGGCGACAGGCGGAAGCTGCTGCTCCGGGTGTGGCGTTCAGCAGCTGGGGTACTTCATCGAAGAGACGATTGGCTCCTCCGTCGGCACATACGCGCAGAACGGCTGGAGGAAAACTGCTTCAGCGACCGAGAATGGTTTGTGCGGCAGCTTGGGCTGGACGTGCTGCTCACCTTGCTGCCAAAGATGTATGGTAGCCCGTGGCAGCCTGTAGTTCAGTATTACCAAGATCAGAGGGGGTGAACGCGTCGTTGCTTGTGCAAGGTACGGACTAGAGAGTTTCCAAGGGCTCACCATCCGAAGCGTGGAAGCGTGCGCTCGCAAGGTCGCTGTGCCAGTCTAGCACTTGCAGGCCGCCCGACCGCCCGGGCGTTGCTCGAAAGCGTTGACCAGGGCTGCTGCTGCAAGTTGTACCCACCAGCAGTCAGCACCCACACTTGACCACAGGTCACAGGATACTTCCCCACTTTTCGAACTCGCTACGCAAAGGGCACTCCGAAAGTCACGAGGGTTGACCGGTGGTATGCAGCAGTATCTTTCGACCTCAGAAGTTTTGGCACCGTCTGCTGCACGTTCAGCTCACTTGCACTGGGCCTCCAGCTCCTTGCCGCCGCACCGGCTACCTGTCACAGCCTTCTGCAGCTTGCATGCCTCGCTTGTCACGCGACCATGCGGGGACCAGTCAGGAATGAGGGCTTTGACGCGAAGTTGCACTTCCGTCGCGTCCAGTGGCCAGAGCATGGCAGTCGTCAAGCAGACCAGATTGCCTTCAGCTGCGCCCGTGGTCGCTTTTGGAGGTTCAGCACACCCACCCGCTGGCCCTTTCAGCAGCCTGAGACCAATTCCTCTCGGCAACACACCCAGCCAACCACCTGCTAGCCGCTCCGAAGAAAGTTGGGACGTTGTTGGGCTGGGACAGGGCATGGTCGACTTCTCAGCTCACGTTGACGACGATTTGTTGCGCCGGCTCGACGTAGAGAAGGGTGCACGACGGTGAGATGGGGTGTCAAGGCTTGGAGGCTCACCAGTCCCAACCTGGCATTGATCATGGGCCATATGCAGGATCATTTCTGTGGAGGAGCGGGCAGAGATTCTGCAAGCACTAGACGCAGGATCATATCAGGTGCGAGCTCACGCTGTCATCACATATGCCATGCGGGCAATTGTCATCTATGAGCATGCCAATGCCAAAAATCACGCCATCCGACAGCGCATCCATACCAGCACAAGAGCTCCCCAGCACATGTTCTGCTCTTCACTCGCCACTGAGCAGCCATCCCATGCTGTCGCTTTACATTTGGCCCAATGCTTTCATCAGCCACCAGCGTCTCCAGCTTACAAGGCGCACTGATGTGCAGATCAGCCCTGGTGGCTCCATGAGCAACACCATGCTGGCACTGGCCAGGCTCGGAGAGTCAGGCAAGCAGCGCTTTGGCACACGAAGGATGCGCGCAGCCTTTGCAGCCATTGCAGGCACTGACCATCTGGGTAGCTTCTTCCTTGCTCAGCTGCAACAAGCCGGCCTGACTCTGCTGGCTACTCCATCTCCAGAAAGCAACACAGGTCTGACATCCTGCTGCAGATGCTTCCTGGCACACTCACCGCTTTTCACCTGGGCAACATGAGTATGAGATCCCTTGCATCTTCCCATTGGCCTCTTGCAGATGATCAGATACGCCTCTGTCTCGTTAGCGTTCCGAAAAGTGCCTTCCTGTCACGCATGAAGAAGCATTGCGTGGTAGTCACAGTGCATGCGTCAGGTATGGTTGGGCCATAATTTTGAGTCGCTTTTGCATCCTGATTGGCCTGCCAGGCCAACCAGGACGCACACTCATTCCCAGACACTTTCAGTTTCTAGCTCTTTTCTAGCTCTGAAGGTCTTGGCAGCTTCAACATTGATATGATGACATCTGCTGTATAGCAGCCAGTTTGGCACCAACTGCTGAGGCCTACCATCAACCTGCTATATGCAGAATCGTCCTGCAAGCATGTCATCCCGGATGAGACGTCAGTTGATGACCCTGCTGAGACATCTTGCTTCATGCAGGGACTGTCATTGTGCTGACCACGCCCGATGCGAACCGGACAATGCTCTCATATCTTGGAACCCATGAGCAGCTGCAATTTTCAGAGTCATGCAAGCGCGCTGTGTCGCGATCGCGCATGCTGCTCATAGAAGGCTACCTCTGGGAAATGCCTGGGGCACGGGAGGCGATTCTGGCTGCCATCAGCCATGCGCGCTCCTGTGGCTGCCTCGTGGCCTTGACAGCTGGCGACGTTGGTTGCGTAGAGAGGCATCGCGATGACTTCTGGGCTGCTATTGAGACCGGAAATGTAGACTTTCTGTTCACCAATAGGTACAACTTTTGCCGTCTCTGAATCTTCGTGAATTGTGGCATTGGTGTCTAATGGTCCTTGAAAAGCCCATGTACAACCCGCATTTGAATTTCTCTCAGTCCCGTGTATCCTTGCTGCATGCCTGAATGACTTGCCACCTTGACATCCTGCTCGATGTCATCCCTAGCATGCAATTTGTATGCAAGTTCATCTACAGGCGGCTTGCTTGCACATTTGTCATGTTGCTTGATGACCCTGCATTATGTGCGTGTGTGACGCTGCACAATCATGCAGGAGTGCCATGCTCACGCGCATGTCTACAATTCCATCCATGCCATAGCTGAGGTGCATCATGACATGACCCTGGAAATCGCAGGAACGAAGCCGCAGCACTGGTGGGCAAGCCAGAGTGCACAGCTGATGAGGCTGCTCGGGACCTCGGCAGTCACTGCATGGTCGGCATGGCTGTCACAGATGGCGCACGGGGCTCCTGCATATCTGCCCTTGGCCAGGTATTGTCTTGACTCTCTAAGATCTGCTTAAGTACTGCTTCTGCATGAACTCAAGACGATCCTTGCCTCAGTCTCTGATCTCCAGATCAATTCCCAATCCATCTGTTCATGCGATTTGGCAGCCTGACATTGCAACATGCTTCGCTTTGCTAATCATGATCGCATGAGGCAAGCCCGTGGGGATGAAGCTCGATACAGCTCTGCTGCAACGCCAGTGTCAAGACTTGTTTGTGCATACATGCCAGTTGGGTTGGCACAGAAGGCAAGTCTGCCTACTTGGAGACAGGGATGAGTACTCATTCTTCCTGGTCGATGCAGGTTCACTCAGTACCACCCTTCTGGATTCCATGCCCCCCAACAGACACCTGCGGAGCTGGTGATGCGTACGCAGCAGGCTTCATCTATGGCCTTCTCAATGGCTTTGATGTTGCGGGCATGGGCCGGGCAGCAGCTCGGGTGGCTTCCATCATCATCAGCAGAGCCGGTGCCAGCCTCACAGCCGATGAGGCTGAGCACCTCGCCCAGGAATTGCCGCATGCAAACCTGCGGGAGCTCAGCATCGCACCTCAGCAGCCTCAGCAGCAATCTGAGCCTCGATAGCATCAGCTCTGTAGCATAGTCCATTTTTGCCATTTTCACAAAGCTGTCCAGAGGCAGGGTCAGTGTGGTTGCAAGCCAGACATAGCGCGTGGCTTCCAGCAGCTTGAACATTTGTGCAAGGGGGCACAATTGTCATGACAAATTCATTGGGCCGGCAGAATGCATGCAGCAGCATCCTCCCAAGGAAGTTTTTCTGCAACATCTAGCGATGGACTGGCATTTGCTGGCTGCTCTCATTCAGGAGGCCAGCAAATGCCCCCCAGCCTTGTAGGCCTGTTCACATGTACATTATTCTCAGGACAGCATACGCTAGGCTTTTTGGTCTTTCCAATCGTGAATCTCTGTGAACCAGCAGCTTGTGGCCTCGCGACATGCTGTGCCAGTGTAGGCTGTGAACCATGTTGGCAGCTATGGACACAAGCTTGGTCATGTTTGGTCCTCACCAAAAGCTTTCCATCAATTGGCACCCGGGTAATCATGTCGTTTGTGGTGCTCACGCCATTGTCAAGCGTCATGCATGACATGTATGTCAGCTCTAGTGGTCTGCTTGCTTGTGCAGTGCCAGAAAAATCTAATTGGCATGCATGTGCCAACATGCATCATGATGCTCTGCAATGCCTCTGCACACTCAGGCAGTCACAAGTCAGGCTGCGGCCGTATCCAGATGTCTGCAGATCAGGCCAGCAGAAGGCCTCATGATAAGTTTTGCATCTGTGGCAGTGCCAGCAGGACGAGTCCAAATTTTGAATTCTGAATATCTTTAACGACAGGTTGTTGTTGATGACAGCATCAGAGGAGATCCTGAGAGAGATTGGCAGCCTGGTGTGTCAAAGTCCGCAAGCATACATCCAAGCACAAAGGCAGGCACAGCCACCGGCAGATAGCAGCTTGCAATGAGGCCGGAGGAAGAAGAGGAGAGGCGCGTTTTCCTCGCGGAGATTGAGCAAAACAAGCTTCGTCATGCTGCCATACTGGAAGGTCTCGGCATCACAGAGTATCTTCGAGAGCAAGCAGCAAAGAAGGCAGCAGAAGAGGCGACCCGGTGGGTCGCCAGATGCAACAGAACGTTGTTCCAAAGGCCTCAGTGGCTGCAAAGCTTCATCAGGCTTTCCGACTGCCGATTGTGTTGACAGAGTCATCCTGAGAGCAAACAGGCGACAGCAGCAGCAAGAGGCGCTTGCAAGCAATCAAGGTCGCGTCCAAGAGCTCAGAAAGTCACAGCGGTATGCTGCCATGCTCAGTGGTGGCTTTCACACTTGAGATGAAGTGCTGCAGGTCAAAGCATCATGGAAACACATCAATGCATGACTTACTGTCACTTTTGGAGCATCTCTTCAGCTGCTTGGACGAATTGATTTGAATGCGGCAGGTGTGCTGGCCGGCCATCGCTCAGCTACAGTGATGCTCAGAGGCCAAGTCGTCTGGAGAGGCTGAGCCCTGCCAAGAGGGCTCGCAAGTCTGGGTAAGCAGGCATTCAAGCGTAATATGGGGATGACAGGGTCACTGCATTCATTGGTCACGCATATGAAATGAAAATTTGGCAGTGTGCCACGCAACATGCTTTCAATAGACTTGCAAGAAAAGTTGCCCCTTGATATACCCCGGAATGCCCGCTCAGCATGGAAAAATGCTCATGCCAAGCAGCAGGCGCTCAGTGTTACGGTGTCATGATGATCTCAGGGCTTGGCTGACGTAAGAAGAATGATTTTCTGCTCACTTGCATGCTAATTTTTCGCTCAGCAGCCACATGGTTGGCGCGGCAGGAAGCTTCTCTACAATTGTGATTGTTTGAGTAGAGACTCTCTGCTACTGCAAGTGCGGGACAGAAGCACCAATCTATCAGCGGCTTGTGTTGCAGCGCACCAAAGTTGCTTCGCTCGGCGCAGTCAGATCAAGCGCATCCGGCTGCTGTGTGCAGGTCATTCAGTGCAGGAGCAGTGCGGCGCAGCTTCAACGGGCCATGGCAAAGTAATGCAGCCAGGACCGCAGCCTTCAATGCAGCCGTGGCAGCCTGCGAGGGCTTCAAGGCTGCAACCGCCAGGGTGTGCAGATGGCCATCGCAATCTCGATCCATGTAATGGATCGGGAGTGCCATGCGATTGCATATCGCCCTATGATGTGCAGCCTATCTGTCAGCAGATTCTCTTCAGCAGTGCCACATGCACACGCATGTCCAGTCCTGATGTCAATGTCATCTGCGCATTTTTGTGAAGCCATTAATAGTTCACTTCATGGACGGCCTAGGGGCAGAAGGCAGGCTTGCAATCAGAATGTGCATCATCAGGTTGATGTGGCGGACCTCATGAGTCTGACACAGCTGTTCAAGATCATGTCAAATCCATTGGCCAGACACCATGGTAATGTATGGTGCAGAATGTGAAGGTGTCAGCAGTACAAAAGAAGGCCTGCCAGCGTTTCACCAGGATTTGCTGGGACAATGCAAATTTTGCGCAATAATTCTCATCTCTTGCCTGATTGCGGGGGCAGGAGCTGCAACCGAGCCAGGTGTCAGGCGGCTTTTGGATGCACCTGCCCCCCAAGTCAGACCTGTGTGCAGCTCTGCGTCCCATCACCCATGACCTCACAATGACGTCTTCGGATGCTGCCTCCTCTGGTCGGACATTCTTGCGCACGATGCGAGATCAAGCGGAGCCTACCTGGAAGGTCGTGCACCTGCTGAAGCCGGATGGATCGACTGGTCTCTCAGGCGGCTGGCGTGGCTTTGCCCTGGACAATGTGAGTCTTGCTACGCGTCCATGAGGCTCTCCATGCCATGTTCCCATCCCCAAGGGAGGGCTTTTGTGCTGACATATGGCAGGCGCACTGGGGTGAGCTGATTTCATCGGTCATCACAAAAATGGTGGGCACCCAATCTCATGGTTATTGGCTTCTTCTGCAGCAGTAGTCCATTTGTTGGGTGTCAATTGTGCTGCACTTGCTTCACTGCTGATGTATAGCATTCAAGAGCATGACATGCAAAGTATCCTGTGCAGGACATGGGCATGCAAAGCTGCTGTTGCTCCACACAGCCGTGTTCGGCGGCTTCACAAGCATGCGAGATGTGCTGGCTCGCCTGGTCTGCTCGGTAGCGCTGCTTGGACCATTTCAAGGCATGCATGCTTGACCTTGCAGGCCTATTGATGACTCACATGTGAAGAGGCTCTTATATCAGAACTGAGTACAATCCTGCCCATGCTATCCACGCTCAGTGCAAACAATTGCTAATGCTGCAGGATCTCACACCCAATGACAGCATTGTCTTTGAGGGGCGCCTTGACAATCCGGCGCAAACTCATGCCACTCACATACACTGCCACATTTTCAGGTGGGGAATCACCTCTTGGAATACTGCTGACAAAGCTTGACCATGATAACACAACAATGCCCAGCCCTCAGAATTGCTTCAGGAATTAGCCCCTTCGCACATCAGACAGCCACTTCCCAGTTGCAGTCCTGCTTCATGGGCACTCCAGCTTCATGAACGGCTTCAACTGCTAGTGTCCCAGGTATTGGGAACCTGCATCACAAGCATATATTGGTTGAACACAACATCATCATATTTAGTGGTCTCTTGAACATCATCAGATAGTCATTAAAAAGGTTTTCCTACACTGTCTTGTGCCTGCAGGCATGCAGGCATACATGCTGGCCCCATATTTGGATCGCACCATTGCGATGTGACAAATGATCAGCATCTGGTATTGCTGATCATCAGCAAAAAGCTAGACACATCTTGCCCAGGCGCATGGCCAATGTCATGGTCCCCAATCTTGAATGGACGGTCCTGACATTATGACGTGAATTCCAGGTGCATCATGCGGTCTGCAGTTCCAGATTCTGCTGTGTGTGTCATGTTTGATTGATCGCAGCGGCAGGCATTTTCTGACCAAATATCTGCTGCAGGGCCAAATCATATGAGGCAGCAGGGTACAAACCATACTGGACTCACCCAGACGGGAGCATCGTGCCAGTCCAGAAAGCTCCTGATCCCCGTATCATCACTCTGCAAGCCTCTGGCAAAGCAGGCCCCAAGTCCAGCACTGCCACAGCAGTTGCCCCTGCAGGCGCCCCTGCAGCTCCCCCACAGGCAGCTGCCACAGCAGGTGCTGCCGGCAAGCTGGCCCCAGTAAAGAAGGCCACAGGTCGCGCCAAGCATGCCAAGGAGAATTGTGGACCCGACTCCCCAGATGAGCCAGCTGGAAGGCCTTCCAAGCAGCAAAAGCCCAGCAAGCTGAGCCGAGCAAGCAAAGCTTCTACAGGCCCGTGCCATCATCAGCATGCTCAGCCGCAGCCCACTGCATATGAGCCAGGCAGCCATGGAGCTCAGTCATTGCCATCTGCAGAGCCCGTGAGCAATGAGATGGCCATCAGGCAGCAACAAGAACCGGGGGGAGGGCACATTCCTGGGAGCAATGGTGTCGTCCTTGAGGATCAGGTGGCACCGCTGGCTGCATCTGACGGCGGTCAGCATGCAGCCAACCCCCCCGACTGGGCGATAGATGGGCAGATACAGTCCCCAGTCCCTGCTGTGGAAGACCAGTCAGCTGCTGCAACTGCATGTGCAGGACTGCCAGGCCACCCTTCTGCTCAGACAGCACAGCAGGCGCAGCAGCTGTCACAGCCAGCTGCTGACAGGAAGCCCAGCAGGGCAGCCCGCAAGCACAAGGCATGGACCCTCCAAACTGATGCCGGCGTCACGCCTAATGGACGGGCAAGTCCCTTGGAGCACGAGGGGAAGGCCCAGGCAATTGCGGCTGCAACGGATAATGTGCCCAAGGCAAAGAGGCAGCGGGTAGCCAAGAGCACAGAGGTGCGGCTCTGGCCGCCCACACAGGCCCTGCGCGCTGTTGCTGGCCTCGCGTTGGCCACCCTCAGCCCCTGGCGAGGTGACCAGCTTTGGCATGCAGCTCTCTGCAACAGGGCATTGGGTCAGGACCCCCCCCGGTGAATGCTCATGGATGGCCATGGCATGACTTGATCACATTGACATATCGCACCTGTGCATGCTGCGAACGCAAGCAATATCTCATTATACATGTTCCATGGTGAAGACATGCTGTCAAGGGATCTCAACGCGAGTGCCGCACAAGATGCTGACTGCTGAGTGCTTGAAGCCATGGACACTGCAAGGACCTGTCCTCTGCAGCATCTCTAGTCTGAAGGGCGCTGCAGACATGCTGCAGCTCTAGCATCCAGTTGCAAAGAGCAGTGCTCATATGTTCTTGTCAGACCTTTTGCTGACATGGTCCTGCACCTGAAAAAGGACATGGAGCATGCTGTCTATACATTAGGCTCAAAATGTCATGATCCACTAGCAGCATTGGCAGATGCTAAAGGCACAGACCTGCTTGTCTGGGTGCCTACATGTTGTCATCATAGGGGATCAAAAGCTTTATGGTGCCATATTTGCTGCTGTTCTGACTGGGCCAACTCCATATGGCACCCCTGTATGGCTGTCTATGAGCCCATAGCAATGTGCGCAACATTTCCTGCAGCATCTGCAATTCATTTGCCATAAGATGGCCTTGGCGGGGAGGTAAAGCTGTCATCTATTTGTATGTTGCTCAATCATTGCAGCCAGAAACAAGCCGCTGATTGCTGTCTCATGGCCTTCCATTTCAACAAGAAAGGTCTGAGCCAGCCTTCAGAGATATCTGCCCATGTCATATGTTCTGCAATGGTCTGCTTCCAAACAAGTACTCCCAAGTACTGGCACTCTTGCACTTTGGCATTTCTGGTCGCTCATCACCATTGACAATCTGGTGGCTAATCTGCAGGTGTCAAGGCCCTCGAGTGACAGGAGAGAATATTATGTCAGTCAGATCAGAGGGTTCAGAGTCACGTCGCGAGGCAGAATCATGTACAAGATCCGCTGGTGGGGCTACGGAGAAGATGGAGACACTGAAGAGCCAATTGAAAATTTGAAGGCTTCACCTCTATCCTTCAGATGGGCCAGCAAACAGGAACGAGCCAAATGTGCAGCATTGTTGGCTCAGCCCAGAGCGGCCGACTGAGCAGATCCCTCAGGTCAGAAGTTCATCTTCAAACCATCAGAGCTTGCTGGAAGGCCAGGTGGATATGCGGACTACACTCTCACGCATGAGTGGTGAGATCATGCATCCAATCTTAAGGCAATGTGCAATGCCGCTGCAGCCGGTGTCACCTCAGCGGACTGCTTGAGCATGACAGTGTGCCTATTGCAAAGATTTTTGGACTCTGGCGGCCACTAGGCAATGCAGCAAGGTTCTAGGCCATGTCAGGAATGAGGATGGTGCCTTGAAGACGGCTGGACACCAAATCAGCCAGAAATTGTGAGCGGCAGATGCTGCTGCATCTGGAGCACTTCGTCATCGTTTGCTGAGCAGAGACAGGAGGTGACCATTGCTGCCGTCTGTGCTCTAGCTGAGCACCATTGCAGTCGCACAGAGACCAGACACTGTAAGATTCTACTATTTCTCTTTCGGCATCAGTAGTCCATTGTGAGGGCTGGATCATCGCAATGCATCGCCCTTGCTGTTGATCAACAGTGGTCAAATCAAGACAAGTCTTTGATGTGCAGATGTTGGTTGCCATTGCATCTTCCCGGGCTGGACATGTGCAGTGCTGACCGCTGCCCTTCATCATGTAGGCATAGCTAAACGTGCATGCCCCTGAGTCCTGGACATCAAGACAGTTGAGCATATACAGTCATCAACAATGCTGCTTCCATTGTCAGCTGCATTTATACAGTCTTGTGCATATGTCTTGACTGACATCGACATCTGGACAGGCCAGACAATCTGTCTGAGCGGTCTTCTGCATGGCCCTTTTGCAAATTGACATTTTTGCAGCGACCGATTCTTGCATTGGTCAGCTGCTTGCCAGCGACCGGCCCGCATCCACTTAATCTGCAAGCAGTCTGAGCTGTCTGGGCTGCTGCATATGCATTAACGGGTATTTTACACAGGACCCATGAGCAAGTCTCCATTGATTGATTTTATAGTCTGTTCGGGACTGAGATCCGTCAGACTGAGGCAATTATGAGCGCAGATAGCAAATGAGCCTCAGGAATTTGGCAACACGGTTGCAATTGGCTGATTGAGGACCTGCTTTACAGATGATATGTCCTTTGTGAGCGAGTCTGAGAGATACCCCTTTCAGAACTGTAGGCAATCAAACATTGCATGGTGCTCATCTTCTATTGGGTCACATCAACATTTAAGGCTTGCTGAAGAATATTTCAATTTGTTTCTGTTGATGATGTACCGTTCTCGCACATTTTGTCAACAGCTTTGAGATCGCCATGAGCTGGTTTCCCACCTAACGCAGTCAATAAGTTCTGCCTCATACCTGTATTGGCAATCCTGTGCACCATGAAGACTCTTGCATCATTTGATTGCCAGGTGTTGCGGCTGCTTGCGTTCTTGATGGTTTTGCACTGCAGCACCTGACGTTAGTCAACATGCTGACCTGGTGGATATTTGTGCACCATATGTATAACGTGCGTCTTCAAGCATCATGCTTATCTGGGCAAATTTCTTCCTACAGGGATTGTATAGACGGCCAAAATCTGCTGCTCTGGGCTGTGGATACCATTGACAGCATGCATCACTAAGGCAACGATGACTTAAAGTTCTGCATCACCCTCAAATCTTGAAATACTAGGACTAGCGCGTTTCCAAAAGCTGGATGCAAAATAGACTTTGGCAATATGGACTTCATCTTGAACATGGACAGACAGGATAGACTCACCGGCCCCAAGTGCCTTATTTGCTATGCATGCAACACAAGTGGCAGAGCAAACAAAGAAGAAATCATTGTAGAATGCCACCCACCAGATGGCAGGCCATGATGAGCTTAGCGAACTATGATTGCTTGACTTGGCAACATTTGGATGACACTGTAGGCAAACGATGTACGAGCTCTTCTCCTCTCGCTCCCTGGTGGACAAATTGGGCTGCTAGCTATGCCGTCATGATGCTGCTTTGCCAATGGAGCTGATGCCATGGATGGCTTGGTACAGGTGGAACCACACCGGGGGCAGACTGACATTGCCTCGATGTTGCTCAAGCAATTCTAAAAGTAGTGCTCAATGCCGTCACCATACATGCTGGTTCTGAAGGCTGAGCCATCCTGGATGGAGGCAAAAGCTGCATGTGTTGCTGGCGATGTAAGCTCCTGGTCTTTCAGCTCTGGCCCTAGACCTGGACACGCACAGCTGTGACTCACGAAGGGCTGCACAAGACTTATGCGTGGCAGCTGCATGCAATTGCCTTGTGTAGCACAGACTGATGCAGGGTGCTTTGTTGGTGCCTGCTGAAAGACGGATATCATCTGGCTGGCATACCGCACATCTAATTAGCAATGCATCCCCCATGCTGCTGCTTACAGGCTTTGAGCAGCTGGCATGCATGTGTATCTTCAAGCAAACATCACTGCCCTGCTTTGGTGATTGTTCAAACAAAGGCAGAGTCTTCCATCTCCCTCCACAACGGATGGCATATATCCATGAATGACCTTTGGCGCGGCATTCTGCCCAAGGCACATGCGCAGAAGCACATGTGCACCAGGGCAGTACGAGTAGGAATCTCCCGCACCAGCAGCGCATGCTCAGCGACAAGCAGATAGAGAGACATGGCCGTGACTAGCATCCGCACCTAAAAGGGAACACAAGGCGCGTATGCGATCCAGGGCTGGGACTTGTGGCACAGGCTTGCCAGCATGCTGACTCAGCAGACCACTTGGCTTGCCGGCATCCACCAGCCCTGCATGGGCCCCATGCATTTCAGCCAAGACAAAGGCAACCTACAAACACACCAGCAGGAGAGGAACACACAGAGGCGCTATAACAGAATCTACTGAAATGCATGTCCCAGCGGTTATTATGTAAATGCAAGGTGAGCTTAGTCGGCTCTTCACCAGAAGGCTCATTCCGCACACATTCTGCAAAGCTCAGCACGGCCAACTCACATGCCAGTGGGGTCTCACAGGTGATGCTGGTGGCACAGCTCAATCTGGGTTCCATTGGGCGCAGAAGGCAAGGCAACACGCAGCCAGGATGGTACATCACAGCCACATTGTCATGCTGTTGGCAAGGTAATCTGCGCCCCCACCCAGTCTTGGCATCAATATCATGCCAGCTGAAGCTCGTCGCAAGGCACAGCCAGCAAGACACATACATGGTCTTGGTGATCAGGGATCTTTCAAACTAAACTGCCCAGCTGTGCAGCAACACAAGACTCTGCAAAGCAAATTCTTGCACACATTATAATGCCTCAGCTGAGGCAAGAGCCGGTTCTTGGAGTTCACTTGCACTCACCACCAGCAGCAGCAGCTCGAGGTGAGGGGGGGAGGCAGCATGGTGGCAGAAGCACGGGTCGGGATGGCCTTGGAGGGGGGTGGCGGGCCTGGGGGCGGCCGAGGGCCGAAGGGCATCCCCGGCATGGGGACCCCTGGAGCACCATGGGGCATGGGCGGGCCCCCAGGCGCTGCCATTGCCGCTGCGTAGAATGGGTCGAAATGATGCCCCATCTCCTGCATGCAGGCAGAAGGATTGTCTTCCTGATGAACGCCACGCAGGATATTGGGGTTGCATTAGTTGTCGAGCGCATGGATCAAGTCAAGATGATATGCCGTCTCCTGCATGCGAGCAAGATGATTACCTGATTTGTCTTCCCGATGAAAGCAAGATAGGATGGTAGAGATGTATCGGACAGCACATGCGCGGAATGCGTCATCATCATGCACCATTCCCTGTATGGGAGGAGGAATCTGAAATGTTCTGTCTGCCCAATGGACACCCATTCACCGATCAGCAAAAGAAGGACCTCTTGCACCAGCTCATGAACATTGACATGGGCTTGATCAAGCTGCGCAATGCTACAAGATTGTGCCAGGCCAGAGGCCTAGGCTCCAAACAAAGACAAGTTGCTTGTGTCAACTGCACTGATCATCCCCCACCCAACTTTCGGGCAAATGCTGCCAGAGCCTGCCGCACTGCCTGTCTATGAATGCTCAGAGGAAGATACAGAGCGGGACTTAGACTTTGCTCAAAGCAGTGGGATGCTGCGCAACAGGCTCTTCACGTTCCAGAAAGGAAAAGAAGTCTGAGGCAGAGACGCATACCTGCATGTTGGTCGGGAAGGGGCCTGGGAACTGCTGCTGGGGGGGCAGCTCGGCAGCACCAGCTTGGTCCAGGGAGTGAGGCCGGCGGAGATCGCCCGGACCATGCGCATATTTGCAGGTCTCCCCGTACTGGCAGGACCCTGTGTTCATGAACTTGTTGCAGAGGCGGGTCTTGAAGAACGCTCTGGCCGCGGCTGGGTCACCAGGTTGGCCCTGCCTCCCGCTCTCGTTGCCACCGCCACTGCCTGCCTGCCCTCCGGGTGGATTGCCTGCGTGGGAACATGCAGTGATGCATGGCATCAGCTCTCTCAGCACCAGCCGTTGTGACGATGACACTTACGAGCACAGGGCGTAGTTAGCAGGAGAGCTCGTTGGATTGCTGAGTTTGATTTTTAGGTGTACCTTCCGCTGAGGGGTGCAAGCATCATAAGGCATTCGCCGCATTCACATGAGGCGCCCAAATTGGTTGGAAATGTGAAAAGCAGGTTTGAAACAAGCAGGTTTGAGACAGTGAAGCCCAGGTTCACATAAGGCAAGCATGCTTTTATATCATGCAAATGTGGGTGTGTCTTGGTGATGGGGCATGCGGGATTTCGTGGGGCGAGGAATGACTCGGTCACGTCCGGCTGCAACACTTGTTCCAGCGACCCCCAATGCCCCAGCAGCAACCCTGCTAGCAATCTGACAACACTGGGGTCTCAGTGCAGCTGTGCAGCCTTGTCTCAGAAACAGCATGTGGTCATAGGTATGACGGCGTGTTGCAGCCGACCAGACACTTGCTCACCCCTGCGGATGACGTCCCAAAGATGGACGGCCAATCTTGCCTTCGTGGCACTGGTGCAGGAATTCAGCTATATGATGCATCATCTCCATTTGCCTGACAGGCATGTGAGAGGCAGAGGGGCGCCGACAGGGATGTAGCAAGGATATGGAAGTATCGCGCTCATCAGCTGAGTGACAGCGCAGCCACATACTTGAAGGACCCACAAGAGATGCATGATGAACATTGTGCCCATGTGCAGACAGGGAGGAGAATGGTGCCCCCTCCCGGGGGGGGGGGGGCACACACACACACACACACACACACACACACACACACACACACACACACACACACACACACATGAAAAGGGGAGAGAGAGAGAGAGAGAGAGAGAGAGAGGAAGGGGGGGGGGGCAGGCTGTACCAGGCGGGGGGCCAGGGCGCTGGCTGGGCTCTGCCTGGAGGGGCGGCCGTGGATTGCCCTGGAACTTACGTGCCAGGATCTCCTCCCCCTCCGGCGTCAAAGTCCGCAGGTCATGCTCTCCATGCGCAAAGTTGCAGGTGTCTCCGAACGGACACTCTGACTCCTTCCACCTGCATGCCCACATCTGCTGAACAAAATGACAAGTGTACATAGCCGAATGCAAATGGACAAACCAGCATTTCCAGCAGTCAGCGTGCAAGCCTCAACTGCTCCAGAGCATGAGCACGAGGATGGGCCCATTCAGACCCGACAGACATAAAAGTATCACATGCCCCCCCCCCCCTCCTCTGGCTTGGAGTGGTGAAGATCTTCTTGCGGCGTCAAGCGGTATTCAGGATTCTTGGCTCTCCCAGTGGCTCGCCTCAGGTATGAATGACGCTGCCTTGGAAGCACTTGATGCTATGCGCCACATGTGATTTCCCCCTGCTGTCACCGTGCACGTTAACACGAAGATTTTCATTCTCAAGCACCAAACAACTGGGATCAGCCTGCACCTGTGCAAGATTGCCTTGCTTTTCAATGCTGGGTTGTCCAGGAGGACTGTATGTCTCATGGCAGCTTGGCATGTCACCTCAACACCACACAAAACCCAGCAATGGCTCTTGATTGATGCATGGTTGCTTTCCTCCATTTCCATGTCCTCAAGAACTGCAACAAGGCACATGAGCTGCAAGAAGCAGTCAGCACACTGAATGTCATCATTAACGCATTAAGAAGTTATTGAGTCACTTGGGATAAGTTCACTTGTTGCAAATGCGTGTCTTGAAGAAGACGGAATCTGTTCGGTCGGGCGGCTGTATTCCTCCAAAGCCTGGCTGCTGGAACTGGGCTGCCCTCTGCATGAGCCATTCACGTCTCAGTAGCACCCGATGGGCGTCAGTGTGAGTGTAAGTAAGCACAGATCTGCAGCTTTGACTCGCAGCAGTCATCTGGCGATTGGGTATCCAGAGCGCCTCTCCAGCATGCAACATTGCCTGTGTACAAGCTGTCACTCTCTGCATCTGCTGCATTCTTAGACCGGACATTCCCTGCCAAGCACATCTGCGGTCTTGAATGATCTGTGCACCCAACAGCTGCCTATGCTCTAGAATATCACTGTTCCGGCCATGCCATGTCAACCAGCCAGAACATTCTACCATGGGAATGCAGGCATTTTCATGGCTCAATAGATGCTTGGTGAGGGCCATGCACCAATCTTTCCAGAGAAGCATTCCAGTAGCCCTATCAGCCCTAATTCAGGGATGGCAGTCTGCCCTCTGTTGACGCAGTGTCCTGATGTTGTCATGTCTTGCAGGGCTGTTAGCTTTGATTGGTCAATGCAGAACAGGAGAAGCCAGTCACCTGCTGAAATGCAGCATTTTGCATCGCCATCATCATCATGGGATTGGCGCCAGGAAAGCCTAGCATGCCTCCTGGTCCCACTGCGAATCCAGGTTGGTCCATGTGATGTCGCACTGGCAGCTGCTGCTGCAGCGGCAACTGCTACAACAGCTTCCCAACCAGCAGGAATAGCTTGGGAAACGGGCTTGAGTACGAACAGAGGCGCCTCGTTCTTTTTGCCTATGAAGGTGGTCAGCTTCCGTCAAGTTGGCTGTCTTGTAGGGTGCACTGCAGGATCGCAAGCTCAGCAAAAAGACTGCTGCCTTCGTCGCAGATCTGGCAAGCTCACACTCAAAGCCGCCGTTGAGACGCCCAGCAGTTGTCAAGTTTTGATGCTGACAACACAGCGGGTGCTTTCGGCCCCATGCACGATTCGATCTTCTTCAAGAATGCAAGAGCATACAGGCCCAGGGCAGGCCTGGAAGTGCATGCATGCACCTGCTAGCACGTGCATCACTACAAACAACGCCAGCTAGACCTCCTGAGTCCTGAAGCCGTCTCATGATCGAGATGCCACACGAGCCTGAAGCTGCAGCGCACGTCAAGCAAGGCAAATGTCTGGGTCCATTTTCCAAGAAGCATGAGGTTTAAGTCCACTCTTGGCACGAGCTGGCAGTCCTCAGACATCCCGCAGCATGCCGCTTAGAGGCCGAAACACGGCAATGCAGACGGGTTTCGCCAAAATTTACCCTTTACTTACAATCAAGCGACTCAGATGATTATTGGTCTGCTGCAAATGGAGACCTGAGAAAGTCCATCAGACCATCAAGCTCACCAATACCATTGAACAGAGCCCTGCAGCCATGGCAATGTGCAAAGAACTCGTTATTGAGTGTGCACATGATGTGAGCACTACTTGGAGTACTGAAATCTTGCTGGTGCTGATTGCCTTGACAAACAGACAAATTTGACTTGTGCAATGCCCATGCAGAACCAAGTCCTGTGCTTGGCCTTCAATGCTGCCAAGGATGAGCTATACAGCGGATCAGAGGACTCTGCTATCAAAGTCTGGGATGTCCGGCATGGTCGACTGATCAGGCGGCAAGAGGGCCATCGGTCTTGGGTCACTGACATGCTCTTTGCAGCTGATATCCGGATCCTCTTTTCCTGCTCGCTGGATCATACCGTCATTGCCTGGACGGACCGCGGCATGCGCTTGCAGGTCAACGCACAGCCATCCTGACAATGGACTTTTCCTGATGCTTTTATGCATTGAAGCATTGAGAATGCTCAGAACTGCATGCTTCTTGGATCTGAGACCTGAGCTGCAGCCGCATCCGTCCAGCTGGCCAATGACTCTGATCTGGCCCAGCTGCTTAGCATGTTTTTGCACTCCTTTGCTATGATGCTGCCAAGTGAGCGCAGTTGCATATAGCTGGCCGTACTTTGGCAAAATGCATGGCAGTTGCATCTGTCCCCAAGGTGTCCATTGCCTTCAGGCTCAAAGGACCTCCCGTTGGCCTTGTCAGTCCCTGAAGCTTCTCAATAATGCCTCTTGCACACCTGACGCACATGAATAGCAAGTGAAAGGGACATTTTATGAACAAGGTAGCGAGTGTAGAAAGCAGCAGCAATGAGAGGATGGGGCCTAACCGGAGGGTCTGCACAGGTAAGCAGGTGCTGGACCTGGGGCGTGCTGCCTTCAGCCTGGGCTGGAGCGTGAAGCGCCATGTCCTGGTCGTCGGCGGCTGCGGCGAGCTCCGCCTCTTCACGGTGCACGCCTGCCCGTGTTTTGTGTCTTCAGTCAATGCGTTGATTAGTCAGTCCATCTATTGTTGAGTCAATCAGTCAGTCAACAAATCCATCAAAGAACCAACAACCAACCCATCAACTGAAATGTGTTTTGAAAGCCTGCACTGTTGTGCATCCTCAGCAGATGGACGCAGTTAGACTTGGTTCAATTCTGATGACACCACCAACTCTGAGTACCATCTGCACCTGTCCAGATCCCTGCTGGCATGCTCTGCATGCCTGGCGAGGCTGTGAGTATCCTGTCAAAGCCCTTGCTGGGTTTGCAGCTGAGCCGCATTGCAGGCTAATCGCAATAGGCAAATGCGCTGCCATGTTGTTGCCAGGCCATGTTGGGCAGTCTGACTTCGGCTACTGCCCTGCCATCTGTAGGCAATACCAGTTGAGTGCGATGCAACGCTGCGGTGCCATAATGATGGCAGGCCACATTGGACATTTGGTTTCACCCAATATTCTGGAGCCAGGGCGCTACATGTTTGCCCCATACATAGATATGTTGCCCATGGCCGCCTTGAATGTGCAGGGGCAATCAGTGCTCAAATTCCCCACAGTCATGGCATCTGCCAACAGCCACTCAGACCGTCCAGGTGCAGCATGCATGGAGAATGCAAGCACAGGCCGCCCAGAGCCCACCGGTTGGCAAGATGTTCAGAGGTTCATGGGTCTTTGGCCTGGGGCGCTTGAAATTGAGGACCTTCTGCCTTGCCATGTGTAGGCGCAACCAATCGATGGCGATGCAACCGTGTGGTGCCATGATCATGGCAGACCGCATGGGACATTTTGATATCACCATCTGCCTTGCCATTGACAGGCAACTCCAATCCTGATGCGATCCTGTGGTGCCATGATGATGTCAGGCTACGGTGAACGTACTGATTTCACCTTCTGCCTTGCCATGTATAGGCGCAACCAATTGATGGGGGAGTCCTTGGAGCAGCTGCTGCAGCAGCTACCCCAGCTGGTGCTCCCTGCCTGACTCCCCTCTATGCCCCCTTCAAGGTGAGTTTCCCGCAACAATGACTGTTGCGCTCAAATTTTAGACCCATTCAGGCCTGCACTCCGGAATGCCGAGTGCCTTGAGCCGACCCACTTTGGTCTCAAGACCTGTGATAGGGGCTGAGCCCAATTTTCGAACTTGACAGAGCCCCACTCGGTCCCTCAGGGCTTCTCGCAGCTGGACACAGGCGTCCTTTTTGCATCTTGCTTGCATATTGCAGCTTGCATATGGGGTTGGCAGGTCAAGCTGCATGTGCTGATAAAAACTAGGATACATGCCAAGCACTTCCACCCGTTCATGCAGTGCTGCCCAGACCACCTCTGCCTGTCCATGATGCTGTCGAACGACCCAACCCTCGAGAAGTGACCCCCCTGTCTCCAATCCATCCAGCATCATGGCTGTGGTTGGTCTGGGTCACTTCTCATTGTTCCCTGACCTGATGCAGGCTCCCGATGCATGCCACTCAGACATCGTGAGGTCTATCGTCTGCACGCCGGCTGGAATCATCTGGACAATCAGCTATGACGGGGCCATCTTCATGTACGAGGTGGACCGGCCGAAGGCAATGCGCCGCATCTATACTGAGGGCAGCCCGGCCATGTGCAGCGCGGCCTTTGACCTCAGCAATGGGTGGCTGTTGACGGGCGCAGTGGACAACAGCTTGGGCCATGTGGAGTCAGGAGGGCCGCTGCCTGGAGGTCCTGCGCGACTCGGTGGCAATGTGAGCTAGCTACACGAAAACCCATCACAAATTTGCATCTTCTTGTGCAAGCTTGCTACATAAAGCCCCTTCGCAATTTTGAATCTTCCCAAGTGCTGTCATGCGCGCCTTCGGTGGCAATGTGAGCTTGCGACATGAGCAACCCTCACAACTTTAAACCTTCCTGAATGTTGTCATTTATGACCTTGGCGGCAATGTGAGCTTGCTCCAGCAATGCCCATGACGATTTTGAATCTGCCTGAAGCCTGTTGCCTGCCTGTAGTCCTTGATGCAGACTGGGGTTTTAGGCACAATCTGGCAGCAGGGCATGCGCAAGGTACAAGTTCTACACTATGTGGTATTGAGCAGGGCATCTCAGTTGTTTGCCTCTGCACAGTATCTGCTACTGGCTCGCATGGACACAAATAAAGCAACGCAACAAAGCTGATACAAGGTGCCTTGCAGACAGATTCACAACCATTAGGAAGCTCGTTCGAATGTATCCGCAGAAATCTGAGCAAGTCAGCATGCCACAGGCTGAAGCAGCCTGCAGTGATGCATTTGTGGCAGATGCCTGCATGATGTCTGAGGGTAGATGTATCCATGACTGTGGTTGCAAACAAGGAGCGTGTTGCCTTTCCGCAGCTTTCCCTAATTTTGCACGTCTCCTTCAGAAATGCGGGCACAAATGGCCTCTGATCAGAGGCATCGACCACATTGTTTGCACCACATCTACCATAGCTTGCTATAAGCCGAGGCCAGGGTCAGACAAAATTCGAAAGGCCTTTGTGTCAGATCCCAGGCGCTCCAGGTCACTTGATGCTCCATCCTTCACATGCATCAGCTCACCATTTGGACTCCCTGTGATGCCTGTCCCCTTTCTGCTTGAGCCAGGAGGCATGAAGAGCAACCTGCAGCCTGAGCAGTTTGCATGTACTATGATTGCAATTTTTGACCCTTGAAAGCATGGACTGCAACAGAGCACAATCGTTCATCGGCCAAGGATGCTGCTCAAAGAATTGTTGGCGCCAGTCACAATACCAAACGAGACAGTGCTGTCTGCAGGGTGCACGCCTCACCTATGTGCCTAGCACCCGCAATATCTGGGTGACCGGGCGTTCGGGTCGCATTACTGTCATTGACCCAAGAGCTCCAGATATAATCACTGATTACATCTGCAATACCAGGTAACATAATCTCCCATCTGCATTGCAAGCACCCGAAGTATCGAAGCTGAGCAGCTTCATGTGTAACCGAGAACGAGCTTCTACTGAAAATGGTTCATGAGGAACACAGCAGAACACATAAAAGATGTGCAACAGCTGATGTTGCACGGTCCATAGTCTCTTACAAAATTTGGCAGCATTTGTGATCGTATTTCAGAAGGGACCATCAGCACAATCATCAGACTGCGTAGGCAACTCCCAACAAGCAAATCAATCGCAACAATCATGGCACGCATTGTTTAATGCAACTTGTCACGATGAGGGGCAAGCATCAAACGTTCTTAGAAGATGATGGTCGTACGTCTAATGGTGGAATTTCTCGAGGTGAAGACCATGTCTGCTCATGATGTTGCCTCTAGCTGGTCAGAAGTGGCCAGTACCAAAAGATCTGCATGAGCTAAGATGCTTCCTTGGGCTGACAAATTACTTCAGTACATTCATGCACAGTATAAAATAAGTAAGGTGACTTGGCCATACAAGTGAATTCTGGGAATCATGCCAGAACAACAAAGCCAGCATTAGCATCCGCTGTCAAATGAAAAACGTCTTGTGCTGTCTGAAGCTCTCTTCGTGAGGGCCTGCATCAAGGTGCATGAGCAGCAACGCCTGTTGCATCAAGTCGCTGCTGATTCGCATTCTGAGTGCAAATCAACTTCACCATTGCATGCTCTGGCCTTCCTGAAGCTGTATCTGCCCAGCACGAGAGCCAGCAGATGATTTGCGCAGTGGCCTGGAATCTGAGGAAGGAGTGACACTCTTGAGGCAGCCTATAGGCAGCGATGTCGTGCTGGCCGCTACCCAGTCTCGCAATCTCATCCTATGGCGCTACAAGCCTTATGCGGCTTTCAGGACATTCATGGCTCCTGGCAGAGGGGTATGATCATGCCTTCTTGCTCCAAGTGGTGCCTTCCCATGCTTTGCATTGCTCTTTATCGCACCACGTCTGAATTGCTGATTGCTTGATCATCAAATTCATCATATGCTGCATCTGAATTTGTTGGCCTCACCATGCTATGCAGCACAAGGGCCAGGGATCTGGTCT
>CAWUCP010000317.1:0-32390 GCA_963920765.1 Ulota crispa
AAGTGCCACTGTGGCAGGCAAACAGCCACGAAGCGGTGCGCAGCCCAGTCATGGAGCTGCAAAAAGCTCTGCTCAGCCAAGCTGGCCTGCGGCCTGCATTACTGCCCCCTCCTCTGCCATCCTGGGGACTGCCCCCTTTGCACTCTGACAGGTCAAGTTGCCTCTGTGTTTTGCTTCGCCTGTGCAATCCCGGAGACGGCCCTCCTTGCAGCCTGAAAGGCCAAGTTCCCTCTGTGTTTTGCTTGATCTCTGCCATTCTCTGGACTGCTCCTCCTGCACTGTGACAGGTGCCTCTCTCCCCCCATATCTCTGTCAGGGTCCACCCGTAATTACTACTGCCTCCTGCCCGCAATTTGCTGCTGGCTTTTCCTGTGATTGGCATGTGTACCCGAAAGAGCATGAAAGGCACCATTGAGCACCTCAACGCATGTGAGCAGACCAGCAAGGGAGTCAGAAGGCACTGCAAATTCACGCCAGCATATGGACACGCTCTTGGGCAAGGTCTCAGAGTTCCCGGCCAGGCTCCAGACTGGCAGCACTTGACGACCAACAAACATCCAGGGGTACCAGCTAGAGACATCTCCTCACAGCCAACCAAGAAATTTGCCTCAGCCGCACACCGACAGGACTACTGCATCCATGAGACTGACCAGCTCATCAGTATCAATGCAGGCGATCGCCAGCAGAGTCTTGCTTTGTTTGACGCGCTCTCTCTTGGAGACAGCAGCCATTTGACACTGACAATAGCCATCATCTGCAGGAGAGCACAGCTGCTTGTGTGGGCGTGAGACTGCCAGGGTGGCCTGCAAGGACCTGCCCTTCCGCTGTGGTCCATGCGAGCGCCCACTCAACTGCGGTCACCACCACTGCCAAGCCCTGTGTCACAGCGGGAAATGCGGGCCCTGCCCCTTGCAGGACCCGCGCACCTGCCCCTGCGGGAAGGTGAGGGCATCTGTTCGTGGATTTGAATTGGGGGCTCTGTCAATGCATCGTGGTCCTCACTCCTTGCAACTCTTGGAATAGGCAGGACCACAAACTTGTGCGCAGGCGATCCTGCGAGCAATGTTTGACTACGTACTCATGTTAATCACCTGTATGTTGTGGTCCTGACTGTGCTCCTGTAGCTTGGGCATATGCCTTTGAGGCCCGCTGGGCACAGGCTGTAAGCATGCTACATGCAGAAGATGTGCCATGATTCTGTACAATGGTCAAGCAGGTGGCATTGGATATCTGCAGACGCCATGTTGTGACTGTCGTCAGTAGTCAGGCCGTCGCCATTGTACCTGTGTCTATGCCAGGGTGCAAGTCATCTCGAGCAGCAGCGGAACACAGAGGCATGGCTCATTGTCTGCAGTGTACACAGTGCAGAGCTCCAGGCATCCCCTCTCGCAGGCTGCATCGAGCGTGGAAGGTCACAAGCAGATGATATTGGGTGCAGGAAACTGCCTGCTTGTAAACTCGTGGAGCCGTTCGATGCAGCATGCATGAGGGATGCGTCAAGCCTGATGGAGCTCATCTGTGATCTTTTCCATTGTGTCTTCAATTGCATGACCTTAAGGGCAGATGTCTTTGCCTTTTCATGGCAATGCTGCTGGCTTTTGGGAGTTGCATGCTGATTGGCTGCACCCCTATGCAGGTGAACTTCTTTGTGGCTGGAGACGAAAGTCCAACACTTGACATGCACAGAAGCAACATCAACCTGCAGACACTTGCTCCATGCTGTTGCCGCTGGCAATCATGAAGCTGCAAGTTGATTGGCTGTACTCTTATCAAGGTGATTTCACCGATGAAGATCCTCGTGGCTGCAGACGGAGTTCCGGGACCTGGTGTGCACAGAAGCCACACCCACCTGTGCGGACACTTGTTCCAAGCTGCTGCGCTGCGGTCGACATCACTGTGCCGAGCGCTGCCACAAGGGCGATTGCCCCCGAAGCTGCCGGGAAGTCGTGGTCAAATCCTGCCACTGCGGCAAATTGCAGAAGTCCATGCCCTGCCATGAACCTCTCAGGTGTGTCCCTGCCGTGGCTGTGCTCCTCACCCCAATGCCATTCCATTGGCGACTTGCAGCACCTCCTGATTGAGCGTGCAGCTGGCTTGATAGCATAGGATTGCCAATCTGGCTGCACTAGGCACAGCCCAGGAATTGGGGCAAGCAAATCAAGGACTGCTGTCGGTGTTGCAAATGTCTTCAATCTTGCAGACGTCAGGCCTCACAGAAATTCACAGCCTCTCTTGGTTTGTCACGGGCTGCTTGTAGCGTGTAGTAGGGAAGGGTGCTTCCCATCTGAAGAAGATTGCAATCTATGAGTCTGCCTGATGAGCTGGCACACTGGGATGCGCAGGACAGGTGTGAGCGGCGTTGCACAAACTGGAAGGACTGCGGGCACCATCAGTGCAAGCGGAGATGCTGCAGTGGCAACTGTCCACCCTGTGAGGAGGTGGGATGCTCCATCATGAATCTGATTGCACCATTCGCATTGACAAAAGTGGCATCATTCTGCTCGCTAAATCCATACGTGCCAGCCCAGCAGCTTGCACGACCCTGCTCTTGGACACTGCCTTGAGAAAGCAATGAGGACCGGAGCATATCCTGAAAACAAAGCAAACAGCCTTGTCCTGGCTGTTGCTGACCCTCGTCGTGCAATGTCGGTGACCATGGAAGTATACAGAGTAGTCATGGCATGGTCTTCTGCAGAACGCGGGAGGTAACCTGTGCTCTCAATGCATGGCAATGTGCAATCACAATGATGGCCAGTGTCATGCATGCAATGCATGGAACGCATGTGTCCAGAACAAGGAGTTGTGCAATCACTGGGTGATGCCAAGGCCATGCACAGGTGTGCGGCCGCAAGCTGAAGTGCGGGAACCACAAGTGCCCGGCAACGTGTCATGCGGGGCCTTGCCAGCCCTGCCCTCTGAGGGCTGTGGTCACCTGTGCCTGTGACTCCAAGAATTACCGCCTCCCCTGTGGGGCTGAAAGCCGGGCCCAGCCGCCAGCATGCGACCAGCCCTGCCCTGTCCCCAGCCTCTGTCGGCATGCGGCTGCCATCCCTCCTCACATGTAAGTCTTCTCTGATAGACGAGACCATCCGCATGACTAAGTGAAGAATCTTCCCTTAGCTTCAAGAAGTTTGTCCAGAAGAACCTGCCTAGAGCTATAACCATGCAGCAGCTGTGTGCTTGTCAGGCTTCAGGCAATGTAAAGCCGTGCGGACTGGACTTGGAAAGCACAAGCTCGACTTGCCCATGCAGTTCATCTCTCGCACGATCAAGCATGCCATTTCTGATAATTTGGGGATGACAACAAGTAGCATCGGCATACTCAGGAATCTTTGTGCAGGTGTGTTGTGCACCAATTGTCTGCATTCAGGAACAGAGTTCCCGTCAAACATGATGACTGACAGCCTCAATCGCTTCTCACCAAATTGATGGGCAGGCACCACAAGGGACCAATGGATTTGCTCATTCATTGAAAGTCTGTGGTGTGCAGCTGCCACTTTGGAGAATGCCCGCCCTGCACTCAACCATGCGGCAGTCTGCTTTCATGCAACCATCGCTGCCCTGAAGCCTGCCATGACCTGAAGCCTCCTGCAGTGCCTGACTTCACACCGCCTCCGCCTCCATCCGCTCCAGGATTCATCAGCATCAGGCAGCGTGCCGAAGGGACCACAATATCTCCAGCGCAGCAGGTACTCTGAAAGATCCAAGTGCCACTTTGCTCTGGTAACACGTAGATGTGGTGCCTTGGATACAGACTCTTGGCAAACAATGCTTCCTCATGCCCTGAATATAGTGCATGATGTGAAGGCGGAGACCAAAGTAAAGAATTGGGCATATAGGGATCAGCAGAGAGACGCCCAAATTCTCGTCGTAACATGACGCACATATTACTGGTCATCTCTGATGTTAATAGCATCTCAAGTGACAACGTGACAATGCCACTGTGGGTCTTACGGACATGCATACAAGCCAATCAATGTTGAGCAACCTTTATGGCACTATGTAAATGTATAGTCTGCAATGCATGAGGATGGCATGACCTGGATGCAGCACCAGTTCTAACCTCACCAGAAGAGCAAATCAAGGTCTCTTGCCTTGCCCCATCTCAAAGTGCTTGCCTTCATTGTCCAACTACTACAAAAGGTAAGGCTTGATGTCATTCCTTTTCCCTCGAGTTCAAAGGTCTTGTAGACCCACAAAAAAATTTATCACAACTGAGGGACAAGCGTCATTGGTCGTTCAAATCATTTTTATCTTGTTGATCCAATGACATGATAGCAGACGCCTGCATCCTGACAGTGGGCATGTGTGTCAGGCGGTGGAGGCTGCAGCAAGTCAGCGGGATGCACAGACCCCATGTCCACCTTGCCAAGCGCCTGTGAAGCGTTCCTGCCTCGGCGGTCACCTGTCCAAGGATGTGCCCTGTTCTGGCTCTCACACATTTGCATGCCAGGGCACCTGTGATCGGCCCCTTGCCTGCGGCAATCACCGCTGCGAAAAGGCCTGTCATGCCATAGGTAAGCATGACTTCAGGTCTCTATGTCACAATGTCTTTGCAAGTCTCAAGGATACTGCAGTGCTGGAGGCCTTGCAGTTCCAGGAAGGTCTTGCTGCCACTGCCGCTGCTGCTGCTGCTGCTGCTGCTGCTGCTGCTGCTGCTCACAAATAGATAATGAGCCAATGTGTGAAGCACGCTCTGAAAGCATCCTGGTGCTCTGCCAGACATTTGAGCAGAAGGCTCTCAAATTCAGCAACACTACATGCTACATGCATGAGGATCTGCATTGGGTTGTGATGTCGTCCGTCGCCATCATTGTCACAAAAGGCACGCAGGGCCTGAGACATGCCTCAAAACGCCTTGAAGGGATGCTTTGCTGACAGAGTCTTGTGCCTGCAGGATCTGCTGGTGCAGATTGCCAAACCTGCACAAAGCCATGTACGAAGCCACGGTCCTGCAGCCATGCCTGCCAGCTGACATGCCATCCCTCAGCATGCCCTCCTTGTGAAGTGCAGCTGGATGTTTCATGTTTCTGCGGCACTTCGCTCTTAGCAATATCCTGCTCCGAGCAGCAGGTGGGCTGTTGCAATCGTGTTCTCATGCACATAGGCTGGCCAATGGCCATTGCGGCCGCATGCATGGATTTGCTCAATTTGACTGCAGGAGAATGCTTCATCTGCATGCAAAGGCTGTCTCCATGCCATCTTCAGGCATGCCTTCAAGGCATTCTGAAGTCCGAATCCACCCCAATTGCCTCCCATGTTGAGGCTGCCATAGGGGCACGGCTGCTCCATGTACGATGAGCGAGTACAACCTTCATCGCATGCGATGGAGTGCCACATATAGGATTTTCATCATCTGGTGTAATTGAGGTTTTGCATCTGATTGTTTTTGTTTATTAAGCCCCAACATCAACCCATGAAAGCCATGTGTCTTCAGCCTGTTCCTGTGTGCAGTCTGCTGAAGTGCTGCTTCTGCCCATGGCTTGCTTGTTCTCCTCAATGCCCAAACAGCGTGCCCTCTTGCTGCATCTCAAGCGCAACATTTCTGGAACTTCCCAACCCCCCTGGGAGGGAGCGCACTCACCAATGAAGTCTTCGTCACCTGATATGAGCGGTCGTCCTCAACTTCCCATCAGCTTTGCTCAGGCAGTGACTGCAGCAGCACCACTGTGCTGCAGGATGAGGCTTCCTTGGATGCCAAGAGGCAGTGCGGTGGCAAGTGCCGGCGAGCCCTGCCAGGCTGCTTCCATGTGTGCCAGTCTGAGTGCCATCCTGGGCTCTGCCCTGAAGCAGTGCGCGGATGCGAGCAGGAGGTCACGGCACGCTGCAATTGCCGCCGACAGCGCTGCAAGATGCCCTGCAGGTGAAACCTGCAGAAGGCTCCTCATACCCCATGGCCCTGCAGAATGCCCTCTAATCTAGCCTTCAGCCATGTATGTAGGTCCTCTGTGGCCATGCCGTAGCTGACTTAATGCTTTGCAGCGCCATGGACGAGCTGCTTTTGCCTGCGGCCCACAATGGATGAGCTTGTCCTTGTGGGTGAGCTAAGGTTCTGCCCACAAGCTGGTCCTGGTTTGACTTGCCTCTGGTGGTACCACCATGAAGGACCACACTGGAATAGCTTAGCGGCGCATGCATCTCTGATGACGTGAGATTCCTTAGGGATCCTCTAGCAGCCATCTTTGCACGATGCTGATAGTGCACCATATACAGGTCCCAGTGAATACTCTTTGCCTCGTAATTTCCTATCTGGTGGAACATGTGATGCTCCAAGAGAGACATACAAAGCCAGTACATCTCTGCCATCCTCTCCAGCTCGCGAAGAGTGCAATCCTGCTGTGAACCCACCATGCTTGCCTGCCTTCCATTTGGATGTGCAAGTGCAGGATCAATCCCTCCCTGGCATTCTCCTTCTTGTTCTTCTTCTTATGTTTTGCCTTCTCCTTCCACCACCACCCTGCTTGTCCCCCTCCTTTGCGGCTCATGTTGACCTCAAGCCCCGGGCTGAATTTAGGGCTTGGCTGTTGAACCGTGCAGTCCTGCTCAACTGTCACAAGATTTGTTGGCAACAAATTGAGTCACCAAATGTGCATTCACCTGCATCTTGGAGATGGTTGCACAGAGGGTCAAGCAACAAGCACCACAGTCTGGGGAGCGTCTCAACCTGCAGAAAGCGGTGAGGGTCGACGTACGTGACTCCTTGGTCTGTGAATGGTATCCAGGAAGCCAGGCCATGTGTAGCAGACGGAAGGGGTCATGTATGCTGACCCTGACTAGCTCGCAGAGATGAAGCTGCTCCATGTGCGGTAGCCTTCACTGCTGACTTCACTGAGACTTGTCCCTCCAGACGCAAATGCATGCTCTCCAGCTGTCAAAGCTCAGCTGAAACTTCGATGATCCTGTGGAATCAGAGGAGCCTGTACAGTGGAATGTTGACGCAGATTGCAAACCGCCACAGGGCTCATCTTGACTGCCTCAACAAGTCCAGTGCACTTTGTACCCATCAACAGTGCACGTGTGCAGTAAAGTCCCTGCAGGCAATGCAGCAATTGGGGGTGTGCGCCTGCAGTCTCATGTTGACAGTCACAGGAATGCACATGACAGACCATGAGTCTGCAATGGCATGCAGGGAGGCTAGACAAAGGATGGCAACATGCGAGCAAGGTCCCCAACCGCTTGTGCTTGGACAAGCCGTGCGTATTCTTCTCTGCACAGATGCCTGCCGTCAGTCCCAGCCAGCCTCAGAAAAGGCGAGCAACTTTATTTCCTGTCTGTTTGCAATTGACCCCTTGGGCTCTGCACAATATGCAGTTTGATGGCATACTCACATTGGTGCTCTTTGATGTCAGCAAGTCTGATACGACAGCACATTTGCTGAGCCTCCTGACGAAGCCAATGCACGAGTGGCCAAGAAAGTTTTACTCATCACTCGGGTCAGCATCCCCAACAATCAGGTGGGCTGGTTGGGGTTCCTGGCCAGCAGGTGCACAACCCTGGTGTGGTACAAACGCAGGGGGTATGGCATGCCTTCTCATTGCAGAACCTCACTCAGAGCACACTCCAGCAACTTGGAATTTGAATCATTTGCCCAGCACTTTTGCGTTGGATGTAGCGTCTGCACCTCCAAACAGCACAGCGCAAGCTCACATGCCGCAGGAAGCTGCTACAATTGCAACTGCAATTACAATACTGTGCAGGAGCTAGTCAAGCCTGCACCGTCTGCCACCCAAGCCCAGAAGGAGATCTCAGTGACCAAAGTGCTTGAAAGGCCTTCGTCGGGTAAAGGCTCAAAGCGAAGAAATCGAGAGGAGCGTGCACGGGAGCAAGAGGCTGCTGCTCTTGCCCAGGCTAAGCAACAGAACCTTTTCAGGTGCTGCCTGTGTTTGCTGAAGACCACAACTTGTTCAGGAAATGTATCTTCAGGTCTTTGTCGTGGCTACTCATGCAACATATGAGCAGACAAGCCTGCACAAAAGAGCAACGAATACATGGGCACCACTGGCACAGACCTGATCATTCTTGCACACTGTACGAGCTCAAGAGCAGCCAGTCACTTGGTAAATGTCTGTTGTGATGGAGGCTGCAGATGGCAGCGATCGGTGATGCCAGATTGTCCATGTATGGACATCAGTCTTCAGTCATCACACTGCATCCTTATCAATAGCAGCTTGTAAGCTTTCTTTGTTGCTCCATTGAATGAGCGGCCTCAGATTACCAACGTCCATTCTGAACCCACGCGCTCATGCTGAAGAGTATTTCTTGACAAATCTGACCAAACACGTGTTGTCCATGCAGGAGAATATGCGATATCATCTACATGCATGGAGGCACCATTGTGCAAGTCATTGCTGTGGTGTCCACGATGGCTCTTGGCTGGGGGATTGCAACAGCCCTGGTATAGGCCCACTCCCACCAAGCTGTACAAGGATTCAGAACGTCTGAGCCTGCCATTGCATCCCCTCATATGTCCTGGTAGCATGCATTTCGGATTGTACGTTTTCTTTCACCATCGGCTTAGCAGCTGCCATGCTGCGCATATTGAGTCCTTGACTGCCATTCCTGAGAATTGTCATATACAACATATTGATAGAATACCTCGCCAAATAGATATTCTGTGCCAATCTGCCTTGGCAGCGTGCATGAGTATTCCTTCCTTCCTTCCTGAGCAGCTGATTTTGTACCAGTCTTCGCCAATGCTCAAATTTTCCCGATGCGCCTGCCTCCCATGTGCATGCGATAGTAGTCTCATTTCAAGATTGATGGGAACACATGCCTGCATGGCTGCCTGCAGAGGCTTCGTCCAATACACCACCGGCATGGTCAATTTGAGGCACCAGCGCCCAAGCTTGGCAACGAAGCACCATGGGAGTTCTGGCTGTGAGTGCCGTCTCTAACTTGCTTGGAATGCTTCTGGTCGGTTTGGCCCACAAATTCACGCTACAGTTGTGCGGCTGGTCGTGTTTCTCAATGGAGGAGAAGTGCCCATTGATGCGCAGCAGCGTATCAGGCTGATCGCTGGAAAATGTGTGAGCTACCGTGACCGTTTGGAATAGGTGGACCTTTGGACGCTTCTGAGATTGCATCAATGTACTCGCACGGCATGAGCCACGCCCTCACAGGCTTTGAATTCAATCAGTGCTAAGCTTTGCAGGGCGTATCTGCGGCACACAATGGCACTGAACGTGCCAACCACATGGCTTTCAACTCTTGAAATAGATTTCACATGGCAAGCCAGCAGCACTCTCCTCATAGATAACCTGAACTCAAAAGTCTCTTTCACCCGAAAAATGCAGATGAAGATTTTCCTGTCTGCTCTACATGGGATTCTAGAATCTGCACACGTGCTGTCCGCTGATCTAAAAGGGTCTGCAAGTGGCTGCGCTGGTGATGGCTGGCGACTGGTCCTTGTGAACAAAGCACGAATTTATTCATTAGGTGAATCAACAAGTTCCTTGCCAGAGCATAGGCTGACAGGCGGTCATGAGGGTTCAAAGAGCCACATCATGCGCATGGAAGCGGTATGAAATAGCCTTGTCGATGCACAGCAGCACTCCTCACCAGGCCTTCACATCGTTCAGGGCCTGTGACGGTGGCCTGTCAAGGCTGCGCATAGCAATGAAGGTGTGAGGGGTGTTTGCAACCTGCCAGAGGGAGAGCTTCCAGGCGCTGGGATCAAAGTGGGCCAGCTGCTGCAGCGCCATGGCTCCCTGCAGCGCACAGGGCCCACAGGTCAACCAGGCCGCCAGCAGTCTCACAGCATCCCACATGCCACGCACCCGCCTTGGGCCCTGCAGCCATAGGGTGCAGCTGTTGCTAGCTGACGCCCTGCTTGACTGTGCAGCCTTCTTGACAGGCAACCTGAAAGATGAGCAGGTCTTGCGGCAGATTTACTGTGCTGCATGGAGACATTGGATGTGCAAGCTTGCATTGCTGAGAGGGTGCAGCGCCACCAGCTACAATTCACCCGATCAGTCATGGAACCAGGCGTATTCAAAGATGCAATGCTTTGTGCAGTAATTGATAGTGTATCATGGCAGCCCTGCAGTGGTCACACAGCGGCGAGAACACATTCATGCAGTTGCAAACTTTCTGTCTCCAAAAGAACCATCTTTTGCACATGCAATGTGCCAATCATTGAGTTAGGGCAAACATGCGGTATCAAAGGCAGGGACAGGCATTCACCTGGGCAAGTTCTGCAGGCTGATGGGTCCAGATGGGTGACTCAAATCCGGAAGAGGTTGAACAAGGTCGGCTCGTACACACAGGGCTTGCTCCAACTTGGGCTGCTCTGGTCTGCTGACGCAGACTGTGCCCAGTGCCTTGTAGCCAGCAGGCGCGACAGGCTTCCACATGGTCACAGGTCTGCTGCTGTTTGTTCTCCAGATCAGCACCCAGCTTGAGGATATGCTGTTCCTGCCTCCTCTGAAGCCCCTCGTCGCAGCGTATCATCACGGTAGACCTGCAAGCACCTGTTCTTAAAGACCATGGAAGCAGAATGGCGGCCTGCAGCTATTTCATGTACAACAAGCTACCAGGTGAATGGCTCCAGAATCCAAATGTTACCAGCTGCCATGCACTAGCTTTGTCCTGCATAGATTCTAGGCACTGTCAAGAGATCATCAGGACTGGTTTGCTCACAGCAACAAACAGGCACCTGGGCCAATAAAGTGGCTTTGAGCGCTTGCAACTGCATGCAGTAAGCCGCGACTGCATGGTCCACACCTCCGCGCCAGGTGCTCTGCATGCTGGAGGTGCCAGAAAATGTAGGCCTGAGACAGGCTGCAGGGTGTGAGGTGGCAGACGGGTTGAAGCTCAACCTGGACAGGGTCAGGGTGATCAAACCCGCGCTCCACAACATCACCCAACGGCTTATAGCCGGCAGGGCAAATGGGGCGCCAGATGGTGATGACAGGGCTGGCACGTTGGTCCGTGTGCCACAGGAGGTCAAAGCCTGTGCAGAGGACGCTGCAGGGCATGTCCCTCAGCTGCTTGGGGAGGACGGCCATGCGCTCTGCCCACTGCGAGCTCTTTGTGAGCACGCTGACAAAGAATTTAGAGTGCACCTTGGAAGCAATGGCCTGAAGTTCCCGGGCCTGCAGACATCATAGATTGTAAGGCATGTCATCAGCAGCGCGAAGATGCATGCCAATGTGAGTGACGACTTGTGAATGTCAGAACCACCCGCGTCAGCATAGTTCAGATGCTCTGCATGATGCGCTTTGCAGTGTCAGCTTCAACATAGCTGTTGCGAAGACAAGCAGTAGCCACTGCAGAGAAGCAAAACCCTTTCAAGGGCAATGCTTTCCAGGCCAAAGGATGCCCTACATGCTGTATTCGAATGGTTGACTTGGCATCGACTTTGCTTGCAACGCACCTGAGGTTGGTCAGGGAAGCATCTGATCTCATAGGCCAGAGGTTCGCCATCATCGGCACCTGGCACACCCTTGCGATGGACTGTCAGGTAGTTGGCATGCTGCGTCCTGCCAACAACCCTTGCCTCAACGATGAGCAGATCCTGCACAGCATCAAAATAAGCATGGGGCTTGTTCCTTGATTAGAGATTTGGTGCTTGCATCTGAACATATCATGAGTCCATATCATTCATTCTGCACAGACAATCTCATGCTGTGCCAGTGATTAGAGGTGCCTCCTTGGGGATGCAAGTTCTGATGGTTGACCATGAGCAGATTGCTGCGGGGCCAATGCGCCCCGCAGCAGGTCACCCACAGCAAACCAGGCAGATGGATGATGTGCACATGCATGATGTGCAGATGACGCAACTTAACTTGCAACAACAAGCAGAAATTTAGCCAATGTGGTCAGCTCAAGCAACACACCATGTTCATTTAATGCCAAAAGCAAAGAAAGCTCGCACAGGTTCGTTGCAAAATTCCACAAAAATCGCAAGGATCTGCAAAGACTGATGCTGCAGCATCTCGAAGGCTGGAAGGACCTCTGTGAGAGGCCATACCGTCCAAGTGACAGCCCATTTAAGCTCTGCGGCAGGCAGCTGATTCGTTGAGGGATGGGCAGCTCCAGCTGCAGCAGCATTGTGAATGGCAGCGAAGCCAGGAGCCACCAGAACCATCATGGCACGGTTTGTCAGCATCACAACTTGATCATCGTCTGGCAGCAGCATGTGCTCCTCGTAGGCGTCAGCGCTGTATCGCGTCCGCAGTCGCCGCTTGACAGCCAGCAGGCCCACGCCAGAAGCATCTTGAGCCCGCCGCAGCAAAGCCTGGCCCACCTCTTCCAGCCTTGCCTGCAGCACAGAGCCAACCCTCCAAGGCTCAGAGGCAATCCTCACAGGCTACAAGCCAATTTAGGCTCCGAAACAAGAGTGACAATTTGCTTCGCATCAGGAGCTGTCACGTTTGAAGTGCATGCAGTCACTGCACGAGTGGTGTGGAAACAAGACTGCAGTCAATTGGTCAGAACTAGAGATGAGATGGGCATGTGAATGATCTCTGGTCCTTCTGATGGCCAGTACGTGACAACGATGCCATAGATAAAAATCAGCTTCAGATGGACAAGCCGTCGCGCAGGAAGCACGCCAATGCTGACTTGTCACCTGGAGATCACCGTTTGATGTACGCAGGCATGTATTGTGGCCGTCACAGACAGGCATGCCGACACGCTGGGCCCTGTGGCACCTGCAGGATCTGCTGACCAGATTGCATTTCTGAGTAGCCTATCAAGCGAAATTTTTGATGTCACTCTGTCACAAACAAGCAAGCGCATACATAGTGTATACAAGCATTTGCCGCTGTCGCTCTTCCTGGTCCAGCAAGGTGCCGAGGCTTGTGCGGTTGTTCCACCAGCTCAGTAGCTGAGACTGGTATGGAGGACTACCTGACGCTCAGAGCCATCAGCACGACTGAAGGGCTGCAAGCGACCATCGCCTCCAATGGCACGCGGCAAGCGAATGCGTTTGTAGAAGAGTGAGGGCTTCACATGGCCGCGCAGTGCATCCTTGACAGCGTCAATGCCCTCAAAAGTGGAAGACATGAATTCAAAAGCTCCGCTCACAGGCTGTGCAGCAGCCCCAATGATGCCTTTGCCAACTCCCTGGACAAAGCCTGCACCAAGAGAACAGTAGCATGACTGTCGGCCAAATACCAATGCCTGCATCATCAAATTGCCTCTGTGTCATGCACAAGTTGAGGCGCATTTCAAAGAGAGCCCTTGAAATCGCCTGGAACCTTGCAGCTCCCGACCAGGCTATCAGCATTCGTTTCATGAGCATGCAACTGCCATGCCTGCATCAGCAAGGATATCAACTAATGTGAGAAATGCTGAAGCCAAGTCTGTTCGGCATTCGCAAGCTTGAGCGACTCCAGCATGTACTCTTGTCGATGCAAGAGCAGGACCTGCTGTTCAGATCTGGAACTCACCAGAGACGCCATCCTTGCGGGCGCCAGCTAGAGGCTTGTTGACAAGGCCAGTGAAGCCGCGCAGCAGACCTCTGCCAAAGGCTCCGCCGCCCTCTTGCAGGGCCTCCCCAACCCCACCAATGCTGCGCTCCTGCCGCTGCTGGCTCTGCTCACTGGCAAACTCTTCATCAAAAGCCACGCCTGCCAAGCCTGCGCTGATGGCTCCCAGCACCCCACTGGCCCCGCTGAAGACGCCAAAGCTCCTGATGAAGCTGAAGAAGATGCCAAACAGTTGGCCCTGCAAGGTCAAATGCACCCTGGTGGTTGTGTGTCAACAAATGAGGCTGGCAATTGCAGGACAGTAGAGATTGAGAAACCAGCTGAGCAGCATGGCGACATATGATGGATCATGTTGGCGTCAATCTGGACAATGGCCTGAGGCTTACCGGACTGGCTGATAATTGTCTCAGCTACAGGTCTGTACAATGATAAAGAGCCGACCAGGCATTTGGATTGCAATTGCACTTGTATTGGATGCGAAGGAATGCAGCTGTTTAGGGCGTACATTGCAGCACACAGACAGTCCTTGGTTGACTTTGAGCTGAAGGGCTTAAATTTATATTATATATATAATAAATTATACTTACTGCAAGCTATGCTTAAGGCTTCACACTCAAGATCAGAGTAGCCATCTGATGCAGCATCTCCTCTCCCAGCAGAAGCCGATCTCCTAAAGTGGACTTATCTTTGCCAAGCAAGAATGATGACAGGGGAAAGCTCATGAGGTCAACAAGGGTGGTTTCAATTTGTGAATTGCTCTGGTTGCAGATGGCCTCACCTGAATGAGACCGATAATGTGCTTGATGAAAAGGCTCCGCAGCATCTGGATATGCTCCAGCTCAAAGCCAGTCAGCTGTATGGGGACTCCCTCAAAGCTGGCAAGGTTGAGACCCCATGACAGTGCGCCACCTGCCCAGGATGGTCTGGATGATACATCTCCCTTGAAACTGCATGGCAAATCAATTGTCATCCTGTCAGGCTCTCATCTTGACAGTCGTACTCAAGGGCTGATATTCAGACAGCACAGGCAGTCTTGCAACAGTGAACGCATAGAGTTGTGAGACGCAGTCACGAGATACTCTCAAGTGATTGACACAATGACCAAGGGCAGCACTGACCTGACAGCAGCAGTGAGATCGCTGCAGTAGATCAGGCTGATCTGGACAGGGGTGTCTGTGCTGGCCTGGACCTGCTGGTCATCTCCACCACCGCTCAGGCTGGCCAGGTCTAAGCGATTCCACATCTCCACCATTCGCCAGACAAGAGCCTCGTTGACAGAGACCTGCATACAATGTGAAGCTATTGAGTTGAATCACGCCGAGACCCTTAGTGCCAATGGATGCATTGACATCACGCTTCACTGTGGACACTCCATTGAAGCGGCAACATGGCCATACAGAATTTTAGCTCTTTGCAATTGGAGAGCTCACCGCCACAACTGTTACAGAATTGCAGATGCATGCTGATACTCCAGGTATGAGTCTTCTATAGCATCGTGATGCAAGGATTGTAGCAGAGGCAGCTGCATCTTTGTGCCGTATATGTCTTTGATGCACTCTGATCAAGCTGCCGGGACATCAGCACAGCAGCTTAAGATCAAATGCATTCTGTTCCAGTCATGATTGATTACCTGGTCGAGACGCAGATGATACACTTGGCTTCAAAAGGCTCAGACAAAGATTCGAACCACACATTTGCCAACATAATTGCATTACTGAACTACCAGCTTATCACCTGTAGCGGATGTTCAATGCGGAAGGCGACATAAGGATAGTAGACCTCGTTGTGCGGGAGCCCAGGCTGGCTCACGACTGTGAACTGCAACAAGGGCGGTGCACCGAACTCCAGATCTTGGCCAGCTGGACAGAGCAGCACGGGACATCTGCAGGTGCACATTCTCGGTGAGAGTGAATGAGTAGTCTGTACACTATGGCAAGCAGGGACACAATTCTTGCGTGAGGGCAAATGCCACCAGCCATTACAGAGCTGACAGATAGCAGTGGCGGGGGATTGCAGCAAGCTGGAAAGTTCATGGCAGGGCACTTGCAACCGCATGTGGTGTGCTGGATGCCATCACCATCACAGCCTGAT
This sequence comes from Ulota crispa, assembly GCA_963920765.1. Lineage (NCBI taxonomy): Eukaryota > Viridiplantae > Streptophyta > Bryopsida > Orthotrichales > Orthotrichaceae > Ulota > Ulota crispa. The sequence goes on from CAWUCP010000317.1 coordinate 15,525, forward strand.
TGTTCAAGAACAATTCATATGAATGCATTCTTTTTCAGCAGGTGCCATGTGCACAATGAACAATTGCCTCAAAGGTAACGGCTACAACACAGATGAAGATGAGACCAAAGCATGGTTGACCTGGTTTCTGTCAGGAGAGACCGACCTTGAATTGGAAAGCATGTCGTCAAGCTGAATGCTGGTGAGGCTGAAGCGCAGGCTGGAGAAGCTGCCATTCTGCCCGATGCCCGATGAAGACTCAAGCTTGAGACCGATCAGATTGGCAGCCAGGACCTCCTCAGGCTTCTGGTCCACAATACTGACCTCCAGGCGAGCAAAGTTGGCTGCCAGGTAGAATGCCTGACCGACCTTCTCAGCTGCAATTGAGGGAGCATCCAAGACAGCTGTCACGCTGCCGTATGGCCCCTTCTTTCCTGCAGGCTCGGATCATGCTCAGGAATTGCGTGTGCCCAGCAATTACTTTTGAAATGTCCTAGAGCCTCAGAAGCATGCTGATAGGTACGTCGTTTTGACCTGGTGCAATTGCTGATCATGTTGATGCTCTTTTCTGGGTGACATTTTCCGTCTAAGCAGACAGTCCATCGAGAAGATTGGGGAAAGGCATAAATTCATGTGCAAAGATGACCACTGTCCACACCAGCTTGCTTGACAGAGGCAGGCAAGACGACTTGCCTGGCAGCATCCTGAGAATGCGCTCCTGATCACCACGGCCAATGCTGGCTGTGCTGCCTATGCTAATCAGGCCATCATTGATCAGCATGGCTTGCTGGCGGTCCAGAAGGGCCACAATGCATTCGCCAGGTGGAGCAGAGATCTTCAGGTTGGCCAGCTTGCTGCTCGTGGCTTGCCGTTGGAGCATCAGACTGGCATCCTTGCTGGATGAGGCAGCATCTGCAGGCTCCAGGGAATAGACGGACGATGGCTTGCCCCCATAGCTTTCTCTGAGCTCGACCTGTGCAAGAGATACCGTTTGTGACCATATGAGGACTCTCAGTGAAAAGCTAAACTGGGCCTCCTCCAGCACATACAGCATTGAGGAGGACTGCGGTGGTGAAGCAGTTCAGTATGCTTACGCACGGGCCATGCAGCCATCTACCCATGATGTTCAAACAACAATATTGGATCGTTGCTGGAGTGACTTCAGCAATGCGTCTCCATGCCATGGTCCTTTGGGATGGAAGAGAACTGTCTTTTATGCATACGTGTTCTTTTTGGTGCAGATGATGCAACGGCTTTTGAAATGCCTACCTCATGCTGACTGCTGCCCAATTCTGTCGGCTGAAAGATGAAGCCTGCTGCTGATAGTGATGGTAGAGACTGATATGGGAGATCAGCCTTGCCAGCCTGTCGATACAGCAAGGGGTGCGATGTCCTGTTCTCCAAATGGTAGGGTGCTCTTGGTGAGACACTCTCCAAGATGATGTGGTAGCAGCCAGGACTGCGGAGCTCCACGCTGAAGCGAAGAACCACCAGACCAACCTCGCCCATGCTGTCAGGGCCAGAGCCCACCTGTCCATGATCAGACCTGCCGGCAGAAAGAAGTACCATTCACTGGTCATGTGCTGTGAGATAGCAACTGCACATTCATACAGATGTTGGGTCGCCAATGCTTCAGGTGGTAGCTTGGCAATGTAAAGCTGCCAGCGGGGCCAATGAGCAGCATCTCAGCAGCTTTGCAATCCTGAAAAGTCTTACAGATATAGTCGGCTGTGCACTACTATCATTTTCAGATGCAATCGATTGGATGGCAAGCCTTATGCCGCATCAGCACAGCAAGACCTGTCTGTAAGGGGACTCCCACTTGCTAATGAAAAGGAGTGTCCAATGAGATTGCCTGAGAGCTTCTGGAATGGTCCTACACAGCTCACAGTCACTGCAGACATTGAGAGGTGGTGCCTGCGGACAGATTGGGGCCATCTACAATCACATGGCTCAATACCCTACAGTACTGTCAATCTGCCAGTCTGGCAAGGTCCATCTACACATCTCAGGATGCCTGACCTTGCATGGTGCTTCAGGCGCTGGACGACGTTGGTGCCTTCCAGCTGCCAAGCAGGGCCTGCTGCAGAGAACAGGGTGCTGATGGGCCGTTTGTGGCCAGTGACCCTGCCGTCAGAGCCGCCAGCACTAGCTGCATCTGAGGTCGGAGGTCGGATGGGGATGGCAACATGCCGGTCCTTGCCAGCTGGGAAATCCACTGCAATCGGGCAGCTCCAGGGCGCTGTGCTGTCCTCCTTGCTGCTGGGCGTGAAGCGCAAGCATATGGCCCTGGAGTCTGCTGAAGTGCCCCATTGCAGGGGTCGCGCCTCAGCATCTGCAATCATCAAATGAGCTGAGCGACATCCAATGATCTTGATCAATCTCGCTGCCCGCTGTATCACAAGTTCTGCCGTTGATCCATCAGCTGGTCGAAGCAGTGTCGTGTGGCATGGAGAAAATGAATTGCTACACCCAGCCAAGAGTAGACGAAAGAGCCTTGGACTGACAGGATAGCAGAAACTTGTATGCTGCAGAGCCTACCTGTAGAGATGATGCAGCCTCATAGGCACATTAGAGATCTGTTGAACAATCAGGCATATTCAGCAGCACAATGGCTTTTAACTTCAAATCTCAACAATTACCTGCTGGAAGTTCTGTGCAGGTGGTCCAGTCGACAGACTGGTCAACAATTGCTCCCTTCAAGCCAGGCGGGAAGTTCTGGCCAGGCTGTCCCTTGGGCAGCCCAGGCCCAGTGGCAGGCTCCACGCCAATGGCAGCCTGACCGAGAGGCTGCATGGTCGCCTCCGATGTGAACTGCATCACTTGCAGAGGCAAGCCAGTGCGATTGGACATGATTGCATGGGACTCCAAGCGCAACACCTGCAGCGGCAATCACCTTGGTTGCTGTCAGCTGGTCAAAATGTCATCACTGAAGTCACGTCATGCACAAAGACTTGCCTCATCAAAGAGTCCTTCCCGAGTCCGAATCATCATCTTGAAGCATACTGTGCTCAAGCTGGCTCCTGAGCTTGCCAAATTTGGGATCCCAACAGATTGAAGTGCAGATGATATGCATATCACCTGACACTGACAATCACTCAGAGAGCATGGGACTTGGGCTCACCATCGTGCGCTCAAAGCCGCCACCGACGGGCTCCAAGCGGGCAACGACCTCATAGATCACGCCCCATTCCTGGACTGTGGCCCGGAGCAGCACAGGCTTCGTGTTGAAGTCTTGCGCTTGACTGATGGTTGTCGTGCTCTCGAGAGGGAGTGCTGCCGACCAGCCCGACTCTCCCACCTGTGCATCAGACCCGTCAGCATGACCGCAGCTTCTGTCTGAGCTGGGTAAGGCCATGATTTGTAGCGCTGACGGCACAATGCCAGGGCTGCAGGACTGTTTCTAGCGCGCTTGAGAAAGCTGGGCGACTATAGTGTAGGCAAGAGCAGGCCCTGTTGTCATGCAAGGTATGCAACTCAGGTCATGCTGTTCATGCAAAGGTCATCTCTGGTATCTTACCTTGAGCTTGAGGCCATGGTAGTGGCGAGCTTCCTGAACAGACTGCTGCTGCTGCCGACCTTGCTGCTGAGATGCCTGGACTGCTGCCATCGATTTCACTGGGTAGACCATCATTGCCACGCTGCCTGCGTTGACCAGTCGTGGGGATGCTGGCATGTCCCTGCAGCAGGCATGCTCTGTGACATATGGGTCTGGGCCATTCAATCTGGACATTTTGTTTGGGGAGTATGCACTGAGGCGATGTCATGTTGCGGAATGGCTCAAGTTGCTGGCTGTGCTCATTGATGATCTTTCAGCACCACAAACATCTGCTGAGTCAGATGCCTGAGCCCATAAAATGCAAAGTACATGATTTCAAGTGATGTGTTTGTGTCACGATCGCGCAGGGTTTGGAGGAGAAGTTGACACCTGGAGCTTCCTGAAGCGGCAGCATCAGTGTTCATGACCCGCATCTGCAGGCCCTCAGCTGCATCTCTCATGTTGCCCTGGTTCAACCTGGTGCCACGTTGCTGCTGACTGTTCTGCGGCTGAGCAGGCGGCGCAACTGGCACGACTGCTGCGGTGATCAGCTGCTCTGTAGCATTGGATACCCAAAGAGGAACATACATGCGGACACGCATGGACGATCCAAGGGCGACTGCTGCTGCAGGCTCCAACTACAGGCAGCAAATGAAGCTCATGAGTCGAAGGTGAATAGAACAGACACTGCCCACACAGTCCAATTTGAAGATTTTCCTGCCGGGGAGGTTGTCGGGTGCATGTGTTCACAGAGCATATTTCAGGTATCATATTTCAGCTGCTCAATTTGAAAGCACATAGATATTTGGGACAAAGCTGCCTGCACATACCCAAGTTTTTATCAAAACTTGTCCATGATCAACGTGCACCAGCCAGCTTATGCAAATGACGATGATTTGCAAGAAGCAGCTCAGGCACAAGCTTGAACAAACAGCAGGTCCTGCTCTTGTCAATGTATGTATCACCATTGTCCACATGTGATCAGTGTTCTCATGTTACTAAGGCTCTTGACAGGCTCACCTTCCTCTTGTCAAGCAGAGATGACTCCACTTCCACATCACGCTCCAGAAGTATGCCCAAGGGAGGCTCTGAAATGGGCAGTCTCTGGATGAGAAACTGATTTGGCAGCTGCTGCTTGCCATCAACTCCAGCCTGAGCCAGCAGTCATATGGCTGTCAGAATCCTGACGGATGACACACTTACACTGAAGCTCTAGTTAAGACTGACAGAGAAGCTGGACACAAAGCTGATCACCAGGTCAAAGCAGAATGATACGATGTGACTTGCAAACATGTCCACAAAGGTCACCTTTTCTTCGGACCAAGCTGCAGATTGCAACAGTGGATGGATTGCAGAGGGACTTGCCTTGTGAGAGGAGTAGCCCTCGCTGATGAGGGTTGGCTCTGCCTCAACAAGATCATATCCATCTGGATAGAACTGGAGGCTGACAGCACGGCGCATGTCAGCAGAATAGACTTGCATGCGCTTGCCAGTGGCCAGCTGTTGACTGTGGCGCATTGTCAAATTATCAGCCCCCTGTGACCACAGGTCAAGTTCAGATCTGCCACGTCAACGCCGGTATTCAATACAGGGCTGATTATCTGCATCAATTGTTAGCTTCTTCATGGCTCCCTGGGAAATTTGCAAAAGCAGACGCTGCAATTGCATTCGAGATGACATTTGCAAAACAAACAATGGAGGCGAACAATATGGCATATCACCAGAGTGGCCCTAGGCAGTGCAGCAAAGGGCAGGAAGTATGTGGGCTTGCCTGACCCCGCTCCCAGATCATGACAGTCCCTCTGACGGGCAGCTGGTTGTCGATGACAAGGGGTGGTGCGATGACAATCCTCCAATCTGTCAATGGCAAATGGCTGCCTTCTGCCAGCTCATCACCCTCCACAGACAGACTGAGCCAGACAGGCGCCATCAGCAGACCCTCTGTGGCTGGGCTTGTTTGAGCATCATCCTGGATGATATTTTTGCCTATGCCCACACACACTTGTCAGAAATATAGATTGTCCTTGGCAGTATACATGCAATGCCAACTGCAAGCACGTCACCTCAAGCAAAAGCAAAGCAGAGCATCTGATAGGACGATGATGATTTCCTTAGACACGAGAAAAAGACTACAGATGATGTCTTCGCTTGCACACTCACAACGTGGCTACTGACCTTCAGATTGGGTTCGTCTGCTCAGGCCACATGTCAGGAGACGGGTGGTCCCCTCCTCCAGGCTATCCAGAACCACAGTGTCAGGCCCCACACTGGCTCCCACACTCCAGGTATGAGTTGCTGAGCCAGTCCCATCCAGGATTGGACGGACCTGCACCTGCTTGCCTGCAGGCACTCCAAGCATTCGATGTCTGCCAGTTGCTAGCATGTTTTGTCTGGACTCCAAGAGCAAGCAATATCTGAACAGTCACTCTGATGACGTGAGATTCACAAGTCTGCATGAAGTACTGCAGCTCAGAAGCAATGACCCAGCAGCCCCATCGCATCTGACCCATTCAGAACTCCCGGATCCAGAGGCAGGACGGCTCAAGATCTTACCAGGGGTGTTCCAGCCCATGGGAAGAGCTACTGCATCTCCTGGACTGATGCGGCCAAGTAGCTGTCGCTCTGTAGAGGACTGGGTCGCTTGCATAGCAGCCTCTGAGACGTCTGAGATTGGAGACGGCTCCTGACTTGAGCCCGCATCCTCGTCAGATCTGGCCTTTTTAACGCAATGCCTGACACGCAGCAACCGTCTGCGCCGGACGACGTCAAGCGGTCCCCGCTTCTCTGCGCCTTGGCCAGGAGGATATCGCATGAGGCCGAAGTTTGAGCCATACTGCCAGCCATTACCATCAACATTGCCGTTTGTGTCAATGGTCCAGCTGCCCTGCCACTCCCAGCCTGCATGCGCAGAACCACTGCTGATGGAATGCAGCCAGCCATTGCTAATTCAGCTGTGCAGACAGACTGACTTCTACACCTGATCCATCACAAATTGCAGCCACACAGTCAGCTGCTCTGCGGCACTAATAATTTTGTGGACATTGTGATAAGCACACCGTAATGACAACATCCTGCAGGCAAGACTGAATGTAATACAGCAGCCACCAAGAGGTCGACCTCATGCGCAATAGGCGTAACCATGCCGGCTGTCTGTTGACCTCGCTTAGCACAAGAACGCGACTGAGTCCAAGATGTAGACCAGCTGATTACCTGAGGCGCATTGAATATCTGGAAACTCCATATTGCTGTCCGCACCATCTGCAGTTCGGCTGAAGCGCCTTCGCTCTGTGGGCAAAAGATACTTGGGGCTCCAGCCCTTGAGGAAGATGACGCGCTCATGCTCAAAGACAGTCTCCTCTGCCACATCATTCTGGTCTGCTGCCTGCAAAGCACGATATTCCAAAGGATGCATATCGGGGCAGCAACAACCATGGCAGACCCAACAATGCAATGCATGAACACATGGGTTCGGGCAAATATATTTGAGATCATGCCCATCCAGCCACACTTGAAGACGGACAAATGATGACACTACCCACAATGACCATCCTCATATGGCTGAAGAAGTGAATGCTTGAACAGGATCATGCACATGCTGCAGAGTCTCACCTGATCCGAGCGCAGCGAGCGGCGGCTGCCATGTGGCGTGACAGCTTGCGAGGTCCTGGTCCCTTGCGAGCTTTTAGGCGTCTCCCAGACACTCACTTCGAGGTGTAGGCTGGTCGTGTTGACAACCTGGCAGAGTGTTCGAAGCCTCTCCTGCTTGAGCCCATGCTGAAAGCTGCTTTCCAGAGCTATGCCCTTGCCGCCAGCAAGCCGAACCGGCAGCACCGATGCTGCTGGACCTGTATGAGTTGAGCCCTGCATCGCAAAATAGCATCAGTCAGATGGCCCAGACCACAAACTGAGAACACATAGCTGAGCAGGTGAGGAGCATCAGATTGCGCTGCCCACGTGATCAATCAATCAACGAATCAATCAGCCGAAGCGCAGCTGCATACATGCACTCAGCAGGGGACCATGTATGTCCACGACTATTGGGACAGAGATGTGGCTGCGTTGCTCTGCAAATCCAGGTGGCAATGACAATGTTGTATGTGTCGTTCTTGAGGGTTTCAAGCATCATTCCTTCTGCTTTTGTCATGCTGCAGTCATACCTTGTGACGGCGCTGCTGCTGGTTCATGCTGCGCTGCAAGGCGCTGGAAGCCAGTGCAGTCCAGCTTTCCTGCCCAGCCACTCGTAGGGCACGCTGACCAGCTGTGCTGCCCTCTGAGGTCCAAGCATCTGTCAGCTGTTTGGCGCCTTTGTGATGCTGAAGGACCAAGCCAAAAATGATGCTCAGACTGCAGACCTGTGTGGGGCACACAGGTCGCTTCAATGGCGTGCAGTTGGCAGACTGGGTCACAGATGTCAACAGGTCGAATGATCGTATGCCTGCTTGACAGAATGCAAGCATGTGCACACCCTTAGCAAAAACAAGGATCAGCATCCCAGCTGATAACAATGCTTTCCGGCAATATCAACGGGGATGTGCAGTTCAGCTGCTGAGTTGTCTGGAGTCTATATTGATGGTGGCAGTTCATGCTCACCTCAGTGGAATCTTGGCTTTGCAGCTTCACATGCTCTTGGTGGGAACTGCCCTCTGCCCATTTAGAGATGTCAAGATGCACAGTGGCTTGACCCAGCCGGGATCCCTCACCAGCTTCAGCTGCAAGATCAAAGATGACAACATCCAGCTGGACATCGATCATTCCTTCACCTGCAAGACAGGCAGAGTGAGTATGCATGTCTTTCAAATTTGTTTGTTGATGGCCGGGACAGCGCAGAGGTTGCAGATGATACTGTGGGCATGACCCTGCAGAACTTCATATTCTGCCAGGAAACAGCCGCAAGACAGGTTTGGTCAACAGCAACCAAAAGGTGTTTTACAATCTAATCCACTGAAGGCCATGGTACAGACTCCCGCTGTTGAAACATCATGTCACTACTATCAGGACTGACCCTTTGACTGCATCTGTACTCTTGTCAAGGTGCCAGGAAAGGAATATTATGCAGAGGGCGGCACTCCATCCCCATCAGAGTCAATCAATCGAATGCTGGCAGACTTTGGGCTGCAGCAGTGGCCTGTCTGCAGAATGCAGCTTACATGCATCAAAGTACTGGACGGTGCCTTCAGTTCACTTGTTGGCAGATCATCTTAGTAGGATGAAATGTAGGATTCCCACGGTGTGTTGCATGATCAATGGATTTGTACTATCCCAAAGTCATGAACCCACCTGATGGCGCAGCTAGATCCAGAACCATCTGCTCGTTCCACACTGCCTCATCGTTATCGTTGACATGCACAGCACGTGTTCGCACTTGTGAATCGCCTGTACATGATCAGCCATGTCAGATACCTCATGTCAAGATGGCTCACCAGAAGCATTCTCAGACTGGCACAGTCTGGTGGCATGAGCAGGGAAAACGGAAGGACAAATGCAGGCCTGCGACACACAGGCCACTGGAGCACACCTGTCTTTGATGTGCCGACAGCATTGCTCAGATTGAGGGCGCAAAACAGCTCTGCATCTGTGAGCCTTCCATCTGAGACTTTGCTGATGGTCTCTGTTGAGCAGATGTCTGCTATCAGCAGGGCTGCTGGCTGCGATGCCTCAGCAATGCTGAGGTGCTGTTTCTGGCGCACAGGGGGTCTTGGCAAGGGTTGCAACACATGACGCCGCTGCCCTGCCTTGACTTCAACAGTGTCCCTGCAAGATGCCTCGCATTTCAGTGCTCAGCCATTGATAGAGCTCAATGGCCACATGCTGGATATTGCAATGTCTGTCTGCATATCCAATCTCAAGATCACAACAGGCTGCTACTGCAAGGGGCTCCCGCATGTCTGTGCACAGAGTTTCATACACAAGTCTGCAGACCCTTGCATGCCTATTGGTCAAAGAAGTACATTTCAGTTCAATCGCTGGCTGCAACATCAGGCACTACAGGTTCAATGCATGTTGCAAGCAATGCAAATTGTTCTTGAGATAACCAGGCGAAGACCCGCTGAAGACTTGCTTACACTCTGCTATTAAAATCCAGCGCAAGCTCAACATCGACGCCAAGCTGGTTGTCGATGCGTGAGTGAATGCTGGAGGAATCAGCAGCGGCTAGCTGGCGCTTATAGTTTTCCTCTTCTCCGGCATCATGTAGATCACGCCACTCCAAGAAAGCCCCAGCGCAAGCATTGATGGCAGCATATGCCATCGTCACACAGACAGCTTCGCTGGTACTCTTGATTCCAAAGTGAGTGCCCGGCTGAACCCCTGACTTGACCTGCGCACCACAAATGCATTCAGCCTGCATGCAGTTATCAGAAGTTGAGGATCAAGCAGGCAAGGCTGTTGGTAAGGCCGCGACTCCGATTGACCACGTGCAGAGCGTGGCTGCTTGCCACACCAGGCGCAGCCTTACAGAAACACCTTGCTGATACAGATGCTGTGTGCTGTTGCACATGCATACATTCTACCTGTATTGCCACGGGTCAAAAAGCCATGGGCTTTGCATGAGCAGCATGCTAAAGCAAAACGTCTTCCTGTGGATCATCTGCCAAGAGCACTTCCATTCAGAGATGGTGATGGAAAGATGGATCAAACCTTGGATGATTTGTTCAGTTCCAGCTTGGTGAGGAGGCCCCAGGGTTCCATCACAGGCTCCCAGCTGGTGCTGATGGAGTTGAATGACCAGATAGATATCTGGACATCCAAATGCGCTTGAATGACAGAGGTTGGCAACTGTGCCATGCCCGCATTGATCTTGCCAAGCTCCACCTCCAGCAGTGGGCGTCTCAAGGCATCTGACAGCAGCAAAGTTGTGTCTCCGGTGTTGACGACAACATTGAGGCCGGCCTGCAACACACATCAAGCCATTCCAATTCTGCAAGAAGCAATACAGATCAAGTCGCAAACAGACTGAATTGATGAAATTCACATCCCAATTCTGAAGATACTCATGTTGCTTGGAGCTGCGCAGGCAGCACTAGGGAACTGAGCTGCAAGCTGGCACTGTACTTATTTGGTGCCAATGCTCTTACCTGTGATATTGAAGTGCAGCCACTGACACACTGAAACACCTGGCAAATGCCTTGCTAAATGCTGAGACCGATAATCCCCTATACTGCCAAATACACACAGAGGCAGGTATCACCTGGGATGACTGTGGAACTCTGCTGTGAGCCTGTGCGGTTTTCTCCTCTTCATCAAGCACCTTAACATGACAGATGTCCTCTGCAGCAGGGCGCTCAATGTCCTTGCCGAGCAGAAACGTGGACAGAGTGTCATCACAGATCCAGGCAGAGAACCTGGTTCCTCGGCTTGGTCTGTAGCGCCAGGCTTCCCTCAAGCTGTGGCGATCTCCCAGGGTGGTTGCATCGTTCCTGGGACAGGGCAGAACAAGGGATGAGAAGACCTTCAGCCACAGCCTGTCGCACCTGACAGACAAATTGCGATTGCATCTTGTGTATGTTGTGCACACTAAGGAGTGGAATGAGGAACAAATCCAGATTGACACATCAGCAGAGCTGATGAAACTTGGAATTTTTCAAAGCAGTAATTGACGTGATTGAAAATCTGAGGCATGGCCTGGACATTGCATGTATGATATGGTAAGCAGCAGGATGAGTTTTTGCCATCGTGCACACTGCAATCTGAATCTCATCTGATGAGATAAGCCGCTTTGTGAACAAAACAAGCTGCCATGCTTCCTGTCCAGAAGACCATGGGAATTTCTTCTGTGTATGCATTGCTGCAGCTGAACAGGGATGACATGTACATCTTTTGAAAGTTGCAGATGAGGCTGTCCGAGGATCATGGCAGGATGCGGCTGCCCTGCTGTACACATCCTGAACCTTGTCCAGACAAAAATTTGAACGCGTGATGATAAGCATGATTGAGCGCACGCCATCATGCCGGCTGGACCATGTGCAGCCATGCTTTTCAGCACAAAGCAATCAAGCAACTGCAATTGGCATATGTGCAACAGATTGTTGCATTCCTGCAGTTGCTTCACATGCACAGTGTGATCCAGGACATGTGATGTGCCAATGTGCCGAGTTCCCTTGGCCGACTTGTCTCGAGTGAAAAAAGTCTGAAACAGCATTCCCATGCAAGTGGACTTGACAGCATACCTCAAGCAGTAGGCAGCAGCGGCAGGTGGTGAATCCTGTCCAATATGGGCCACACAGCCCATTGTGACATACCTGCAGCACATGGCATTGGAAATGTGACTCAGCAGCTTGGAATGCGGCAAGACAACTGCAGCTGATCAGGCAGTCTATCAAACATGCAAGCGCTCCAATATAAAGCAGGGAGAGCATGCTCAGAGCAGCAGCAGAAAGCAAATTGAATTGGGCATATTCGTCTTTTGAGCGCTTGACACTGGAAGGCAGCAGACTCACCCAGGAGGGGCCACAGCCTTGTAGATACACAGAGCGTTCTGTGGGGCAGCACTGTCGTCCCTCCAGAGCAGCTGAAATCTCTGGGCAGGCTTGGTCAAAGGTAAAGTATCTGGACCTTCCTCTGCCAGATTGCCTCCGCGAAGTGCAAAGGTGTTTCTTGGCGGATCAAAGCCGTTCTCCAGACAGTCACCTGTCAAAGAAACATCGTTGGTGTGTTGCCCTGCATTGGCAGCAATTCAAGAAGGCACAAGGTCGGTCCTTGCAAGGCACGCTGCAATCATGCAGAGGCGTGCTGATTGGTAGTTTGAAGGGCTCCCAGGTGCAGCAAAAGTGTGGATGCTGGACTTGAACTTCACCTCATGTACAAGATTCAGTCACATGCCATCTCGCCAGAATTCTGAAAGGCTGTCTGCAACTATTGGCGGTCTAATGCGCGCATGCAGCGTCTCTCGAGGGCTAATGCAGAATTGCTGCTTGCAGGCAGATGCCATGCACAAACATCTTAAACTACACTGGTGAGTCTGCTGCAGTCATGCTTACCAAGTGAGACATAGCCAGGAGGAGGAGCAGGCCTCCAGATGCTGATGCCCGACTTGGAGAAGCCTTGCAGATCTCGATCCCACCAAATACGCTGGAAGTCGACGCATGGTGAGCGCAAGCGCTGTTGTGACTGATTTTGGAGCAGGGCCCGCCTAGATGACTCAAAGCCCTCGTACAGCTTTCTTGTCTTCCGGGCCTCCAAAGCAGCAGGGTCCTTGGCATAGAGTCTGGCCAGGTGCGCCTCTTGAGTCTTCTTGATCGATGCTGGCAAGGCAGCGGGTGTCACACCCAGAGGTGACCGCACATCAAGGCAGAGACCTGCAGCAGAGAAATTGTCGACTTGTCTGGGACAGTCGAGAGCGGCTGGCAATGTACTGCACGGTACAGGAAACACCTGCATCAGGTTGTCAGACATAACTTCAAAAAGCTAGCTGGATATCATCCAAGTATTTGTGATCTGTCACTGTGCGGGAATAACTGATCCATTAGCACTCCTCAAGGATATGCCATTGGAGCACTGCGAAAGGCCACAGCATAACGGCTGCCAACGTTACATTTATGCAGGACGTTTGCATATGCAAATAAAGATGCCATGTGGTCATGCAAAAGCTCAGGGCATGGCATTCCTTTGCAATTTGTAGCCTTGACGCACTCGTTGTCCAAGAGTGATTGTCAGACATGTTCACCTGAGGCAGGCGCATGTCCATCTGGAGAGGCCAGAAAAGAGGCTGCGCAGTTCTCAATGCACCACACATAGCCCTGCTTGGGTGCGTCCACATGGCCAGAGTCAAAGGACATCAGGTCGCCAGATGCGGTGTTGCTGTGTCTGGGCTTCGATGGTGACTTGAGGTTGAGAAGCTGCCCACAAGGGGCATCTACAAGGACCTTCTTGTGAAGGCACCCCACATCTGTGACTGATGGTGCCTCAGCGCTGGTTGTCACCATGCAACCAATTGCTGCATATCCTTCTGGCGCTTCTGGCTGCCACAAGCTCAGCTTTGGGGAGGACCAGATCTTTTTGAAGCTGACAGGATACGCGATGATACCGCTGTTTACAGCTACAGTGAGGACCTGCATCCATATGCCATGAGTTCAGTCCATGCAGTGCCATTCAGCAAACAAGCAGCAGCAAGAGATAGCTATGGGTCATCATGTCATTGCATCAAAGGTCTGGACCAATCCCACAAGACTGGTAAGACTGTAGCAAGGCACTATGTGAAGCTTGTGCAACATGGCAACATGTCTTGCTAAGCCTAACATGTTCTTGATAAGCTTTGCATCAAGAACATCCACCTGGAAAGCGGGCTGAGCGCTGCCAGAGGTGACACAGTCACCCAGAGCAACATAGCCAATGGCTGGCTTTGGGCGCCAGAAAGTGATGCCAGCAGCAGATCCCAGCACAGAGACCTCTGTGGCGGCCGCAGCTGCAGAAAGGCCCTCCAAGGTATTTGACCATACTTTGCCAAACTTGTTGCACTTGGACAGAGGCCTGCATGGCATGATTCGCACTTTTCAGCTGTCCTAATTGTATGCTGAAAGGCATATCTAGGTACACTACATGAGCAGAGTGCTCCAGAAGCCTTTGCCCTCAGGCATGTGCCTGTAGATTGCACATGTCTACAGACAGCTGAAATGTTGCTCATCATGTACACATTTGGGTAGTTGCGGCTGAGCACAACGCCATGGGTGCTTGGTTCAGGGCACATGACAGATTTTGGTCAGGTGGTGAATGGTAGCTTCGTCAGCAAACACCAGGCAAGCACACAATATTCTCCCCAAAAAAGGAGAGAAAAATGGCTGACCTGTCAGCACGTGGCTGAATGAGAGGCTCAAGAACGGATGCTTGCAAGCTGGCACCGAGCTCGACCACATCCGGTGACAGCCGGATGTGCACATCACTGATTTGCAGATGCACATCGCCAGCACCCTGGGCCATGTCGACATGCACGCTGACCTTGCAAGGCTCCAGCACAGTGCCATGTACTCGGTCAGTCTGCTCCTTCTGCACCAGGCAGATTGCCTTGAGATCAAGGATAGATGAATGCAATCAATGAGCAACGACAATTTTGTATATGTTTCAAGGCAAGCTACGGAGGAGGAAGCCCTTTACCAAAAAGGGCCCCTTTACACATGTGTCGAGATGCTCATGCTTGTGGTGCCGGCCACTGATTGCTCCTGGTCTGGTTGGTTGACCGTTTTCCAGTGAAGATGGCGCTGAACTCAGTCGGGGCAGTAGCATACAAATTTGCCAGGCAAGGACAGGTGCAGGCAATGTCATCTGCTGCAGCAGGCAAGCGCATGATGAATGTCCAAGTGGCTCTTTTCAAGAGTGGAGCCGCATTTGTCTTCCATGTTCATGCATGACAGCATGGTCAAACAAGCATGTGAACATATCTATTCAGCTTGCGGAGGCGGTTGCTCAGCTGAGGGACCTTATGCTCTGAGCACACCTTCGATCTCTGAGAGACATTTGTCTGTGTCTCAATGCGCAAGCCTCTGAGGTCGGCATCAATCTGCTGGCGAGCGCCTTGCATCAGAATCTTGGCCCCTGCATCTAGGTATGCTGCAAGCATCCTTGTGGTGCCTCCTTTCTGCCCCTTCTGAGCTGCTTTCTTATGATCCAGGGTGCCCCTCAGCACATGTTTCTCCTGAGCAGAGCACATCCTGATTAAACAATAGAGTGCTCAAGCAGACCAGTCAGGACAGAGCTTACGCCAGGCAGCTTCACAATGCACTGAGTACAGGCAACAAGAACATGCACCAGTCTGGCACAGGCATCACTCTGTGGAAAAGTCTGGCACGTGATGATTGCATGCACATGGCCTTGCAGCAGACAAGTGGGAGGATGGAGATGGCTGCCTTTCAACATGATTTGAATTCCTAAGGCAATATTATTCAGGCTCAGGAACAGCTCACCAGCTCAGTCTGCTCCAGCTCCACAAAGCGGAGCCCCATGCCAACTGCAGCAACGCTGAGCTGCAGTGTGGCCGCTCTCTCAGGCTCAGACGGCGCTGGCTTTTGCTGCAGTTCATGTGAAATGCTTCTACGACCGAAGCCCGCACTCCATGTCCGCGACGCACTGTATGACAAGACTGCCGTCACATGCCTGTCACTGTTGTATCATTTGAAGGCACGTAGGGATCAGCACAAATCAAGGTGACAGTCCTCTTCATGGCATAGCTACTAGTCACCCGCAAGCATGGCTGGAGGATGGTGCTCAAGTCGCACCTGGACAGCTTGCCAGATGTCAGACCGGTAGCAGCTGACTGGGGACGCTCCATGGTTGGGTCCACACCCTCAAATTTTTCCACATTATCTTCAGGATGAGCAATGACTTGACTGCCTGCATGACATATGCCAAAATCTGAGATGTTAATTTGAGGATCAGACATTAGGCACAGCTCACAAAGCTTTGAGCCAGTCATCCACTAGACAATTCAGCAGCAGCAGTTCAAATGCATTGCAAATAATGTTTATTATGCACCTTGAAATCCATCTGTCTGCGCATCCATTTGCTGCACTTGAAAATCTTCACTGAACACCACACATTTGCACACGCATATGGGATTATAAGCAAGGCTTGATCAGCAGCAAGTCTAAATTTGGACAGGATTGTCAAGGAAGTTGACGCAAGCTCAAAGGATATGAGGACTGGGCTTTGATGAGCTTACCTGAAGCCAGATCGAGACACGCATGCAGCGATGCAGCGTGAATGAGCTTGACATTCTTGAGGATGAGCGTCTTGCCATGCCCGACTACAATGAGCGGGACTGGGTCTGCCATCTGAATGCCCTCAGGTAGCAGCAGCCTGTGGCCACCTCCATTGTAGACAAAATCCTCCACGCCAGGTGCATCAGCCAGCAAGCGGCACTCTGGTGACAGCCAGACATCCGACTCTGCCAGGTTCTCTTTGCCTGAAGCCATGTGCAAGGCCATTCAGCAGCCAGCAAAGGAATGCACGGCTTTGCGCTCCAAAGCAGCTCACCCCGACATCTCGCCAAATCAGCTATTGGCATCACCATAGGGCACCATGGAAAATTGAAAGTCCACTTTACAACCTCATCATTGCAGGAATGTCATCGGCATCGTCAGTGAACTGGTGATGTAAAAGGCACCTACTGCAACACATGCAGATTGCACCAATCACGTTGCAACATTGTCTCACCTCCAAGATAGATGTCTTGAGAGATGAAGGGGATGGGGCTGACTCCGCTGATTGCCATTGTAGGGACAAAGAACTTGGTGACGGCGAGCAGGAAGCCAATCTCTGCCACGACTGTAGGTCGCTGCAGGGTGACCTGCAGAGTAGCAGCCATTGTTCGAATGTGGGACTTACGTCCATGTGGAACACGTTGTCGGCCACTCAACAAAGAC
>CAWUCP010000325.1:0-19810 GCA_963920765.1 Ulota crispa
TGAAAGAAGGAGGTATCGAAGGATGTCAGGCCTGGGACAGCCGCCAAACGATTGCACAGAGACTCACAACCATGTTCGCATTCACTGCAGCTTCTTCCGGTCGTCTAGGGATTTGCGGCACTGTCCGGTACACTTGTCACTTCTCAAAGTTGACCGTGAACCCGCTGTCGACGCCGGTCGGAGCCCAGGTTTGTACGATCCGGATCACCAGTTTTTGGCAGGTGCAGCAAGCAAGCACTTACCTGACTTGTGAGCAGGAAAATCCTGACTGTACTGCTCCAAGTTGGTGCGGTCTACTCACGAGACCGCAGATCGACACGAAAGCACAAGGCCTGGAACAAGAACACCCGTACAATTCCGTCAGATACACATCCAAACCTGACTTCAGCACAGGCATCGGTAGTTTGGTAGAGCTGTCAGTTGTCCTGCTCTACAGCGGTGCAAGCTTCACTTTCCGGTCAGACTTTCCAAGTGACGCAGACCTCTGATAATCCCGTCAGAGGTGACCTCACACTAAGGCCATTGGCGCAATCACAGGAATTTTGGGGCCTGCAGGGTCGATACGCAAAGCTGTATAACGCCTGCTGTCGGCCGGAACCTTGCGTCTGAACCGTCCGGTACATGTACGTATGAAAACGATATATACGGCCGTGCGCTGAAATTTTCAACTGCTACCACAAGGGACCCACGTGTGCACATCAGATGCACCAGGCTGGTATTGCAAGTCTTACAGGAGACAACCCCTTGCAGGCCACGGGTCATAATGCCACGCTGGCATTTCTCATGCACCTTCAGATGATGATTCAGGGCCTGCATGGTTATATGCCTCAGCCACCTTGACGGATTACACTGTCATCAAATCTGAAAGCTCTTGGAAATC
The DNA here is from genome assembly GCA_963920765.1 of Ulota crispa. Classification (NCBI taxonomy): domain Eukaryota; kingdom Viridiplantae; phylum Streptophyta; class Bryopsida; order Orthotrichales; family Orthotrichaceae; genus Ulota; species Ulota crispa. Next base: position 881 of record CAWUCP010000325.1, read on the forward strand.
TGTTGAATGGAAGCCTTGCTGGACAAGCATGCGCACATGCGGTGAAATGACTTACTGTCTGACCGCTATGACCGCCAGCTGCAGAAACTCCTGGGGCCGATACGCCTTGCAGGACCCCAACCAGCTCGTAGGTGTATCAAACAGCTGCTTGAATGTTGCATTGGCTGCCCATCGTAACAAACAAAAGCAACCAGCAATACTACTCTTCATGACATCCTGTAACCCCCATGCGAGGCGAGCTTGCAGGTCGAACTCAGCGCACTCTTGCAAGGACTTTCGTGCAGGCTTGACAACTAAGCACCACAACAAGTCTGCACTGATTATCAGCAAGCAGTCCACATCTGCCTATGTTGGCGAAGCATGCCTGTGGTGAACTTGATATGCGCAGCCATGTCTGCCAAGTCGTATTGCTTTAACAGTCAAAGGACCTAGCAATTGCATCGTATTCTGGCATGGACTTCATGCGCAGCCTTGCATGACCTCCACCAGCTGCAATACTGGCTCAGTAATTTATCCTGTAAGCACGTGTTGCATTGTGACAGTAGGTGCATGTCTTGCAAGATGCTTTGCAACCACTTGAGTGGATGCATGGGCACACAATACGGGTGACCACCTAGGGGGTCATGCGCACTTTGTACCGTGTGGCCGCATGTCTTGCAATGAGCTGTGCAGCACATGCACATGCGCATGACTACATAAATGATTTGCTTGGGTGGCCCGAGTCCACATATTCAGAGCATTCTAACAGCAGCACATGACCAAGCTACTGTTCCGTGGCTGACTTGCACCTGAAGCAGGCATGTGGAAGCTGTTGCAAACATTTTGGGAATGTATGGTTTCCCAGGTGATGCCTACATGTATCTTGATGTCAATGACTATAATCATTGGGTCATGATCACTGAGCCTTGATCAAGGCTAAGCAGAAACCTGTCTGCAGGCTGGTCGTCAACCCTCCTGTGGGTCACACCGACCTCAGGCTCTGGATACCCAGAAATGTCAGCACCTTCTTGGTGCAAGGAGGGTCCATGGTGCCTTGGACACGGTCACCTGCACACGAGAAAGCTGCGCCCAACAAATGGCCCAACAGCAACAGGAAGTGGACGAAAAGCAGGCTCAGTTGAGGCTGGACCTGCAGCAGCAATTCAACGATATGGCCGCGCAGAGGGATGCTGCTGATGTTGCACTCAAGGAGCTACGGGCTCAACATGCGGCAACTGATGAGCAGTGGGAGATCCGGCTTTCGGCTGCTGAGCGCGCCCGGGAGGATGACAGGGATAGTACATGTGCCCTGGCAGCCATCCATGTGAACGAGATCAAGGAGCTTGAGACAAAGCTAGAACAGCTGGAGCATGAGCACAAGGCCGCGAATGCCAAAATTGCCGCCATGCGATTGCAGCATGAAGCAGATGCTCAGCGGTGGGAGAACAGCCTGGCCAGGCGCCGCAATGACAGCGACTTGTTTCATTACAATCTTCGTGGGTCAGAGGATGGACGCGCATTCGGCAGCGTCCCCCGAGTGATTTTCAAGGCAGAGCCCGACCGGTGCGTGGCTTGCACCTATGCTGGGGATTGGGAGTATGCCAAGGATGCGGAGGGCAGAGCTGTCATCAACTCCAACCCACTGCATTGGGCAATCATTGTAGACTGGCTCAGCTTTGGTGCCCTCCCAAGTGACCCGACCGAGGCTCTGCTGGCAGAGTGCACCTACTGGCAGCTGTCAAACCTGCTTGCAGCCATTGAGGAGAAGTCGGCAGAGGCCGACAGACCACCGCCAGCAGTTGCTGCTGATGATCCTGGCCATACTCTCTTTATCTCACACATGGTCAAAGATGGTAGGGCTGCAGTTACAATCAGTGGGGTCATCTATGACTTTGCTGTCAAGCTGGAGCAAGCACCCCAACTGCCTACAGATTTGCAGAAGCACAGGGTGTCCAACTCCATGCCATACAACTACCCTTCAAATAAACAGGGGCGGGCCTGGCTTCTGGAGATTGGCAAGCAGGGGCTTTGGGTGTCGCTGCTCTCAGGGCAGGCCCTAGGCCCTCAAATGGTCTCGGATGGAACTTCGACTTGGCGCTCTCACGGAAGTCCTCAGAAAGCTCAGCGCTAAGGAATTGGATGGTGATAGGATCGTGCACAAAGACCTCAGGCACGATGAAGCAAATCTAGCCTTTGGGGGCAGGTGGTCAGATGGCATTGTGGAGAAACTCCTTCACCCATGCGTCATATCTGCAGATGGCTCAATGGCAGTGTTGACAGTCTCAAGTCCCCCATCAACATCCTGATTGATTGATCCGGCACACAGGTGCCTTTCTCGCTGCCAGCACGAAGGCTGAGAATGTCGAAGGGCTCAGCATCCAGGCATGTAAATTCCAAGGCAGAGTGGATGACAGCATTGGCAATAAGATTGACCTCAGGCTGTCAAGAACACTCATCCAGCTGCACATGTTGCTCATTGATCGGCAGATCTGTGGCGCACAATCAGCACATGTATTGCAAATGAGGACCTTTAGTACGGAAGTATTGATGGCAGCGTGCCCTTGCGCGTACTCGGCACACATGAACAAGAGGTGCATATGTTCTGTGTGATCGCTGATCTGTGGTCATGGTCTTGCAACAAGGCGCGAGTGGCATATGGTGAGCAGTATCTTGAGCGCTTCCAATGTGCCGTTAAACTCAATGCGCAAGGGCAAATGTGATCTCAGCGGAGGTTGCCAAGAGTTGAGCAGCATGCTTGGCTTTGCTAGGCAAGAGGAATGGGACAACAAACCTGTGTCAGAAGACCATCAAGGCATGTACCTTGATGTACATTGTGTGTCGTGTCAGGGACATGAAGCGCCAAGGCATGCAGCAAGGCAAGCACTTGCAAGAATGACACCAGGGGCCTGCCCCCCCTTCCTCTCCCCCCCCAACAGGCCGGGCAGAAATGATGCAGTGCGCATGCAATGCATCTTGAGTGATGACAAAGCAAGACACTGTGCAGGAACATGGTTGGTACACTCAGGATAGAGCCTCGTCAGAAGGGCTGAAGATATTGTTGTCGGCCACGTCAATCTGATCATGTGCATGAAGTATGCAAGCCAGCTCCAGCAAGCACGACAAGTGAGCATGAGCAATTGCCATCTAGGGGTCCAGCATGGGTAATGTTACATGCCTGCAATCATCAGTGGCATAGCAAGGACTACTCTGCTGTGTGCAACAGCAGCCCAAATGACAGGAAAGCATGACCATGCATGCTCGACTCTTGAGCATTGCCAAGCTTTGCCATACACACATGACATGCTAGAAGGAAGGAAGGAAGGAAGGAAGGAAGGAAGGAAGGAAGGAAGGAAGGAATATTCTCTCAGTCATGCCACCAAGGCATATGGAGGGGAAGAGCTGGGCTGCCGAGACGGGTTGCGTCCCCCGCCCTCAGGGACTCATCAGTTGCCACTTTGCTGCTTTGCATGGTAAGCAGAAGAGAACAAGCACAAGCATCTGCTTTTGACAGGGTAGGAAGGACTTGACTGTAAGGCCAGCTAGCCAGTCCAGGGTCAGGTTGCGTCAGTGGCAATTGTTTGCAACAACCCCCCTCTCCCCCGGGTGCCTGGTCACAACAGCAGGCCTGCAGTTGAACAACCACTGCTGCTGCAAAAGACAGTTGCTCTGGACAGCAGTTCTGGTACAAGAAGGCCAGGAACCAGATCCAGCTCTTCCAGAACCCAGACAGAAGTCTGTAAATCCTGAAGTCAAGGGCTGGCTAGCTGCTCAGACTCTCTGCTTCGAAAAGCGTTGCGCAACCCCAAACAGATCTGCATGTGATGCAATCGTCTGCTTTGCAGACCCTTCACAAGGACGACCACTCTGCCGCAGAGTGATGCACTGCATCTCCTAGGCGCACGGCCTGCTAGCTTCTGTGAGGCTCTGGACCCACCAGTCGACTCGTCTTGTCACGGCAGGCGGCCGGGCACACTCAGCGCGAGCAGATAAGCCTGCCGGCCGTCGCGGCGTCAGGATCAGCAGCAACTTGTAGAGTATCTGGGTCCAAGAAGCAATTGCTAACCACCATCCGGAGGCTTTGAAGTCTCTCGCGCACCGCCCAGTCTGAAACAGGTATGTCGGTGACCCCTCTGAACGTTAGAACATGTGTAGGCTCGAGGCTGACTTGTCTCGCGCTGCAAGCTGACGAACCTGTTCGGTGCAGTATGATACAGATTTGTCGAAAGGCGAGCCACAGTCACCCCGAGGTGCCTGTCGGGTCCGGAGAGCCGGCTTTCCTGTTGACATTGTAAAGCTCGGCCTGCCTCGAGGAGAACGTCACCAAAGCTCTTGGTAATCGTCTACCTGACTCAGGTATCTCACTTGTAGTTCCCAGTCCGACAGTGTAAAATGCATTGCGATTATTCACTCGACGCTCGCACAAACGTCTTGTACTTCAAGTTGTCGGTGCCCACCGTTGGATGCAGGTGATACAGCTCAGTCCTGAGCTGAATCTCATCCCCAATTGGCCTGACCGACCACAATCTCAACAACTGAGAGATTCTGCAGCTTCTGCTGACCGGAGTGCCAGAGCAGTTGGGTACTTGTGATGACCACAAACTTTTCATGAGCATGTGCGCGTAGTGCAGGCAGTCCCGCAAGCTAGCTGCAGCCCCCAAGCTGGGCAGCTTGCACAAAGACTGCTTTCATTGGCAAATGCACATGTATGCATGGGTCTTGTAGGTATAGGCCCAGCCAAAGTGCCCAAGTCTGGGCCCATGGCGCCATGTGCATCTCAAATACCATGCGTGAACACATGCGTCATGAGTGTGTCCAGGGTCATACGTCAAGATTGAGAAACCTGCAGCTGTGTGGTGTGCCTATGTGCCTGCAATCCTGCGGACGCTAGCTGCCAGCATACATGGCATTTATTAGTTGCCGACAATAGCGCTGTTGTCGGCGACTGATACATGCCATGTATGCTGGCAGCTACATCCAAAGTAACCAGTCTTGATTGGCCATCGCATTGATGTGATAATATCTCATACTGAGCCCCATGTATGATCATGGGGCTCATATTCTCCAAGGCATGGCCATATCAGGTGCCAACATGTCTTGAAATAAATTTTGATATCGAAAGGTGATCAGTCCTCTGTGCCATGGAGGTCTCGGCCTTAACGTTGATGCTCTCCCCTGACAGAGCCTTTGAAGAAATTGCTCAGAAATCTGCATCAACATGCCATTGAGACTCTGCACAATGTATTGTGTGTAATCCAAAAGGCAAGCTTGACTCAGGCATGCTCTCGCATCACAGTCCCAAACCGCCCTGAGCCATCTCAGGGCCCCTCATCCCAGATCCAGGCCCTCTCGGGACTGGTGGGATCACTGACTTCAGCTCAGGCGATCCCATGATCAATGCCTAGCGGCGTATTTATTTGATAATTTATTTGCTCACCTGGGGGGCCCGTAGCCTGGCTCTTGCACAATCCAGTCCTGATCACAGGACTGCTAGGCCCTGTGGGCCTGCCCATGGCCTCCGTGACAAACGCCTGACGGCGCATATATTATTTAATTATCTCTTGATCATGATGTCCTTATGCTTATGCAGGTGCTAGAGCTTGCCAGCTGGCATGGACTGCAGCACCTTGAGGGCCCAGAGCTCCTTGAGAATCCTCTTGGCGTCACTCACGACATTGTAATTCTGGACCAGCGTACTCTCATAACTCTCAGTACTTTCAGCATGGTAAGCACGCATGGCAGCTCCGCACGGGCGGATAATATGAGCATCTCAGCATTGCCAAGTGTCAGGAAGATGCATCCTGACCAGGACTGATACCAGGTACCTGGGCCACACCTATCAAGCTCCAGTGCTTGGCCTCGCCTGCCACTCACATCGAAGTTCAAAGAGTCTTTCAGAAGATGTCTCAGGCTTTGCGATGCATGCACCATCCATGCAATACTCCTTCAGCATTCTTCAACATGAACCCGCTTTGCGATGAGCTCAAGCCTCCAATTATTGCAATTGACTGCATTGAGAACAACGACGAGAGACTCTCTCTGCACAGTCTGCTGCCACAAGGTGATATTGTCAGTATTGGTAGCGTTGAGGGATGCATTTGCACTGAGTGGGCTATTATGATGGCTGGAAGATGCACTTGTCGATCCATATGTATGCCTACATGTGCCTGTGCAGCTCTGCCATTGCTGACATCTGGTGCAGAAGAGACGTCCTTGCATTACATGCATGCACAAATGTTCCTCATGACATGCAACCTCATGTGCCCTCAGGACAGGATTTTGCATCTGGCATATATCAATCGCTTCATCTACATTAGCAACTGACCGTACATGTGAGATGCGCAATGTACGCATGTTGTACTTGCACTTGCATCTTTCGCAGGTCCAACTGGATCTGACTGAAGCTTGAGAATGCCTTGTATTCATGAACGGTCATTTCTATGTCATTTGACTGAAAGGTCAAATGACATAGATCCAGACAACATGTACAAGCATCTCAAATTTGCTTCAGCAGAAGTCAATCTGAAACAGCACTGAAGGTCTCTGTGAGGCTGAGGGCTGCCCTTTGCTTCCCCTCCCGCCCGCCCCCAGCCCCCTTTCTTGCCGGACGCGTCCGATCCAGCTGCCTCGGGCGTGATGCTGACAGAGCATCTGTTGCAATTTGCACAGTGCCCCATGGGCCATTACCAGTGATTTGTCCTTCTGTTTTGCTGGACCACATTGATTGATGCAGGTTTATTTGCATCCTGCGACTCTTACAGACAGAGGCGCGCATGCATGCATATGGATAGGTAGGGATTTGACTTCTTCTGCCATGGCCATGTATGTCTCGTTTTTCATGAACAAGACATACATGATCAAGCATATGGGTGTTTGCTCAGTTGTTCAGTACCAGTGTTCCCAAAATCTGGCTGTGTCGACACTAGACGTCTCTAGGGAGTATCTCAGGCCTTCACAATTGTAGTCACGCTGTCTGATGTTGTCTGCAGATCAGGGATCAACGCTCGCCCAGTTCAGCAGCATCGCCCCAAGCTCATGAGGTCCAACGCATGCAGCACCTCCTGGCTGCTGCCTCAAGGCAAGTCCAGGCAGCCAGGCAGGATGCAGATTCAGCTCGGCAGGAGTGTCATGAATTGATTGTCAGAAAACGGCAGGCAATGGAGTCAGAGAAGGCGCAGCAGGTTGAGCAGATTCAACAGGAGGCATCTCAACAGTGCCAGGACCTGCAAAGCAAGCATGAGCAGGACTTGGCGGCCATGAAAGCAGAACGTGATGCGGCTCAAGCGGCTGTCAAAAATGCGCAGGCACAGCATGAGACGGCAGCTCAGCAGTGGGAGCAGGAGCTTGCTCAGACCAAAGGAGATACTGACAGCATTGTCAACGAGTCTGTCAGAGAGACAGTGCGCAAGCAGAATCTGCATTTATCAGAGCGGCTTCAGGAAGTGCAGGCAGACCATGCGAGCCAGCTGAAGGCAGTGACAGCAGAGCATGATATTGCCCTTGCCCATATTTCAGCGCTACAGCTGCAGCACAAGGCAGATGCCGAGCATTGGGAGAGCAGTTTGGCACGCCGCCGGGATGACAGCGATCTGTTCCATTACGCTGTGAGAGGCTCAGCAGACCAGAATCTGCGCGGCAGTATCCCCCGCGTCATCTTCCAGGCAGAGCCAGGGTCAGTGCTGGCTCAAACGTATGCGGGGGAATGGGAGCATGCAGAGGACGCTGAAGGCAGGGCTGTGGTCAATTCCAACCCTGCACACTGGCCAACCATCCTGGACTGGCTCAGCTTTGGGACCGTACCAGAGAAAGCAACTGAGGCGTTCCTGTCAGAATGCAGATACTGGCAGCTGACTGGACTCTTGCACGCGATCAGGCAGGAGACAGCAGCAGCAGATGATGACCTTCCACAGCTGATCGATTGGTCCGCAGGGAAATGCGCTGTGGCTGCTGCGATTCCTGGCCAGCACAATCTCTCTGTCACAAACTTTCAAGAGAGCGAGGGCAACAACGGCGGCTTCAATGTGACTGGACATCTCTGCATGTTTCCCTTAAAGCTCCAGAGAGCCTTCCAAGAGAGCGTAGACTGCTTTGGGAAACAACTGGCTTCGGTCCTACACCATGTCACCTTCATGGCGGCAGGCCGATATTGGACACTGCGCATCAGCAAGGCTTCCATCGACCTATGGCTGCAATGTGGGCCTTCTATGAAATGGTCAGTGGTGAAATGCATATTCTGGACGTCATCAGCAAGAGCAGACCGGAGATGCAGAGTCATAGCGACGTGTTGTAATCAGGCTGGCAGTGCTGGTGCGAAAGGAGAATTCAAGATTGAGCAGCAATGCTCATATGCCTGGCGGTATTCATGGCAGGAGAGTGAGGTGGAGCAGCTTGTTTATCCAGGCCGGATGGCTGCAGATGGTTCCATTGGCATGCTCCTGACCGTCACCAGTCCAGCACCATGACGACACTGTCTGGCAGAGCAAACGTCAGGTCTAGGGCTCACCTCCTGAGAAACAGTTGTCATCAGGCTGATGCTTGCCAAAATCCTTGGCAAAAGATGCCCTATACCAAGATCACGCAGCTCTTACAAGGATCCTCTAGGCACATATGTGGTGCCCATGTCACTTGCTGCAGGACTTTCCAATCTTCTGTACAGCAGCGGCAGCTGCAAGCAGCACCTGGTCAGATCAGTCCTCACTGGCACTGAAGTGTTTCAGACACATGTACAGCTTCTCAGTGACATGCAGCACCACAGTCACCTCGTTGCCACCACCTGCACAGGAGATGTCCTTTTGCCTGTGAATCTGTCAACCATTCTGGTCTGCACTTGCTTTGTGCTTATTGTGCTTGAGCACAATCACCCTGAGACTTTCAAAGGATCGGCCTGAAGATTTTGAAAGGCCCGTGGGATCTTGTAGAAGTGAGATCCTTGGGTCTTGCTTGTATAATTGCCATCATGGCATTCACCAGTGGTAGATGCCATTGTGCACTGCAATTGGCCTGATGGCTGATGTTTTTGCCAATGTGCAGCAGGCAAGGACTTGACTGGCTTAACCACCACAACGCCAAGCCAACATGGTGAATGAGAGATTTGCAACATCGATGAGTTGAGAATTATTCCAGGGTGACACATGCGCGAGTGCAAGAAGGCAGCAGTTCCAGGATGACCAAGGGCCTAATTGATTAGAAAGGGGAGTCTCACCTGGAAAAATTGCTTGAGCCGGCCCTTGTATTGTGCACCGATGAGCTTATACGTCCACATGGCGTGCTACAGGCAGACCTTTGCAGCGATTATCCTTGAGTCGACAGTCCTGTCCACAGTATTGTGCGGCCCTCCATGTCCATCTTACAGGTCAGGGGTGCAGGCCTCTAGATCTCCAGAGAAAAAGTGGTGAAGACACTCTTGGCTAAAGCTGGCTGACATGGCAAGTTGAGGGAGCTGAGCCACTCAGATTGGCTGGCCATGTTTGTGTCCTGAGACAGCAACAGCCACTTCAAGTAAGTAAATATATACGCCGTCAGGCTAGTCAGGCAAATGCTGATCATGGGGTAGCCCAAGTAAAATTCAGCAATCCTACAAAAGCAATTTCACACTAATTGAGGCAAGACATTCTCCTTTTTGAGAGAAGCACACAACATACCATGATGGCATGGCCATGCCACTGTCCCTTGATGACCTGGAGCATGCCCGACAAGGAAGGAAGGACGAGGTTCATGCAGTGGCCATTGACTCATGAGCACAAGTATCTTGTCCCCAGAAGTTTAAGCAACAGAGTCAGCAGCAGCACAGACCACTTCACAGAGGCAGGATATGCTGACGTGCAACTGCATATATTGATACAGATATGTAATTGCAAGATTGGGAGGGCAGGTGAAGGGGGATGAGGAGTAGGAGTTCTGGCAAGCCAGTTGACGTGCAGCAAGGCGTCTTGGGCTGGATCGATACTCGTATGATATGTGTGAGTTACCGTGACCTGTATCAAGCTTGCTCAGAGGTCTAATCAGAAAGCATTGAGTGACGGAATCTCGGCGTACGAGCATTTTGCAGGTTCAATATTCAGGCTCATTTCACTTCACTTTACTTGATGCATCAGCTGATGCATCAGCTGGGTCTGCTTCGGTAAAGTGGTACAGGGAATACGTAAACACAATTTTGCATATGCAGCTGGGCATTACCCAAAGGTGAATCAATCTTGCGGAACATACACTGGAGGCCACACTGAGACAGAAGATACTTGAGATAATTCCTTGCACACGCCTTGGGATAGAGGCTTGGGTGTGCCTCTTCCGTCCCCATGCAGTGGAGGCTCTTTGCGACGCTTGTGGTCCCGGCAGCGTCTTATGGCTGTGAGGTGTGGGGTGATCATTTTCAGAGCCAATTGTCACCCCCTGCCGCCAAGCTTCTCGATGTTCAGGCTGCAATTCTGCTCAAAAGCTGTTCTTTGCTCCGGTCGGCATCTCTCCCGTCTACGTTTGAGGAGCTGGGGGAGCAGCCTTGGGACATGCAGTGGTGGCAAAGGTTGGTCAAGTTTGCTTCTAGGCTGGGGCAACTGCCTGCAGATGCTCTCCACAAGGAAATCCTGAGTGACACTAATGCTGATGCCGGGAGCGGGGCAGCAGCATGCAATTGGTCTGGTCAATTGGCATCTCATATGTCAGATGTGGGGCTGCCAGCACTATTTGGTGCTGCAGGCGCACTTGTCATAGACCCTTGCATGCATCGTCATTAGGCTGAGCAGTTTGCCCGTCCGATATGGAAGGGCGTGCACATCTCTCCCAGAACATGCCCTAGCAAAGGTGCCAAATTATGCACATATCATCGCTGGTTTGCCCGGCCCAAGCCTGATGCTGAGCCATATGCAACTGCATATTTTGAGCTTCCGCTGAGCAGTCGCAGCCTGGGACGTCTGTTCCGCTTTCGCTTGGGTGCACATGCCCTCGTTGTTGAGCAAGGGAGGAGGCAGAAGCTCCCACGGTCCATGCGCTGTTGCCCACACTGCCCTGGGCATCATGTTGGGGATGAAAGGCATCTTGTGTTTGAGTGCCCGGCCTTTCAGCACATTCGCAGGGTTTATGCACACATTTTCACATATGCACATGATGCGATGAGGCTTTTTGTGTGGCATGAGGACCAGAAGGGAGTGTCCTCATGCCTTTTGCGCCTGCTGTCTGAACTTCATTTGGAATATGATGAATTTTTGGACTCGCATTAGATGCGTCCCATCACTCGTGCTGGTGTTGCGTGGACGAAGTTGTATTCTCTCTTTCACTCTCTCTCTCTGTCAGGGTAGAGGGTGAAGGTGGTTGCCGACAGTTGCAAGACCAACGCAGAGTTGACAGAAGGATATGCGGGCCTCAACTGGGCAGAGCTTGATGTGTCTGGGAGGGAAGGCATGCTGGGCTCCACCCCTTCTCTTGGATAGACCTGTAGACCTGCCTGTCTGGCTCTGGTGTCCCGCATAAGTCATGGGGACTGGTAGTGCCTGATACACGCCTGGCAGTCCCAGAAAATTTCTATCCCATTACTAAGTTAATATCAATGTTGATCAGTGGCTTTGTCTACTCTGCGTCAGTCCCATTGGCAATAAGTGGTTTCATCAATGAGCATTCATGAGCACTCGATTCTACAGCGTGTTCTAGAGATTTGCTCAAATCTCTCCTCAACAATTTTCAGTGCCTGTTCATGTAGTGCCTGTGCTGCTCGAGCGCTGTTCAGCGCACTACATGAAGTCAGTGAAGCCCTGAAGTCAGATTTTATTTTCGGCTTTGGGCTTTGGCTGAGCAACACTGAAGTATATCAAGTGAAGTGAAGCGAAGCCAGCCTGAATATTCCACCCATGCACCCAAAGATCAGCAGATGCTACAGATGCAGTCGGATGTCAGCCAGCCATATCTTGATTGAAGGTCAGACGTGCTCTGGCCAGAGCAACATGATGAACTGTTGGCCCAAGCCAGGCTATGGATTCTCCCATGCTTGACACGATGAACGCCTTTTAGTTAAGCCCTGAAGGGCTTCTGATTGCTTTTTGTGCTTCCCATTATGAAATGCTTCATTATGAAGGGAATTTGCTGTGCGGCCATGCCATCTTCAGAGAAACACCACTTGTTTCAAGATAAGGTTTGGCAAGTCGCAGGGTACTTGTTGTTTATGCCTGCAGCTGCCAGGATGACCACTGTGTCTTGAGCTCGATATTTGTTGCCTATTGCAACGTTGGGACTCTCGGAGATCAACAACATATCAAGAGCACGTTGACGCCCCATGGCCACTGAAAAGGACATCTGCACAGGTCTAAATTGGGGAGAGCGCAGGGCACAAGCAGCATACGTAGCCATGTCCCTACGGTTCCAGTAGAATCACAGAAGTTCCGACCATGACAAAGCGTTGGCAATATCTGCATATGCATGAGTTGTAGTACACCTGTTGTACTCATTTACCATATGCATGGCCCATATGCATGGGGTCTGCAGCCAGCAGATGTCTCTGAACATGTCTAGACATCTTCTGGCCCACTTTATGAAGTGATCAGGACAGACTATCACCAGCTCTCACCGAGCGCTAGCATTTGTACAATGGCTGCTGCACTGGCAGCCACAGGTTTTGAAAAGCCGAGAGGAATTTACACTTGCTTCATTTAGAATATTCTCAATCAACAACGTGTATACTACGTAGGTACCGGGTGATCTCTGACTGATGAGGCCGATGCCAGTACCCGTGACCTTGCTGATAAACTCCGGCAGACGCCTGCCCCTCATATTCTGTAGATTCATTTTCGGAAGTGGTCCACTTGCGATGTCGCACCATAGTTTGTATGTACAGGCTTCGTTCTTTGCAGCGAAAAATTCTTCAGGATGTCTCTTCGCGTGCTGAACTGACATGAGGTCGCTGGCGCATGACAAATCCAGTAAGGTCCATAGCAGTGACGAGACTTTCAAGTCAGATTCCAGATTTTTTGCCTCGGCCTTACAGATTGTCTGACGGACCGAATGCCGTGAGCTTGTCGAGCATGTCTTTCGTGTCCACCTCGTTTGCCCAGAACTGAACGAGTGTACAGCCGGTCGTCGGAGAGAACGCTCTCAACTCCAAGCTATAGGTCTGTCCCCGTATGATGAAGCCTGTTCCTCGAAGCCACGGTGCATGAAATTTGTAGGTGCTATGGTGCCTTCCAGAACGTCTCGCTGAAAGTGTGTCCCATGCTTCGGGCCAGTAAAGGTCGCCTCATTTCGTTCCGGATGAAGGATATCGCCAACTCCTGTCGCCGCGGGAATGCGTTCAGTGCACTCATGATTGGTGTCTGTATTGCAGTTGCTTTCGAGGTAAGCCTGCCGAACTGCTGCATCAACAGTACGGTCACCATTTGCCTCACGAGGCTATAGACATGTCACGCCTGCCTGGTCACATCTGCCCAGCAGCTGCAGTATGCAGATCAATAGACCAGAAGTAGACGATGGTCAGAAGTGTATCATGCAGCCCTTTGTCCAAAATTTGGATCATGATCACGTGATGATTCAGGGGGTCAAGATCTAGGGATCTATGAGCTTTAGGGATCTATGAGACTGCAGCTGGAATTTGGGGGCAAGACCATTCATTCATGTGTCATAAGCGTGGATGCTCTCAGCAGGAAAGTTCTTTGCAACAAAAATGAACTTAAAGGCCTAGGTTGCTGTACAGCAACATTTCAAGCCAGAATTTGGTGCGAGCAGAATGCCCGCAGGTGATTTCATTGACATTTCAGGCTGTAGTTACGTAACCACAAGTCTTGCTACACTGCAGCGCTGCCAGCAATTGTGACGATTGTGGCTGCCCATGGGACCACTCACATCGTTCTTGCAAGATATCCTGGTTGATCAGGAGATGTCATAAGGCTCAGCCGAGGCGCATTGGACCCAAGCAGGGGTCAAACCAACTGACTTGCAAGGCTCACAAATGCATATGTGACAAGGCTAAGGTTACAGGATTATCCTAGATCACTAGTTTGAGTAACTAGAGATTGCTGCAAACAGATTGCTGGCGTTGTGCAGGAGCATGATTGATGTGGATGCTAAGGATGGACATGTGCCTGCACAGGCTGGCTTGCTCTTTGGACAATGGAGGGCAGGCGCTGCAGCTAGGGCTCGCAGATCTTATGACTTCATCCAATGGTACAATTTCTATCATGCAAATGGGGCTCCCAAACATGCCGCCCAGAGACATGTATGATCTTCATGTCATCAAATATTATACATGCTTGACCATGCATGCAACGTAGTTACATATGCATGTATTTGAGATGGTCACCATCCATGGTCACCGGGTGGCTGAAAGGATGCTGGGCAAACACGTGATCAGTGCATCATATGCGGCTGCAAGCGCAACATGTGCACCGCCAATCGAATATTGAGTTTTTTTGTTCTTGTGTCTGCAGTATTCTACATATACTGCCACACCATAGCCATTGCGCACAAGCCTCATATGTGACTATATGGTTGCACAGGCGCACCTCAGACGGATGCGCTGAATTCAGAGAGCTCTGAAACACCACCAGACACACCACTGGCACCGCCAGTACACAAGAAGATCAGAGATTACCAACTGGAACACTTTGACAGCCCGACAGAGTTGGAGTGGCCCAAAGTGCCAGCAAGTACTACTAGTAATTGACAACAACAGTGTGCCTCATAATCAGACTGATCAGACCCCACTGATCATGCTTGGCTGATGCAATCTTCCAGATGACCATCATCGTGGCATTTGGCAAGCTTTGATTGGTTGAACATCGATTGGTTGGACAATTCATTGGTCAGACAAAAGCAGCGCTAGCATGGTTGTCAAACTTGCGGACGTGCATCTCAGAGTGTGCTCAATGTAAGCGGTCCAGCCATGATTCCTGAGCGGACGCTTACAAAATTCAAAGTTCTGCTCGGCACACCCTGATGTGCCCCGACAGGCTGACAACGGTCCCTTGCACAGGCCGTTGTGCAGGCAAAGCCACAATTCAGTCTTCTGCTGCGTGCAGATCCCGTCCAATTGAGGCCTCATCGGCAACGCTGCAGTGGCAGCAGACCGAAGATGAGCCTTCACCCACCATCAGCTTTCGTAGCTCCGGATCGCGAATGTCCAACGTGGAAGCTTCTCTGTGTGCTTTACGGGATCTGCCTTTGCGATATGTACCAGCTGTCGCTGGCAACTTCCAGTGCCTCACGCCAAGAGCTCCCGGAAAAGCATTTGTCCGACGTGCATATGTAGATCGGCTTCCGAGAGTTGCCTTGCTTTTACGGGTGTTGAACGTTGCTGGCACTGGTTGTAGTGGCTTTCACGGATACTGAATTGGCTGGCACTAGCTAGAGAGGCCCACACCAGCTTATCTGGAGGATCGGCAGACCCAGCTAGCTATCCCTCGTGCGCACATCTAGAGACAAAAGTTTGCAGCAGACACCTTGACCACAGGAATCCCTCCCTGCCGGCTCAAAGACGTTGCACAGCACTTCGGAAAGACTGAGAAGACGTCCCTTCTGGCAAGCAGACTAGCCGTAAGATCTCAACGAGCTGTGCCCCAGTCGCCCATCACACCGCGACCCGGCTGCTCAGGCGCCGAAGCTCAATATAGCCAAAATTTCTCTCATCTCAGGGCGTGATGGCCAGAGCATAGAGATGCAAACCGTTGTAGCAGCCCTGTGCCTCTTGCTGCTTGCCACCTCACTTTGTGCCCGCCCAGACCCACCAGCACCAGCGCCAAAGCAGGGTGCTGCAAATGCTGCTCAATTCTTTCAACAACAGGTATTGACACCGGCGTCTTATGATGTCTTCGGACTATCGCACGCTTGTTGAGCATATTCCAAGATACATATGCACGCCGTCTGCATATTTGCTAACAATCTCGAGCATGGACAGTCTCAAACTGCTTTGATGGCTTTTCTGCTCAATCGGATCATGTAAGATTCATCAAATATTTTGCTTTCAGAGATTATGGTTTTCTTCAAAGCTGCATTAGCCAGCTTGCATGCGTGTGCCAGCATATATCAGCATCAAGATTGCATGATCTGTTGAATGTCTTGAGCAGGACTTGGACCACATGTGAGAAGGTTTTGAGGCATGATTCTGTCTAATCAGAGGATTTGTCCAAGGATTTTGTCCAGCCACATCAAGGGCGTTGCCAAACATCTTGTTTGCAATGCGGTCACAGGGGTCACTGCTGCCCCAGCAGCCACCTGATGCAGCAGCTCCAAGTCCTGTGAACGAAGAAGAGCCCTTTGGGATGGATATGCTTGCCCCTTCAGAGGCTGAGAGCCTTTGGGCGCTGCTGCCATCGGTATAGTGGAGCAGGTGAGCAATAAAATTGATGCAATCAAGTAATCAGCGTTGGAAGTCTTATGACCAGCGCCTGCCTTGGTCAATTCATCTCAAGCCTCTTCAATTTGCCTGTTCATCCCATTGTTTGCGGGGATTGGCAGACCTGGCAGAGGCCACACCGACAGATGAGAGTTGTCCTGTACATGCAAGCTATGCTGACTATGAATGCACTGCTTCATTATGGTTCACAGCCTCCCTGGTCACAGCCTCCCCGGTCTCTGTGATCAACTTTGGCCATGGCTGACCAACTTTTTGGGCTTGGCTCACCTAATGACCAACAATGTTGCCTGGCAACTAGAGACCAGTAGCCAGCCAAAAACCAGGGAGACATAATGAGTGTGCATTCAGGACCTGCAGGAACCTGCTCTTGAGAGAGGGCTTGTCCAAGCACATGAATGATGACTATGCAACGCAATAACGCCCTCACGTTTATCCATGATCACCATGCAATGCAGTCAAGCTCTGCGCAGATCCAAAAAGTGCTTGGCATACTCATCAGTCTTGACAAATTCTGCAGTGTTGTGGCTAGCTGCTGCTGGGTGTTTTGAATAGCAAGTCTGTATCCAGCTTGACACCTTATTTTTGTGCGCATCTGTGCCACTAAGTGGTTATTTCCAGACTAGCAAGGTTGTGCCAACGTTGTTGACATCAAAAACAGGTCAAGATCTTCACATCTATGTGAAAATTTGTCCATGCTCAATGCTTGCATGGTTCACTTGACATGCAGCAAATGTCAATACTGAACCAGAGTCCTGGCAATTGATACGAGGCGTGACCAAGGCATGGCTTCAGAGCAAATTACCCCGGGGCCGCCGCGCCCTGATGACCGATCTGGATACCCGCCTGGATCGATCTTGAGAGCTTGTGATCTAGTCCCTGAGTGTCTTCTCTAGCTGGCTGCATGACAGGCATGTGGGACTATTGCTGCAGGCCATGGGGCTGGCTCACGCGATAGCCCCTGCGCGGCACATTGAGGAGGGGGCAGCACCCCCCTTGCCCTATAGCGACGAACCCTTGCAACGCAGCTTGCAGAACACACTGGCCTTCGGGTTGCACCACTGGGGCGAGCTAGGCAGCCCCCTGGCCAAGCTGTCCAACGCCACATGGACATTCTGGAACAGCCGTCTCAACCTGGTGCTGCCAGATGTGCGCATCGAGTCCACCAGCGACTCCGGCGTCCAGAAGGCCACCACCATTGCAGACACCTATGCAGCAGGTGAACTCCCCAAGCATCTGCACATGCAGTCATTGTGATGGTCCGCAGGAGGTCACTGTGAACAGAATGGCATACATGCTTTGCAGTCGTTGGATGCTCTGGGATGCCACCATCTGTTGATTTCCAGCATGACACTGAAACACTTATGCGCAACTAGAGCCCCCGCTGCGCAGCGGACATGCCCCAGCATGCCCCAGCATCTGAAGATGGGAAGCTGGCAGAGCTCGTAGTAGTGTGTGAATCGATCATACTGAGGCACCTGTCCTCTGGAAAGCAATACTGGTCTGAAGGACATGCATCATTGCGCCTGTGCTTGACCATGAACATGTGTAGAGGTTGTGCCTGAAACCCTACCCTGAAGCATTCAGATCTTGTCATGCAAAACCTTCAGCAGCACTTCCAGAGCCGGAATCTGGATTGACCCGCGGTACATGGAGCGATTGCTGCATACTCCTGAGGCTGATGCACACTACTGGGGTCACCAGGTTTGAGGGCTCTTGGGCGGACTGGTGGCACATGTTGATCCTGCTTCTCTAGGGTTTGATGCATGTCCGTGGTTTGCATTTCTGGACATACAATGGCTGCTGGTGGCAGCAGGTAAACGCACTGTACTCCATCAAGACACTCAGAACACTGCTCTGTCGGACTGTCGACCTGATTTGCTCTCCACCACAGACAAATCAGTTCATCGTTCTCTGCAGGCATCCTGTCTGGAAGGGGCGCAGCTCCGCCCTATCAGCAGTGGCAGCCATTGGACTACGCAGCAATTGCAATTGTCAACGACCTGGCATTTGCGGCAAGCAAGAACGGCAAGGTGATCCCAGTGCTTCCCTGCGCCAGGCATGCATGCACCTGTAGCACAACAGGTCTCTCGCCGCTGTCCAGATAACATGGACGACAGCAATTTACCTCTGCTTGCAAGAGCAGCACAAGCATCGTTGTCACAAGAGTTGCTTCAAAATTGGCGGCTGCCATCTCATGACTGCAAGAATGCATGTCCCAAGTGAGCCTCAAATCGTCAAGGGGGGATGCACGGTGTTCAAGAGCCAGGAAAAGCCAGGAAGCAGCAGAAGCAGAAAGCTGCCTCAGACCAGCATGCATCGTATGCTTTCCCCACCTTGTCCCTGCATGCAGCATGAATACAGCTCAGATCCCAAAGCTGTATTGGACAATGGTCATAGATGTCCAGATCATGCGTCATTGTCAACGGCGTGTCAGCCAATCAGCTTTAGATCTACGCGTCATGTTTGAAAATTCAGGAATGCTGGAGCCATGGTTGGAGATACCAAGCGAGAAGATGTCTGCTTGTAGACAGCCGAGCTTGTGAATTATTCATCTCTCTTGCTGATGATGGCTGAACTTAAATCTGCTTGAGTTGGAGTAGCTAGCTGCTACAAATGGTGTCTGTTTG
>CAWUCP010000333.1:0-16451 GCA_963920765.1 Ulota crispa
CATAAGAACGTTCCCAACTCTCCCTGCAGCAAATATGCTCTGGCAGACAAGAGGCCCTCTTCTCACACCTTCCATGACATATCTCTGCAGCGAGGTCAGCCAGCGCCTTTCAGGGTGAAAGCACCCAAAGTCACAAGGTTGATGTGCGCCACAGAGAAGTGTGCTCAAATATAGTGAAGATGGCAGGGCTGCAGAAGGTCAACTGCTTAGACAGTGATGTTGAGTTTGCCAGCAGCAAGATCAGCACCTTTGGGTGGTGGCAGGGCTGCAGAAGGTCATCTCTGCACGAGGAACAGCAGGCAAGATGCCTGGCTGATTTCGAGTGCTACCGATGCTGTCCAATGGGTACTCCTGAGGTCCATGCCCCCTTGCACTCTGAGGCTGTTCCCGCTCCTGCCAGGCGAAGCAGGATCCTGGCGCGAGAGTCTGGGCCTGCAGATGCAATGCAGTCATTCTCTCAAAATGTCCATCTTTTCTTTAAGATTGTTCAAGATGACCATCATTCTAAGCCAGGGTAGAGTGGCATTGATGCATGAGATACATGCATCCTTGCGCTGAGTATTCAAGAAACATGCATGGGGACATGCATGGGGGAGAATTCTTCTGTTTTGAACTGACATCAGCCCAATCTAACATGAGCAATCGATTTACGACCTGATGAACCAGTCCACAAAGAAGGAACTTAACAATAATTCTGGCAATACTGAAGGGGACCATGCATCGTGCTGCTGGGTTGGCACAGAAGCACGCGTAGTATCTCAGCAAGGCATTGGTCCTCAGATGTGTGAAGATGAACAAGGGCTGTTTGTTGAGTAGAAACCAGGACAGCACAGTGTCGTCCTGCTGAGCACTTCTGGCAGATGGCCACAACAATCCTTCCCCAGACAAGCAGCAGATGTGTTTCTCACAGATATATCTTTATGACATCAAACATATCTCATCCAACCAAAGAAAAAAGAAATCACGATTTGTCGAGGCATGCTGAGCTGTACCATGACAGCATTCAGCCGAAAGCTATATCTTGGGGGCATGAGAGATTGCATAATACATCAGTGAGCCACAAGCTTGCCATTTGCTGCAACTTGTGGACTGCATTGTTGGCAAGGTCCGACCGGCTACTTCATTGAAGTCTTGTTGACCAAGGGCAAATCAGTGGGGAGGAGGGGGAGGGGGTGGGGGGGGGGGGGGGGGGGGGGGGGGGGGGCTCACACAAGCAGATGGAGAGCTGGTAGTCCACAGAGGGTACAGAGATGTCCCAGAGCAACAGTTGTCCATCCTGCCCAACGCTGCCCAGCCGGTACACAGAGTCCTCGCTAGTGTAAGGGTTAGCCGCTGATTGTCCTCAAGAGCCCTGGCAGGCTCCTGCTGCTGCTGTGGCTGCGGCTGATTCAGCCTGCAAGCAGCTCCACCAAATGAATGGCGGATTGCTAGAAATCGCTTGCCAATCAGCTCTGATGCTCAGCTGGGTACATCCGTGATGAGGCTCCTGAGTCAGTTATATGCAGCCTTCAGCGCAGAGCTTTTCATGAAACGCTGGACGATTGTCCCTGCTAAGGCTGCGTTCAGGGTAAGGCTCAAGCTGGCTCGGCCTGAAGGCAGGCACCAACAGCGCACAAGCACATGCTGACAGCCAGTCATCACTTATAGCGCATTGACAGCCCATGTAAAGTCGCCCGACTCTGCAATGTCTTCCTGCCACGCACTCCCAAAGTACACTTGACATCTCAGTATGAGCCTCTATGGCACCATTCAAGGAGAATTCGTGAATGCAGCAATCTGGAACTTGGTTGCTTCCTGACAGCATCTCGCCTCTGAAGGACGCCCTGCCAGACCAACCACAGCCATTTGCGAGGATGTGCTCAAGAAAGCCTTAGACTGAGGATTCTGTGGTCTTCAGAACTGAATTTGACTCTCAGAGTGAATGCAGGACGTATGAGCAGTTGCATTCATTGCACTGGATCAATTCCGTTCTTGCTTGCACTGTTGCTGCATACCAGCCAGCTGGACTTTAAAAAGCACCATACACTCCCTACATACAATGAGCGACATTGAATGGCTGCTGCAGATGCGGACATGGAGGCCCCATGGCACATGTCCCCATGGTCCTGAGGAGGGTCCCGGGGAGAGATTATGGGAAAGATGGGAGTGAGGGGATGCTTACTCATCGTCAAGGCCACAGCAGCCACCCAGGACATGTGGCCCTCGCCCCAGGCCACTACAGACTGCTCAATCAGGTCCATAGATGCTGACCAGATCGTCCTCCCCTCCAGTGGCAATGTACCTCCCATCCTGGCTCCAGGCCAGGCAGAGCAAGCCCCCATAGTAGCTCTGCACATCCAGCAACACCCTCTTCAATTGACATTCCTAAAACTGAGCCAATGTACCAGGGAACCCGAGCGATGTCATGAGCAAGATGACCAAGGCAGTATCCAAGAAATTGTGTCAGGCTCCTTTTTGCAGGCTCTCTGCCTGCGGCATGTCAGTGGAAATTGCAGTACAATTTCTCCACTTACGCGCAAATCCTAGCCACTCATGCCTGGCCAGGCCTCCTCATGCAAATTTCAGTATTCTGGTAACCAGACAAAGGCAAGTGGTCTGTGTACGAGCTCTGCACAGGTGTGTGCTATGTCACGAGCGCCTGTTACAGATGCATCGCTTCAGCTGTACGCTTCAATCAGCTGCTTTCGATCAGGTTACAATCATGCATGAATTGCAGCTTGCATCAGGCCTCACAAACGAATCGCTTTGCACATGCTGAAGAGTGTGAGGTGAACATCGGCAAGCATGGCCATCAGGACATGCTTGAGGTGTGCAAACATGTAGCCTCAGTCCTGCCAGATGGCTGGCCCGACAATCGAGAGACCTGAGAAGGCAGCAGCATATACATTCTGCTTTTACAGGAACAGACACATGTCGATGGTCAATTTCAATCAATACCTACCCATTTCAGAAATCGCTTGAATTGCCATTGGGCATGAGGATGGCCCTGGCAAACGTTCCTGCAAGGATGGGGGTGGGGGGTGCCCAGCTGTGAGCTGCTGAGCAGGGTAACGAACAATCAAAAAAGGCCAACAGGCATTCCAAGTTCTGTGGCGAGCATTCATCTGCCACATGGACTTATTGTTCTACCACCTGTTGGCTTGATCAGTTGCATCGTCAAGCTGGATTCACAGGCTCCTCATGCAAAACGTTGCATGGCCATCCTCATGCCCGTTAGCGTTCAGCGCGTTCAAGTGATTGCTGCGAATGACAAATGTTGATGAATGTTGACCCTTGACACATGGCTGGTTTCAAGTGTCTGTCAGAATACTTCATACAGCTGGTAATGAGTGTCTGCGCATGAATGCAACCCTAGCTGCAATATTTGCATGCCTGACCCACTACCTTGGCGCGCTCTTGGGGCCAAGTCTGCCATGAGGTTTGGGCTGCTTAAAACACAAATTAAATCCTGAGGGGAGGAAAGGGGAGCGGGGGGAGGAAGGCATCTTGGCAGCCCAGACATGACAGGTACTTGAGAATGTCCATTATGAATGTGGCGCTGCAGTTGCTCACCTTGAAGCCTGCTGTGGGGGGACCACCCGAGATGGAGTAAATACGCATGACACCGTCCACCCCTGCCGTGGCGATGCAGGCTCCATCGGGAGAGGACAGCTGCAGCAGTCACACCGCCAGGCACCCCGGATCTCGGTCGCAGGCGGTCGCCCTTGGCTGCCCTTGTAGCCTTTGTTGCTGCCGCTCCCCTCTGCCAGGTTTGCCGTGCCCTGCACTGCACATGCGCAGCTGCCTCAGCATAGGTCGCAGCCTTCTTTTTCTCTTCTCAGTGTGCTCAGTTCTCTAAGGAACTTCTTGCATTGTCAATCAGAATATTTTAGAGGCTGATAGGATAGTGTCGCTTGTGTTTGGCTGAGGGGGGATGAAAAACAGGCCTAATATGAGTTCAAAGCAGCTTGCAGGTACTAGCCCCGTTCAACTGGAGCTGTGAGGCCAGCAGAGGATGACAGTCGGGGCGAGTATGCCTTCGCATTGAAAAGGCCCAAGCTCATGTGAGGTCAGATGAACGATCTTGGTGGCCATGAGCACACCACACCCCTGATTTTCTATGCCTGCAGAGTCTTTCCAACAAAACGCTTGAAAATTCAGTCTAGTCTGACATACCGGATGATGCTGTTCAAGGTTCAGCCACAGTCTCACAGCGATAGCGATGACATGGAGATCAAGAGAATGCAGGGCTCACTTTGGGGGTAGATGAAAACTGCCCCGCTGGCATGAGCCGCCAGGAAGGTGCAGTCCACGGGACGAGGGGATCCAGGCCACACTGACCAGTTTGGATGTGTCTGCAGCCACCTCAGATCCAAAGATGATGGGCCCAGTGGCCGGGAATTCTGCCACAGGTGCCTCCATCTGTGCTGACAGCTTGACGACCACCACTGCATCATGAAATATACCATCTGCAACCGCGCGCGCGTGTGTGTGTGCGATCTTGACACAGCATGCAATGGGCGAATGAGCTGCAGCATGTGCCATTGCTTCATAACGAGACCAGGATGTCATCAGGTCAACAGTGGCGGCATGCAGCTGGATGACGTCAAGATGCAGTTGACATTGCAGGTAGCTGGAGAGCTGCAACAGACAGGAATATCCCACGATCAGACATTGGGCATGTGGGCTTTCCCCTCCAGTCAACAGGATGCAAACATTTGCAGCGTACCATCTCCAGTGTTGAGTCCGATGAGTGTGTCAAAGCCGTCTGCAGCTGGATAGTAGGCCACGCAGGTTGGCAGGGTCGCGGACGATGCACAGATGTGCCTCAGAGCACTCTGCACACACATGCAGGAGACCATAAGAAGCTTGACTGGATCATGCACTGTCTACTTGATCTCTGAGGACGAGGGCAACACGTAGGCGCCCGGGAACCAAGTGATGCGATGCTTGATTACATCTGTGCCTACAGACAAGCAGATGGAGGACATGTTCCAAACGCAGCAGAGCATTATACGCTGTTCAAGTTCTTGGGCTCACCGCACTGCTTTTCCTGATGCATCGTGTCTCATATGGTACATGGTGTCAAAAGGGTCAAAGATGCCAAGATGCACATGTTTGCTAAGCCATTGAAAGATTTTTGGCTCTACATGCGCAATTTGGCCGACGAAAGCTTGATGTACCCCGCTTTGCATGCAGTGTGAATGGTACATTGGATCACATCACCATGAGCCAATGCATGTAACCATGCAGGCAACTAAGATTTGGCATGTCCTGCATGACCTCAGCGGTACGTACCTTCTCACATTGACCGTATTCACAGACTTCAATGACGTCAGCAACCGCGTGCAAGATCCTGATGTTTTGGGCCACTGCATCCTCTGCAAGGGCAAGCTTGGCAGTCTTTCGGGCTTGAAGCCCACAAGGTTGGTCCGGCGTTCGTTGAAAAGCTTGTAGGTGCCCTCGGGCGACTTCAAGTCAATACTGTCCTTGCTTTTCGAAAAGGCCATCAACTTTTGGAGCCCTTTCCATGCATGGCAGCAGATCTGAAGGGCTAAACACCGGAACGGGTCCACAAACGCTTTCAAGTCCTGACGATGCTTTGAACTTTGATCACACGAACAGAAGCAACACCCACGTCCGAATGGCTTCCTCTGCTTTGCTTTGCTTTCTGGTTCCAAGGCTGACACGAAATACTCCTCAGAGTCTGAGAACTCTGACTCAGACTCTGAGAGGATGATACAGCTCAGAGCTGAGTGCTGGGCTGATGTGCCTTGTAAAACTTGGAGTTGCAGTTCTTGGACGCTGCCGAGTTTGACTGCTTCACACACGCTTGAGACGACCGTTCGGCCAAGCTGAGCTCAAGCATCTTGCTCAACTGATCGCCCTGGACTATCTCGCGTAGGTCCCTCTTGTTCCGTGCAGCATTTCACCTTGTTCTGTGGGCCAGCATATCTGCACTGCAGTCCGCTAGCTTGTTGCACCTCGTGAGGTCGGTTGCCTGCGGGGCTGTTGAAGAAGGCGGGCACAACAGGCAGCTGTGTTGCTTGCAAGGCCCAAGCTGCGAGCCGTGCCTAGTGCACACACTCAAGGCCAGAGACAGCGGCTTTCTCAAAGCTGCGCTCTTTGTTGTGTCAAGCCGGGGCCCGCAGCCTGCAGCTTGAGCCCTGGTCTCTTTGCGGCAGCACAGTCAAGGCGGCACGTTGACCAGAGGCACCGTCGGCAACATTGTAGAAGTGCTGTGCAGACGGCCAGCGGGTCTCCTCGCCTGCAGGACTGCAGGCAGCCACCCGGCTTTGTCTGCAACGTATGGCCGAGGAGCCTTCCTTGGCACCACAGTGGCTCAAGAGCGGCATCACAGCAGCAGGCACCAACAGCTCTCGCACAGGTGAATCCTGGTTTCAGCTCAAAGATCTCACTGAGCATCTTTGAGATGTCATCCTACATTCCTTGACTGCGTGCGAGGTTGTCAATGCACTCCTTGGGAATGGTTGTGATCAGCCTGATTTAAGCAAGAGAATGATCACCTTCCTTCATGCTCCCAGGCTGCAGATGACAATGTCCACTGCATGTCAACCTCCTTGATCATGCATTCGAGGCTGCACGCTGATGTCCCTTCATGAGTCTGCAGGCATATCAGCATGGATGCAGACATGTCTGTGCAGTATCTTGCCTATCCACAGGCTGCAGCCATCGGAGCAAATTTTCTTGATCATGGGCTTGACATCAGTCATGAACCTGTCTGTCTTGGCCAGGCTCACAATTTCCTGCTTTTGCAGGTGTGCAAGAAACCTTGATATCAATGCAGGCTCATTGTATGACGAATCATCCAACATTTTCAAAGTCAACATGTCAGGGCCCTGTGTTGACACAGAAGGCCCAGAATGAGCTGCGGCTTTTTGACTTGCTATCAAAGCAAGATTGCACCAATCAACCGTATCACTGGTATGCCTATTTACATCACAATCAGTAAGGCAGAAGTGCAGAGGGAGCATGATGCCACAAGCGCCTCCAAAGACCCATTGTTTCTGGCGATATGGATATGCTCATTGCCATGGCAGCACATTGAGCATCAAGCGTCTTGAGTAGTAGCTAATGGTCATGATGTGCAGGGCTTGAGGAGAGCACAGAAGTTGGTGGTCGGCCTGCAGCGCTACCCAGTCCCCGCATCGCAGACAATCACGGTCGCGACCTCTTTGCCGGCAGGCGTGGCAACGACTGGAACACCAAGACCTCACAGGTTGCTAATCTTGCTTTTTGCATGCTGGTTGAGCTGTATGCACGTACAATCGGGGTTCCCATGCTCTGTCGTGCATAATTTGTTTGTGGCGATGCAGCACTGAGTTGCTTGTGCGGCTTGCGTGCAAATGATGCTCATGCACTCATCATGCCAGACTTCGAGATGGATCAATCTTGCAGATTGCATCCCGATGACTGTGTGCATATTTCAATCTTTCTGATGCAATCATCTATAATGTCTCATGACCCCTGCATGCGCATGATTGTCTGTGAGAGGCAGATTGGAACATCCTTGATGGCTCTGTTGCTCTCTTGCATGTTCATTTTCGCCTGTACAATGCAGTAGAGATCACAGAAGTATGTTCACCATTTGGACGCCTGATTAAAGGAGGCAATTTTAAAAATTGGTGCCATTCCATAATCCCATGCCAGCCCCTTCAGCTGGGTCCCACCCACCAAATCACCTTCCATCACCTTGAATGCATGCCATTTGCACTGAGTGATCACAACAGTGATCTGACATGTTGGTGCCAAGCAGGGCGGAGGGCCATCAGGTCAAGGCTCCTGGGGACAAGCCCAGCCTCAGGGCACACCACAGGGGCGGGGGCGCACCGGAACATCTTTGAGGACAACACCGCGGACCTTTTTGGCCCTTCACTTGGAGGCTCCGGGAAGCAGTCCCACTCGCACCACCATCGGGGCCCCGCAGGCAATCCCAACAGCCCTTACCGCCCAAACAAGGACGCCGTCAAGGAGTCTGGCAGGGACTACGGTGGTGCCTGGGCTGCAGACTCACACCAGAGCCAGGCAGGTCCCAGGGGCAATGGTCGGGACCGCCCTCTGAACGCACGTGGGCCTGGTCAGGGCAATGGGGGCCCTGATGGGGAAATCTGGCTTTCGTGGCCCGCGGCAACAGCAGGTACATCCTGAATCTTCCTCAGGCTGCATGGACACGTGCTTCTGTACCTTATCTTTCGCCTATTTATCATGCCGTACCTTGCCTGACCAAACTTGCTTGTCTTGCGGACTTCAGCATGGGTGTGTGTGTGTGTGTGTGTGTGTGTGTGTGTGTGTGTGTGTGTGAAATTGTGGCAGTGATGGTGGGGTAGCTGATGTTGCTCCCCCAGAAGGCAGTCGTAATGCTACTTGAGGAGATTGAATCTAGACTTCAAATGGGTAAACCCTCACTTGCTGACATGTGCTGAGGCTGTTCATTGCTGCCTTGATCAGCTAGAAGGCTGAATCATGCAGTTTTGCCATCCTTTCAGGCAGTCGTTTTGCCAGTGTTTTTCAATGCAAGTTCAGCCTGCTTTGGCTTGATTGCAGGGCACGCCTGACAAGGACTTTCTGCCGGTACCACGGGCAGGGCCGGCTCACGCTGGCCTGAAGGACCTGCAGCAGCCACTGTCTCCAGGGGGGCCATCGCCGACTGAGGCAATCTACACTCGCTTGGCTGACACCCCAGGGTCGCCCCAGCGCCCCTTCAGTCCGCAGCCCACCTCCCCTCTGCTCCTGTCCCCTGCTGGCCCCAGCAAGCTGCAGCCTCGCCCCAATTCACGAGCCCTTCCTGGGCTGCCAGAGGTCGTGCCAGAGCCCTCCAGGGCTGCTCTGCAGTCCCCATGCCCAAACAAGCCTGTTCCTGAGCGCAGTCCCTTTAGCCCATCTGGCCCAGCCAGGGATGCAGCCGCCAAGGCAGCAGAGCCTGCAGCTGGTGCAGCAGCCGCTCAGCCAGCTGCTGCCGCAGCTGCTGAGACGCATGCGCCCCAGCGGCATGGTGGCTGGGTGGCTGCAGCCAACTCTGCTGCGCAGGAGAGGGCAGCGGCAATTGCTGCAGCAGCTGCTCAGAAAGAGCAGGGCCCTGCCCTGCCACGCTCTGCGTCAGGTGCCAGGGGCTGGGCAGGCCTGGCAGCTTCCACCGCAGTTTCCTCTGCAGCGGTTGGCCCAGCTGCTGGTGGGCCTGCTGTTGGCCAGCCAACGGCTGGCAATGCAGCAGGGCCAGTCCCGCTGCCCTCAGCATCTGCTGGGCCGCAACCGGGCACTCGCATGGCAGATGCCATCTCACAGCAGCAGGTGTGTTGATTGACCTTGCTGTCGGCCTATGTCACATCCGCCAACAATTTTGTATGCTTGACGGGTCAGGATGTCAAAAAGACCGTGCCTCTCTTTCCTCAGGTCTCAAAGCCGCCAGCGTTCGTGACAATCTTTACTTGAGCCTTTGATCAGGACCAGGCATGTCTCATGAGAATGACGCGGTCTCAGGCTGTTTGTGGAAAGCTTCAGATTGTGAACACTGCACTATCGTTTCTGCCTTCAGATCAGCACCTTACTTTCCAGGGCCCTGAGAGGAGAGCCGTCCAGATGATCTTCAGAGGCTTTATCTGCATTGGTGCCATCCTGTCTTTCATTTGGTGGTTGACATCGCAAGCCCATCATGGTACCCAGAGGAACCTTGTCTGATACTCCAGACTTGCTTTAGGTATGCTAACAGCACTTTGGCATAGCATAGTCTGGCAGGATGCCTTTCTAGCAGTCGCGCCTGTATCATGCCTTGCTGAAGCAGTGCCCCTGGTGCAGATGAGCTCCGCCGCAGCAATGCAGCAGGTAGCTACTGAGCGGCAGAGAGAGGAGAAGATTCTGGCACGCCAGGCCAAGCTCATTCCTGTAGCCCTGAACGGGGCACGTGCGCGCCAGGTGAGGGGACCTTGTGGCAGGTGCCTGCAAAGTGCAGATGACATTAGACACTGGTGTGGGACAATCTGGAGCTCACAATGCATCCATAATGATTGGGCTTACGCAAGGCATCTACAGATGGGCTGTCGTGTTGAATCGTCTGGAGTTGGATAAATTGCATTCATCTGCAACAGAAGCTGAGTGTTTATAAAAAAGGAAGACAAAGGCTCCCGTCCGATCTTCGGGTGCCTGTGTCAAAGACACTGAAACGTGTCCCTATTATCATTGTGAGGTTGCAATTCTGAACATGAATAGGTGTGCTCTTGTCACCATGCCAAATTTTGTATGGGCAAATTCAGTTCTGCCATCTAGCTAGTCGGATCGTCGTCTGCGTTGAAAGAGTTGTGCGCTTGTATTCAGCTGAGAACTGAGTACTCATGCGAGCTGCACCAGAGATTTTCTGAGTTTCGACCGGGCTAGTGCAAGTCATCAGGTGCAGTCTGATTCCATATTCTTTGTTCTGTGCATTCAACTTTGTAGCGGTGCCAAATGTTAGGCATGCATGTCAGCCAGAGCTCATCATGTTTGTTTATGTGCATGTCCAGGGTGCTGCAAGCCATCAGACGGCAGGCACCAAGGCTGCTTTGGCAGCGGCAGTGCCACAGCCATCCGGCAAGGCAACACTAGGAGCTCCGCGGGGCTCTGGAACCAACGAGATCAGGAGCGCTGTGCCTGTGGCTGTCTCTGGCCGCCGCAACACCATGCCTGAAGATGTGCCTGTCTCCAGTGGCCCCACGCCCCTGTCCCTTAGCCACTCGCTTCCTGGCTCTGACAAGCTGGGGTGGGTCCTTTCTATCAGTCATCATCTATTTTGTTTGATGCCAGATGCCAGCCCTCTCTGGCTCAATCATGGTTTACACCATGCCCAAAGATGTGCCTGTCTTCAGCAGGCCCACGCCTCTGGCCCTCAGCCACTCGCTGCCTGGATCTGACAAGCTGGGGTATGTGCATTCATTCTCGGAGCAATACCTTGATTGATGCCAGGATTCCCCGACAAATTGCAGTCTGCAGGTGCAACACCATGCATGAGAATGCACCTCTTGGTACTATGCCTCTGTTGCCATGCCCAGCATCTCTGGTACATCTTGCAGCCTTTGCCTTATGAATGGTCATGATCACTGGTTTGTTGAGGGGCTTCAAGGACCCAGGATGATGCTGTGCATGGCAGGCAATGCAATGATGCTCTCTGCTCTAAGCATGCTATGCATCAAGAGGCTGCTGCAGCTTTCTGCATGTCACATCCAGGATATTTCATTTGGGACAGCCATACAAAGCTGCGCTCTTCACCTGAGCATACTCATCTCAATCACAACCATGAGAGCCTCTGTCAGGATATCGTCAGATTTGGTCCTCTGAACATGTGCAGTTTGTCAGTGGCACATGCTGCTTGAGCCTCGTACAGGCTATCTCAATGCACGTTGCATTCGCCGACTGATGCTTATAGCCTCTGAAGTCGTACTTGCTCAAGTCAGCAAGTTCAGGACTGGGCATATGTGCTCACTTCAACATTGCATGGTGCTCTGTGGGCCTTGACAATGATGTTTAGTTTGTGTGGACCACAACAGCTGGCGTTGGTGAAGTCGTCTTCATCATTTTCCGTCTGAGTTGGTCTGCAAGCGACTGTTCAATGCTCAATTCGCAGGACAAATGGGCATTAAGGCAGTCTGGCGCAAACTGGGTCTGATCCGGGGCACAGATTGCATTCGGCTACTGTAACCCAAGCAGACTTGTGTTTTGCGGCGGATGGGCATTTAGGGCATGTCTGGCGCATGCAGTGTCTGACCTTGATTGCCTTCCGTTATTGGCCCGTCACCGACTACTCTTGCTCTGCAGGGCAAATGGGCATCAAGGCAACTTGGCAAGAGCAGTGTCAGATCTAGAGCGCAATGCCCGCTCTGCCCTCCTGTCCCCCACCAAGTCTGTCCCTGCCGCAAATGGGCTGAACCTGGGGCCTGCTGTGTCCAAGCCACCTGGCACACCCACAGGTAATCAGCCTCGATGCAGAATTTGCAGACTCCAGTGATTGCATTTCCCACATGCCCTTGCGGTGAGCTCATCGTCGATTTCGGGACGTCGTCATCTTGTGCAACTGCAGATGACAGATGTGACACTTGCAATTCAGGTGGTCAGGCAATAGGGCAGAAGTGAAGAGCGACCAAGAGGATTTAGACCACCTGCTGTAGCCATCCTGCAGTCAGCTCCACAGAGGGCATTAAAGCCTGCGAGCCTGCTCTGCTGTCTAGTATTAATCTGTCAAAGTGCGGATGCTTTTGCGCGATGAGCGTTCACTGCAGGCACATATTTAGGACGCCGCCTATGTGCAGGAGTTGTAGTGTCATATCAATGAGTTTCTGCCGAAGTTGTTTTGTTTACAGGCCCTGTTTACAAGGTCTTCTGCTTACATTCTGCTCATATGCTTACAAAGCCGCTCCATTCATATTGCCATCTTAAGCAGAAGCAAGCTGGGCTTGGCTTTACAAGAGCGCACAGATGATGTGCCTTTGTAGGCTGTATTCACAGTGACTTTGGTGGATTTGTTCCACAATGGCCGTGCATCTTCCTGTCCACAGCGCGCTTGCTGCGATTTAGTGGCAACTTCATATTTTCAGGTGCCTTGCGTGCCAAGCTCATGTCTCGCTTCTGCAATTTCGAAATCTGCCACAGGTCTGCAGCGCAAGCCCTCTCATTCTCTGTTCCTAACGTTGATCAATCTGCTGCAGCCCTGCAGAGTAAGGCACAGCCGTGCTGCAGTTCTGTAGAAGCATCATGCTCATTCTCTGCTGCTGAGGTTGTGCAATCTACCGCAGGCCTGCCGAACAAGGCAATGGAGCGCAACAGCATATCCCCTGAGAAACAGACTGTGCTGCACCAATGCCTCTCACTGGCAGGATCATCCGCTTGTGCTCCGGCATGCCTGTCATCAACGCTTGAGAATCAATCTATTGATTTGTCATCAATGTATTTTTCCCCTTATTTGTTTGGAACCTGCTGCAGGGCTGCAGAACAAGGCGAAGGAGCGCAACAGCTTCTTCCAGAGCCTTCGGCGGCCTGGCAGGGCAGCCAATGCATCCGAGCGCCCTTCCTCTTCGTCCTCCCTGTCCCCTGCATCCTCCCTGGACGCGCCCTCCCTGGCGACTTCCGGCGGGCTGAGACCGGCGATGGCCCCGCCCTCGCCTCCCTGTCAGAGGTCGTGCAGCAGCAGCTGGCTCATGCAGCTCAGAATGGGTATGCCTCTCCCTTCAACATGCATGGGGAATGTGTTGTGCACGCCCACCAGAGCAAACATTTGCACCTCAACTCCCTGGCAGAAGTCGTGCAGCAGCAGCTGGCTCATGCAGCTCAGAATGGGTGGGCTACTCTCTTGCCCTGTGCACGCATCTAGCCTCTAGCTCTCCCTTGTCATGCATTGTGCATACCCACTGCAGCTTCAATTCGCACCTGGTCTTCCTGTTGGCAGTTGCGCATGGGTGGGACCCTCACTTGCTCTGTGCATGCATCTAGCCTCCGACTATCCTCTTCATGCGTTGTGCATATCCTCTGCAGCTGGAATCAGCACCTCGCCGCCCTGTTGGAAGTTGAGCAGAAGCAGCTGGCCCATGCGGCTCAGAATGGCTTCTGGCTTGCTTTGCTGTGCTTCTTGTAGATTCGACCTTCTGCTTTCTCATGCATCGTGCATGCCCAATACCTGGCCTTCGTGTCAGAGGCTGCGCAAGAGCATCTGGCCCAAGCAGCCCAGAATGAGTGGGCTCCTCATTTGCTTCAGCATGTTTTGTACCTGCCTCTGGCCGCATCATCAGAGGTTCTACAGGAGCAGCTGGCTTGTGCAGCTCACAACAGGCGTGCTCCTTGCTTTGTGTGCCATGCTTTGTGCGGACCCACTGTTTGCATCTGTACCTGACTCAGGGTCAGAGATTGTACAGCACCCGGCTGATGCATCTGTCCATAAGCCACATTTCTCAGCCACCCAGGGCTGCTTATGAAGCTATTCAAATACGCTCACCAGCTGTGTGATGCAGATTCCATCCTGAGGCGGGCCTGCCAGCCATGAATGGACACAATGGGACCCATGGCAGCAGCCCGGAGGAGGTGTTGCTTCAGGAGGCAGAAGGCTTCACGCTTGAAGAGCTGGCCTGGATGCGCCGCCTGGGCTGGAATCCTGCCCCTGCCAGCAGTGCAGATGCAGGTGCGTTCTGTGTATATGGCTTGAATCCCAATCTATATAATCTACAGTTGAGTTGGACTGACTTATTCCAGATTGGACATGCACCAGGCTTGAGGTATGCAAATCTCTCTTTCAAAGCCTTGTAAAGTGGTGAAATCTGACAGCTGGTCTGCAGAACACATTTGCGACCTTGGAGGAGACCTCAATCAGATGCCTTGTGGCCACTCGGTTCAATTGCTCCTTGCTGGGAGGGAGCCACCGCCATCCTGCTGCATTTTGCAGATCCCCAGTCTTGTGCATGTCCGAACTGATCTGCAATCTAGTGTATTTGGGGCCTCGCATATGATTGCATCTATCTGAGGCAATCGCGTCCAATAATACATACACTCATGCATGGATGCACCTCAGCTGAGGAGCTTTTCATGCACCTGAGATGCCCATGAAAGAAGTGTTCCCTGCTGCGACATGTCTCGTCTTTAAGGTGGTGTGCGGTATCTGCATGCACTTCCAGCGAAAACATGTGAACAGCAGACATCTTGGTGATGCACCATGAAGTCTGCGATGCTGTGTGAGAAGCACATTTGATGCAGCAGTTGATGCAGCTCAAGCCCAGCGTGCAACGTCTTCCCAAAGGAAGACTTTCATTAAAGTCTCTGCGCTGTATCTTGCGTAAGGATTGCAGCTTTGCCAGTGCACATTCCAATACAGGGCAATTCTATAGATGTGGCATGGTTTTACTACTTGGCCCAGGACCATATTGCTTAATTTGTTTTGCATCGAATCTTGTAGTTGGGCTCCTTGTGGACAATATGACCATGTGCGGAATGCAGAGGGCCTGACTGAGGAGGAGATTCGCAGCTTCAAGGAACAGCAGAAGAGCAGGCAGTGTAAACCTTCTGAGAGCTCCAGGGCAGCACTGCAGCCAGCAGCAAGGCTGTCAAATAATCGCTCGTCACCCTTGTCATGCCCCCCCTCTCGTATCTGGCGACCTGCCAACGGCATTCACCGCCTTGCGCTGCTGGATGTCGGCAGTTACGGCAGCAAACTTAGCGACAGCGATAGTGAAGCAGATCAGTAGCAGCACTCCACAATGGCCACATACGGCGCAGCACGTGCTAGCTCAAAAATGTCCCCCAAAGCAGTCTCCATGTCAGCGTTTGATGCCTCCGGCCTCATGAGTCCTATCGTTGGCCCGGAGCAAAGTTGCCGAAGCGCCAGTCTGGATCTGTTGCTTGTAGCCAATGCCTCACTGAGCACGTCCTCGCATTTTTGCTGTTTGCCTTCACAGAAGATTTTTGCTTGTACGGGCTTGCTGGCAGATAGTCTGTGTCAGCCACATGCACTGTTCGTCAAGTGATTTGTTTGCTCATTGGA
Organism: Ulota crispa; assembly: GCA_963920765.1. NCBI lineage: Eukaryota > Viridiplantae > Streptophyta > Bryopsida > Orthotrichales > Orthotrichaceae > Ulota > Ulota crispa. The sequence continues at coordinate 15,485 of CAWUCP010000333.1, forward strand.
GGATCCATGCATGTTTGCTGGAAGCCACTCAGCTTGCAACCATTTTTGCAAGCAAAGATGCGCTTGCAATCGTGGAGCCTGTGGTTTGCGTATACGGATCTCATCTTGGCAGCATGCAACAAGACAACGGCCGGATGTTGAGAGCTGATTGCAACTTGGGATGTTGCATCACCCTTGACAGCTGCTTCCAAGTTCTGTTGGTGACCAACCAGGCAAAGTGTATTGATTTTGTAGACAATTGCATTCGCATGTCCAACAGGCCAGCTTGAGATGGCCATCTGCCAGATGGTTCTCCAGGGATTGGTACGAATCATTGGTTTCATCATCCTGCCCCCAAACGCCATTAGACATGTCACGCATGCTGCTGTGGAATGCAGCACTCAGTGACTGTGTCGCATGTTTATCTTCACCACTGTTTTAGTGGTGCATGTTGTAGCTTGACCTTGGCAGACCCTGGCAGGGTGGCCCTGTGTTGGCTCTGTGCAGCTGCAGGCTTCCATGTTCACCCATCCATCACTGCGTCGACAGTTTGATGTAAGCCCTTGAACCATGGTGCAAATTTGCTGTACTTGTGTCAATGACCCATGACATGCGTCAAGGCCAAATGTGAACTGCATGAACCCTAGCTTGAAAGTACGGCTCAAAGTTTCGCTCATTTAACCAGCACGTGGACCAGCTCCATGTTAATTCAGTGTCAGTGGCATGCATGCTGTGGCCTGCCGTGAGCAGATGCAGGCATACGGCTTGTATACTTTCTTTACTGTGGTTCCAGCGCCTTTTGAAAACAGGGGCCAAACATTACGTCAAACCAGCAGGCACCCAAAAATGCTGGATTGTGGAAAGAGTAAAACCAGAGGTGAAAGAGATAAAGACCCCAGTCAGCCAAAAGTTCAAGCACGATGCAGTTGCAGCCAAAGATGAGCATACAAAAGGTCAAGGCGCCTCGATCTGTGTGTTTGCCGTTAGG